>CM062810.1:957978993-958576730 GCA_031772625.1 Pinus tabuliformis
TAATTTAACAAAAAGAAATTCAAAACAATGAAATATTAACTCTTTCCTCATCACCCTTGCAGAAGAGAGATAGTTGCTGCCCAGATTTCCCACCATTTTTCAAACATTCTCAATATGATATCTTCATGAAAAAGTTAAGGTACTGATCTTGGATTAGTTGTTTGAAAAATATGTTGGTTTGAACAACCTTTCATCTTCTCTGCTATTCTTAGTTTGTTGTAATGATCTGTAGGGGTTGAGTCATTGCACCATATTGTCCTAAAAGGCAGAGATTGTGCACCAAAAATGAATTTTATCCACACATTACAACGTTGTTAAAAATGGTATGAAGGTAGTTAATTATGCTAATAAGAAATTTAGATTGGGAGAGACGTAATTAAATTTTATTATTTAATTGAAGATTTCCAATTAAAATAATAATAAATCTACATTTATATATTTATGTATTGATTGGAAAGCTTCTCACAACGGTCATTTCATTCCATTAGATCCCTTTCAGGCCTTTGGGATACCTACTACTTCATTATATTATATAATTGGGGCTTGCTACTTGTTGGCCTGTTGGGGTAAACAAACTTGATGTGTTTTTTTTTATCTCGCAGTTGGAGTCTATGGAATAAGAAAGAAATTTGATAGCTTGGAAAGAGTGGTAACTTGACAAAAGTGGTAGAGAAAGCATTAATATCTCCTACCATGACAAACATGGCCAATAAAACTTCTTGCAACATTGTTTGTAGGAAGTGAAAATTATGTTTCTTTTTTCCAAACATGTATGTTAGTATATTATAGTTTAATGAATATGTTTTATTATTATCACATACGGTTTCATAATTTAACAAAACATTCGCTAAGACTTCACAATGTTTTATTATTCAGTGAAAGATTTTCCAAGATCTTACAAGATTTTATAATTCAATGAAAGATTCACCATGACTTTACAAGATAATATAATCTGGTGAGAGATTCACCAAATATATATATATACATATTATATTAGTGATAAAATCGCCTCCCATTTTTCCTATGTATCATGGGGATTCGCCCATTTATTATACATATAAGTTTAGGATGGTTCTTAAAATTTTCCCTGCTGAAGAGAGACTTGGCTTAGCCAATCTATGGTCGGGTGGAATGTGGTAGTCCCATCACCAGTTGGTTCATTGCATTTATTAATGAGAAATTCATTCCCTTGATTTTCAAGTGCAAATGTACTGATACATATATGGATTTTGATGGCTGATATGTCCAATGTATTTATGTTTCTATTACGTTGGTTATATGTACATTTTATGGCAACAACTATGTTTGGCTCTCAGCATGTTTTTACTTGTGTTTGAATGTATATTGTATTTATGACCCAATAAGTGATCAGGCAGCAAAAGACATGAGGAAACAATGGTTCATGGTGGTTCTCAGATAAGTATGAGATCCCTACACTTAATTTTGTTCTTTACACCTATATGTTACATGTTGATGATATGTTTGAAAAAAATCCTATCATGGCTAGTAGGGGTCTGGTTATGATTTTGTTCATATTATTGCTTTTGTATCCTTGTCACCTTGTATCCTTAGCAATTCTGAATGATCATTCCATTCTGGGTAGTGTCTCGGGTTCTGGGCTGAAAAAGGTGGCTCAAATCCCAGAATGATAGCATTAGTGTTGAGACTAACTCGATTGGGAAGTGTCTGGTAAGCATTATAAATCACCTAGGAAATGTTTAGGGAGCATTAGTCTTGAAACTAACTCTCCTGGGCAGTGTCTAGGGAGCATTACCCTGCCCTAAGTCTCTCAAACAAAAGTGAGACCCGGGGATAGGCATTCTGAGTGGCTGACTTGTCTTCTGAAGGTTATGTGGATGATGTTGGATGACTGTGTGTGATGTTCCATAGATTCCATTCCCTTAAAGTCACCAAGGAGGTTGAATCTTATCATAGTGGCCTCTCGTCGCATGTCTACACCAACTAGCCAGTTGCTTGGGTAGATATGGGAGGAGGGTGTTATAATGACTAAAGAAACCATGCTAAATATAAACCTCTAAGGAGTTTTGAGAAATACCACTACAGTGTTGCAACTTGCATATAGATACACAATAGCTCCTAAGCGAATTTTTGAGGATGTCATGGTCTCCATTGACTCTTGGAAGTATCCTACTGACTTCTTGGTTCTCTTGCCAAAAACCAAGTTCAATTGTTGTCCTCTCTTTTTGGGATTGCCATGGTTAGCCATTTTTGTTCCTTACATTAGTTGTAAGGTTTGGAACATGACCATTAAGAATGAACATTTGTCTAAACAAATGTTATTGTATCCTTATGCTCAGTCATCCATTAAGCATGACTTACCCTTGTGGATAGAAGAGGAGGAATAAGATGAAGTGTATCATACAATATCCTACCCAATCTGTACCCAATATGTTGTTATAAGAGGGAAAAACTTGATGAAGATGACCTCATTGACCATATCTTTCAGAACTAACCCCCCAATACCATGCCTCTTGATGAGCTAATGAAATAATTTGAGAGTAGTCCTTGGACTAATTTATGCTCAGTTGACCTAAGTCCTACACATGTCAAAGTTGTAGAATTTGGTCCATCTAGAACCTTAAAGATTAACCCCTCTCTCTCAGAAAAATAGGAAGAGCAATTATGCAAGATGCTAAGAGAACACTTAGACACCTTTACTTGGAACTATAAAGGAATGAAGGGGGTGCCTCTATCGATTTTTACTCATCACATCTACATCACGGAGGGATGAAAACCTATGCACCAACCTTAGAGGAGAATGAACCCAACCCTTAACGACATACTAAAGGAAGAGTTACAAAAGTTTTTGGATGTAGGGTTCATATACCCCATCTCAGATAGTGATTGGGTGTCCCCTCTAGTCTTAGTCCAAAAGAAGAATGGGAAGTGGAGGATCTATATGGATTAAAGAGAACTAAACAAGGCCTCAAAGAAAGGTCATTTCCCTTTGCCTTTAATTTACGAGGTTTTAGATGGTCTTGTAGGGAAGAAGATCTTCTCTTTCCTGGATAGATTCAGTGGTTACAATCAAGTTCAAATCCACCCTGAGGACCAATACAAGACTACATTCACATGTTCTTGGGGTACCTTTTCTTATAGGGTCCTCCCATCCAGCCTATGAAATTCTCCTACCACTTTCCAAAGGGTAGTTCTGAGCATATTTGTTGATCTTGTTCATGACTCTGTGGAGATCTACATGGATGATTTTACTCCCTATGGGTGTGAATTCCTGGAGGCTCTCCCTAATATAAGTAAAGTCCTGAGAAAATGCATTGAAATGAACCTCTCATTGAATCTTGAGAAGTGTGAATTCTTAATGAATGCAGGGACTTTTCTTGGCCATTCAATATCTCAGGAAGGGATATAAGTGGACCTGAACAAGATCTCCATCATCAAAAGGGTCCCTACCCCTCAAAAGCAGAGGGATGTTAGGAATTTCTTGTGCTTAGATAGCTATTATAGGTTGTTTATTAAGGGTTTTATTAAAGTGACTTCACCATTGTTTGGATTGCTAGGCAAGGACTCAGAAGTATGTTGGACAAGTAGCTCCCAAGATGCCCTTGAGAAATTAAAATATAAATTGACCACTGCACCCATACATAGGGGTCTCAATTGGGCTTTGCATTTCCATATCCATATTAATGCATCAGAAAAATATGTGGGGTCATCCTTGGGGCAAATAAATGAAAAGTTACCCTATGCCATTCATTTCATTAGTAAAAATGTGTCAAAGGATGAATTGAACTACACTATGATTGAAAAAGAGCTCTTAGTTGTTGTACACTCCTTAAACAAATTTAGGCACTACATCACTGGATAACAAATTTTTGTGCATATTGATCATGCAACTATTAAATATTTCATGAATAATCTTGATGTGAATGCTAGAATCATTAGATGGTTGTTATTGTTACAACAATTTGATTTGACTATCATTGACAAACCAGGAAAAGAAAATGTAATTGTAGATTTTTTGTCTAGACTTACTTTGCCTGCATGTGATGAAAGGATGTTCGATGATCATCTTCGAGATGAGCACCTATTTTCTATATCAGTGCTATCTCCTTGGCTTTCTGACACAACCAACTACCTAGATGCTGGGAGCTTTCCTCCAAATCTATCATCCAGGGAGGAGAAAAATTGTAAGGAAAAGTGCCCCTTTCACTTGGATTTGGGGAAGTATTTTCAAAATGGGACCATATTAGATTTCAAGTGGATTTGTCAAGGAATAGGAGGTATTTTAAATCCTCTCATCCTGTTATGATGGGCCTAGTGGGAGTCATTTTTTTGCAAAGAGAACAACTTTCAAAGATTTACACACTAGCTACTATTAGCACACTCTCCATCAAGATACAAGAAGGTATGCCAGCAGATGTGATCAACGATAGAAGATGGGGAAACCCAAACCCAGGGATGAAATTCCTCTACAACCTTAAGTGGGTTTAGAGCCATTTGACAAGTGGGGCGTGGATTTCATTAAGCCAATTGATCCACTATTATGGAATAAAAAGTACAGCATTGTGTGCATTGATTACTTAACAAAGTGGAATGAGACAAAGGTTGTCAAAACAGAAAAATATGAGAAAGTGGTTGAGTTTTAAGGGAAAATATTTTCTACAAGTTTGGGTATCTAAGGGAGATAGTCACTAATCAGGGGGATCAATTCACACCACATTTGATTGAGAATATCCTGAGGCAGCATTGTATCAAACACAAAACATCTACTTCCTATCACCCCCAAGAAAATGGGCAAGTAGAGGTTACAAATAAGGCATTGGAGAGAATACTCAAAAAGGTTGTGAGTAGTTGTAGGATATATTGGGCAAAAATATCACTGGAGGCCACTTGGGCCTATAACACCACTTAGAAGACAACTACTGGTTCACCCCGTATGATTTTGTTTATGGGAAGAAATATCTACTTTCTATTGAGTTTGAATATAAAACTTTGAGAATGGCAGACCAATTGGATGTAGATGTCACCAAATCACAACAAGAAAGGTTTCTCTACTTAAATGGCTTGGATGAATCCAGAGTGCAAGCCTTCCTCCACACTAAATTTATACAATTGTAAAGGAAGGACTGACATGATAAGTGATAAGCCTTAGTATTGCAACAAGAATGTTGCAACTCCCAAGGCTACAAAGTTTAATTATCAACCTGGGGTTCGTACAAAATTAAGAGGTATCGAAACTATGTGTGCAACATACAATGTGTTCTTACTTCATTGTCATGATGTAATGGATTGAATGTAATGAAATAAAATCCTAAACTAATTGCAGAAAGGGAAAAAATGGAAACCTTAACCTATTGGAGGAAAGAAAATAAAAGAAAAGAAAACCTATTCTAATTTCATAAATAAAATATCATGAACTAAATATCAGTCATTACATTTCTAATGATTTAGATCGATTGACAGAGTTACATTGGATATGGCAATCAAGAAAATCATCATTGTATTATCCATTTCATAGATCTATCCATTAACCCAAATTGTGGAGATGTTTTGCAGGGGTAAAATGAAAGTCCTAAGTGGTCTTTAATCTTCCCTAATCGATGATTTAGAGCCTAGGAGTGATGATTGAACCCTAAGGGACCAATACCAAGTTTTTTTGAAAAAATATGGGCAAGTATATACATGTTGGAAGAGTGCTACAAGAAGTTACAGGCGCTGCTACAAGAAGATATAATTCACCAAATAAAAATTAAAATCAAATCAAAAATGGATGGGAGTTTTTTTATTTTATTTAATATGATGTCTTAGGTCTCTATTCCAAGTGGAACCACTAAAAAATACACCTACTAACAGATGCTGAAAAATAGAAAAAAAATTGTAGTCTAAAATCTAGAAATTCGAGAACTAGTGAGCTAGTTAATCTATCAAATTCCTAATCTAATCAAGTGAAAATGAAATGAGGTAAATTTTGTTATTAAATGGATTTTTTTTTAATCTAATTCAAGTGGAATAAATGTGATTGAATCTCATTAGAATGTTCTAAAAAACAACAGAAATTTACTACTATTTTCCACAAGGGACTTCTAGAAATTTAGAATTGGGAATAAGAAAACTAATCCAAGTAGATCAATGATTACTATGACCTTCCAAAGTTTTTCCAAGGATGAATCATGATTTTGATGCTGAAAAATAACTTACTTCAACCATTTAACTAAGTCCTACAACAAGAAATCATCAATACTAAATGCAGAAATAGAAAAAAACAAGAACAAGAGATGCATGTGAATAAGAAATTAAAGGAAGAAAAGTAAATGATACAAAAGGGCTCCCAGGCTCCTGGGATGGCCAATCCCAAGGAAACTAAGAGTCAAGGAAAATTTTAAGGATGGAAAAATTTCTTGAAGTTTAAAAACATTGGCGAATCTCACTAATCCCTAATATGCAAACTATAAAATGTTTATTGATATATTTGTAAAATTATTCAAATTTATAATGATTTTATATATAGCCTCTATACAATGTTGGCAATTTTTAAAGTAAAATAATTTTATATTCTAAAATTTGGGCGAATCGTCTTTTATAAAATTGGAAATTGGCGAATCTTTTTTGTGGACAAATCATGGAAAATTAGCCCACTGGGCGAACATTAGCCCCTAAAATTTTCCATGCTAAGAGTCCTATGAAGGATACCAAGATTCAGAAGCTTAACATGGCACCAATATTCATTATTTCCAGCAATACAATTACATCCCTGCAAAAAATGAAAGTGGAGCTACAACCATACGAGTTCTCTCCACAAGAAGACTAAGCAAAGTCAACCCCTAGAGGAAAATTCGATTTTTTACTTATAAAAAATTATTAGGAAGCATTCTCCATGAAAGGAGGAAGATTTCCCCTTCAAAATTCTTCAAATAGTGGATCTCGTTCCCAACACTAGGAATCTGCATTAAATGACAGGGAACACATTCCTAGATTTTCTCAATCATTGGAGCTCCAGAATTTCTACATGAATTCATGATATCTTGTTGATTTATTATTCAATATTGATCCTCCTATAGTAGGAATCAAGTCCCTCAATTATCTTCTCCTCCAAATCTTCATAATCTGACCAACATTCTCACAATATTCCACAAAAATAAATAATATTAGGCACAAATATGCAATTATCCATAAACCTTCCTAATGAACATATTAAAATTAAAAATACATTATATAATGAAAAAATAGAGGTTTAATGTGCTTAAGGATGGGCATATGGGCCTTAATTTATGTCTAATTTGGAGGCCCATTATACCCCTACTGAAAGTGTTGCTCATCCTCTGAGCAACTTAGTGATCTCATTATGTCTCATTCATGACCCTGGTGGCCTATCTCTTGTACATTCCTACCTTTTCCCCTTATGCAATATGCATTCTTGAAGATTTTTTGGTTTGGCAAGGTTTTACACAGTATTTTGTCACACCTCCCGCACTTCCCTATGACATACCCCGAAGTGCCCAAAACATGACATCATGTAGTGTACTCATCTAGATATGCAACTCAGATCCTCCCTAAAACACTGATGAAAAAATGCCTTGAGCTTCCCCTAAAGGAAATGGATCTAAAACCCTAATTTTAGCATCATCGCTCCCCTGATACTAAAAACCACGATGGTCGCTAGTCGCACTATACTGACCCTGCGATGCCAGCATGTTTTTGGCTTGGATACCATGATGATCCCTAAAAGGAAATTTTCCCAAAGAGGAAAAGAAGCTTCATGATCTAGATGATTCTAGAACAATGTGCTAGAGGTTGTTGACATGGATGAGGTTGAGTTCTCTGAACTTGGCCTTTTGGTATTATCCCTATGAGCTACCTCCTTGATATGGAGGCCTTCTCCTATCTTTAGAGAGATCATAACTCCCTTTCCCTACCTATTTATTCATCCTCTCCCATTGCCTAATGGTTGGTATTTGGCTATTTGCACCCTTATGCTAAGGTTGTGCCTACATGCTACTCATTTGCCTTGGAGAAGGAGTGTTTGGAGAGCTTGAACTTGGCCTTGGATATTCACTCAACAAGAGCTTATTGAAATCAAGGTTTGGTTGTATGCTTCCTCCTTTTTTCTATTAATATATACAATGCTAGTTCATTTTCCATAAATGTGCATGTTGATGCATCATTTATCTTAATGCTACTTGAGCTGTTAAGTAGGTTACTTTGAATTATGCTATTTGTACTTGTATTCTTTCTTTTGTCTTGATCTCTTGTGTAGGCATTCAAATGCCGTGAGAAGTAGGACTGAGCCCGTGATGCAAGTGATTCAAGGTCTTCAACAAAGGAGGATATTGTCGCATCAAAATGAGGTAGTTCATCTTCTTTGTCTCCTATTCCATTGTAACTTAGGAAAGTGTCTAGTAGATTGTCATATAGGTTTCTAGTCCCACTCATTGGGCTAGAGGGGTCGTCTCTGTCCATAGAGAGGATTGCCTAGATAACAAAATGGTGACTCCACTAGGGAAGCTATAACCCTTTCCATCCAATCCTTCAATCAGATTCTATGATGAGTTTGACCAGCATCAATTTTTTGTCTTGTTTTCTTCTCTGTAGCTATTTTCACTTACTAGTTATTGCTTGAGGACACTCAGTTTGTTCTTCTCTTGAATATTTTTTTATTTTTTTCTTATTTTTCTTACCCATCACGGGTTTAGTATTAACAATCGTGTTGTCATCACTTCTTGTTTAATTACATTCATGTTGACTACCCTTGCATCATCCTTTTTCCTATAATAGGCACGATGATCCTAGAGGATAAGAAAAATTAGGGTTTTTCTTCTTGTTCTCAGTCTTCTTACCCTCTGTCAATGATTTTCCATTGTGTCTACAGTGTATTTGTCTTAGTTTTTATGCTTGTATGACTACAATTGTCTCTTGAATTTTTTAATGTGTGTTTTAAGCTTGATTTATTTCTAGGTTTTTAGGTCTTGTAGGTCACCCTCCACTCATTGTTTGGTCTACTTTTCTGAGATTGCTTTCTCCCATTCAAGAGTCTTCCTACAATCAGGACTTATTTTCCAAGTTACTTTTTCTTCATTGATGTGAATTTGTTTTCATTAGTGTCGAGTCATGTTGATGCTTTGAATATTTCTTTAGTTCCATTGTTAAGCATAGATTACAAATTGTTTTCTTTGGTTGAACAGAAAGGAAGTACTTGCCTTCCCTTATGTTTCGAAAAGAAAAAGTGAAAGATCTTGTCACTTTAAGTATTTTTGAGATATTTCTTTCATTCGAAACCATAAAGTGAAAGAGATTTTCATTTTCATTGAGTTGATTTCATTTTCCTTTACTCATTGCATTAGTTTGCATTGATTGAATCAAAGTGAAAGAAAATCATTATTGCATCTTAGTGAAAGAAAAGTGATTTTTATTTTTGTAGGATTACATCTTGGCATTGCATTTGTTAGTGAAATGAAGGATTAGATTTCATTTTTTACATTTAGCATTGGAAAGGATTGTGTTGATGCATTTTTGTTGTTTGATGCATTATTTGGTTGTTTCTCTTCCTTGGTTAGTTTAGCCTTCATCAAATGAAAAGATTCCATTTTCGTCATATAGTTGCATTATAGGAATAGGTGACATCGTTGAGCCATTTGATTGAAACTTAATCCAAGATGAACTTAAAATTTACCTCAATTAACCTAAGGAGATTTTTTCACTTAATGCAAATATCTATACGTCTAAAGAGACACGGTCTGAGGTATTTAAACATAATAATTGTCATTAACTGCCTCCAGTGTATCCCAGCAATGAAATCCTATCCCAGTATGGAAGTATATAGAAGGTTCTCTAGTACTTTTGGGTATATCAGAGGAACTTCAGTATGGTAAGTATATAGGGACCCTCTCATCGAATTGTTTTGCACTAGACAATGCTAACATGGACTTGCATCCCCGTACCATCGCCTATATATTGGGAGAACCCATTAGGTTGCTATCCTTTAGTCACATGTAACCAATTCAAACGCCTTGTAAATGTGATACTTTGATCGGGGAGATTAGCCACCGTACCTTAAATCCGTGGTTTTGGCTGGGGTGTATACTAAGGTTCACGGATATTTGGTAAACCTTTTTCCTAGTGATTACCCACTTTGATTTATTTGTTGATTCGTGTCAATAAAATTAACTGCCAATGATAACATGTCAAACCCATGTAGTTTCTTCTTGGCCCAATATTGAGTAATTCCCTGTATATTTTAATTTTAATTAGCCCTCAACAAATCATCTCTTATTATTCTATTCTTGAGAGAAAGTCACTGTGGTTGAACCATTGATTTCACCTCACATCTCCCCTTTGTTGTCTAATACTGAAGGCTCTGCACAAGGAGTTCATTCGAAACTTCCTCAGTCACTTAAAGCTCAAGTCTTTGAACTTGGGATTGTCTCAAGCATCCAACCCCTTGCTTCTTGTCCACCACCTTTAGATTATTTGTCTCCTCAAGATTCTGATATAGAAACCCTTGAGAGTCCACAGATGCTTGTCTTATATCCTCTTAATCCATTATTTGATCCCTTTGTGATATCTCCTCAGCGTCCTTACAATCCTTACGATTGACCTAGTTTTCCTTTGGAGTTATCTTCTCGTACATCTCGGATTCATCCTCGCCATTTTTGTCCACCCATGGATTTAAAAGGTGAGATTCCAAACCCTCCTCGAGGTCCTCTGGAAGTTTCTGTTACTCACACTCCTCGATTTCATGAAGAGAAAGAATATGACTTTCCTCTAGAAGGGTTTCCTTTTACGTAAAGAGTTCCATCTCAAACACTTCCTGAAACCAGTGGGCCTATGCTTCCATATGGTTATACAACTTTAGCTCAATTAGATTCAGGAACTCCCAGTGCTTCATCTTTGTACCAAAATCCTATTTGGTCATCAAATTCCATGCCTACTTCTAGTCCATTTATCCCAAACGTGACCTCTCAAATTCCTATGAAAATTGTCATCATGCCAGTTCCCATTCAACTGATAATTCCATTGCAACCTTTACCGTTGTTTCAACCTTCTATTCCGGTACAACCGACTATTTTAGGTCATGTGTCCGTAAGTTCCTTAGTCCCTTCGTCAAGTTGACAAAATTTACCATTGCCTTATTCACAACCTAGGGAGGGGATCCAAACATTCCTCTTGTGTTAGGTGGAACCCATGTGAGTGGATCACAACCTCGCATGGTTGGAGTTAATCAACCTTATCCTCGTGGTATTCCTAACCCTATAGGTCCATCCAGGACAATTAATATCCAGTATCAACAGCCTTACATGACCCAAATACCACTCCAACAAGCTTATGTCCCGTATGGTTCAAAAGCCTTGCAAAATCCACCTTATATTTCACAAGCAGGAACTCATGTGCATCTTGGTAAATCTATTATTCAAATGCATATGGTAAAATCCCATTTGAAACTTACCAATACCCACAAGGTATCCCTCAAGGAATTATCCAACAACCATTACAGACAACCTTTGCAACAACAAGGGAAGCCTTTGCAGCAGTATCAACAGCCTTTACAATAGAAAATACAGTTTTTTCAACAACCCACTCAACTCTTATATCTGCAAGGCTAACCTTTACAGCAACAAGGTCAACCCCTATAGCAGCAAGCTCAACTTGTATATCAACAAGGTCAAACCTTGCAGACACAATTTCAACTCTTGCAGCAGTAGGGCCAATCTCTTCACATCAAGGGTCAACAAATGCAACAACCTTATAATCCATACGTCACATATAATGCTTATCAATGGCCTATGGTAGTTCAATATCAACCCTACCCTGGATAGAATCAACCTTATGGTCAAGGTACCCCCTAGTGGGGGCAGAATCAAGTCCCCTATGGTCAAAATCCTTCGTTGTGGGGGTAGAATCCTTATCAACAAGGTTGGAACCCACAGGTTGGGCCTCCTCAAAGGCCTTACATGCCCTTTAATCCTCAATTTCCATTTTTAGCTACTTTAGAACTGCCTGATGTCTCAAGGCTTACTAATGATCCTATTCTTCATTCACCTTATTGGCCTCTAGTTCCTACTAAAATTTAGAGCGATTTCTCTAATTTCGAAGGAAAACCTAAAGAGGACCCTCAAGGCCATGTGATGACATATCACTTATGGTGTTCTTCCCATTCTTATGTTGATGATTCCATTCGTCTCCACCTATTTCAAGGGATCTTGACAGGTGCTACCGCAAAATGGTATGTCGAGTTGCCTTGGGGTACCTATGCCCACCTTAATTCTTTTTCTACGGCCTTCCTCACCCACTTCCAATTGCCAATTCATTATGAAACTGGTACTCATTTTCTCATATCTCTGAAGAAAGACACCATGACCCATATTTCTGATCATATCCATGAATGGATACATCATCGTCACCTCATCAAATTTGAAATTCATGATGATTTGTTAACTGAATGGTTTACCAAATCATTCGTAAATAAAATTATTAAAGATATAACAATGGGTGGATGTGTTACTAAAGATCAAGATATTTCCCATGCCCAGTATTTAGACTTTTAGTCTATTCCCAATCTAGCATGCTACATGAAATGTTTCATGATGCTCCAAGACCATCTTCAGATCTGGCATCTTCAAAGTCTCCCGATGTACCACATGTTGATGGTATAACTGGATCGGTGTCTCAAACTTCCACCAAGACTTCTTCGAAGAAAAAATATTTTTCGATACTAGTTCCAATCATCCTTCTAAAAATCCATCAAATCCTAGTAAAACCTTTGAGGTCCACACTGTCTAGTCTACCACAGTAGATAAATCCTGAAAGGTAAGAAAAGGTGTAAAGGAAAAACCAAATCCGATACCTGAAACAGGATCCTCCCAAATCATCTGTTGATGATACCTCCAAACGAAAGTCGAAATATCCTTGCCTCATTTGTGAGGAATACCTGATTATACTAAGGATTGTCCTCGATGTGATAAAGTTAGTCGTTTATTGAAAGGGACTCCCGTTTTTTTGAAAGATCCATTTCCATCTGAACAAACTCAATTGGTAGGCCAACCACAATGCTTTTCCTCCACTCATTCTCAAGTTTTCTTGATGCAAGGTTCATTGCCTATCTCTATTGCTACTTGATCCAAAGATTATCAAACCCTTCAAGAGCAGATGGTGGAGAAGGAAGTCACTGATATACCTTCTACTTCCACTCCACCCAGTTATAGTCTACTCCATATTGAGCAACCTAATAATGAATCCATTCTCTGACCACCTCCCAAAGGTGTGCTTTGGAAATCATCCTATAATCTGAACGCTAGAGCTGCATAGCATTATAGTATAGTCTAAGATATAGCTCAAGTGCCTTCAGCTATGTCTACTTTGGAAGTTCTCCAAACATGTCCAATGCAACAGAAATCATTGTTGTCTTCTATAAGAGTTGTTGATTCTACTGATTCTATTTTGATTACTTTCGATCTTGAAAACCATGTTCCTCATCTTCCACATTAGATTTATTTTCTAATTTAGGTTATTATAAAAGGAAAGATGATCCATCGGACTATCAATGTTGAAGGTGCTTCCACCTGCATCATGTCTGTTTCATGTTGGAAATCCATTGGCTCTCCACCCCTTAACTAGTCCCTGAACACTTTGGAGGCCTTTGATGGAGAGGCTCCCATCCGTATGATATTATCACAAGTTTTCCTATCACTTTGGAATGGAAGACTGTTGAGCTAGAAGTGGAAGCTGTAGATGTGAATCTCAACTACAACCTTCTTCTCGGGTGAAGTTGACCTATGCCATGTTTCTTGTGGTTTGTTCTTTGTTTTGGGTATTCTATTTTCCTCATGAAGGAAAAATTTCCACCGTCGACCATCTGTCTTTTTTCTCTTCCGGCACCTTGAACGGAAACGTCCCATATGTGGGAAATAACAATATGCGATATGAGAGTGTGGGGGAAGGTCTTTTTAAAGATTCTGATTTAATGGGAAATTTTTCTCTCCCACCTCCGAATGTCGCCTCAATCAATATGATCTCTGTCTCTACAGATCCTTGGATTATTCCTTCTCTATATCATATTGATTCGTTTGGTGATTCCATGTCGCTAAGTCCGTTGGAATAAGATTATCATGAAATTATCAAAGCTTAAGTGGCTACTTCCGAAATTCATGTTGCTTTCAGTATGAACCTAGATACTTATGCACAGTCTCCTTGGATTGGTTCTTGGGATTCCCAAGATCCTTTGAATGAGACATTTCCCACCGATGAGAGTATTTTTGAGGTTATGTCTCTTGAAAAAACTCCTTAGAACGATATTCATCATATTTCTTCGTTTCTTCCAAGCCTAAGTGATATTCCTTCGTATCTTGAAGCTTTCATTTCTCATAACCTGATGTATTTGCTTCAAAAACCTATTTTGGTGCACGAAGTCTTATTTGAAAGTAATATGGGAAATATTATTGCAACCATGCCTCTCGACATTTCCATTAAACTTGGGATTGTTGAGAACGTTCATATTGGGGTTTCTTGTTCTCCCAATGACATTAGGGTTTACATCGACCTTTTCAAATAATTTTGTGATGTCTTCTCTTGGTCATATCAAGAAATTCCTAGTATTGATCCAGCTATTGTGGTGGATGAAATACCCATGTATCTTGATGCGAATCCTGTTCATCAATGACTTCCTCCCATGCATCCTATGAAGGCTTCCACTATTAAGGCAGAAGTTGAAATATTTTAAAGGTTGGTTTCATCTATCCTATCCCATTGACAGATTGGGTTTCTAACATTGTACCTGTTACTAAAAAGTAGGGCACAATCCAAGTCTGTGTTGACTACTACGACATCAATTGTGCATGCCTGAAAGATAACTATCCCACTCCGTTTATAGATCAAATCATCGATGAGTGTGATGGGAGTGAGATTTTCTCTTTTATGGATGGTTTTTATGGTTACAACCAGAACAACATATCATCTGTTGATCAACACAAGATGGCCTTCATTTTTCCATGGGGAACTATTGGCTATAAGAATCTCCCTTTTGGCTTGAAAAATTTTGGTTCTACCATTCATAGAGAAATTTCATATTCTTTTCATGATATTCGACACATTGTTCAACCTTATCTAGATGACTTACCAACTCATTCTGCTAAGCGTCATGATCATCCAGACCACCTTCAAGCCATCTTTTTGCGTTGTCGACACTATAATATTCATATTAATCCACATAAGTGTGTCTTCTACATATAATTTGGTCAGATCTTGGGTTTCGTTTTGTCCTGAGAAGGTATCTGAATAGATCCTCTGAAAGTTGAGGCTATTGTAAATTTACTCCTTCTTACCTCACTGCATCAATTGCAATGTTTGTAAGGAAAGGCTAATTTTCTTTGTCGCTTTGTCCCTAACTATGCTCAACTCACCAAAGGATTTACTCTCTTGCTTAAAAAGGGGATCCCATTCATTTGGGATGAAATTTCCCAACACTCCTTCAATTCCATAAAGAACATGCTCATTAGTGCTCCTTTATTTCATCCCCCTGACTATCGCCACGATTATTTCCTCTATTTGGTCGTAACCGATAGTACCATTGCTATGGTATTAGTTCAGGATGATGACGATGGTAATGAACACATGGCTTATTATTTAAGTAGAAATCTCATTAACACTACAACTCAATATTCTCATGTTGAGAAACATGCCTTGGAAGCAGTCCATGTTGTTCAAATATTGCTTCATTATATTCTTCTACGAAAGACCACGGTGATTTCTGACTGCAACCCCATGACTTATATTTTGACTCGTCAATTTCTTGGGGGAAAATACTCTGTTATCCTCCAAGAGTTTGATTTGGATTTTATTACCGCCAAATCAAAGAAATCACTTGTTTTTTCCAAATTGATTTGTGCCCTTCCTTCAGCAAACACTTCCACCAATTTTATTGAGCAGATTCTTGATGAAACTTTATCTTTCATCAGCACTCCTGACCCGTGGTATGGAGATATCATTGTTTATATTCAGACCCAAACCTTCTAATCCAAGTTGTCTCGATCCGAATGACACTACATACGGAATTAGTCTCATCCTTATCAGATTCTTGGTGATACATTATATCGAGTCAGTGTTAACTCTATTCTTCGCGGCTGTATAACACTTGAGGAGGTTGAATGAGTCTTGAATGACTACCACTCTAGGGCATGTGGTGGTCATATGTCAGCCTACACCACTACTCAGAAAATCCTCCACGTCGGTTATTTCTTGCCTTCCATTTTCAAGGATTATATTTTGGCCATTCAGAAGTGCCATGAATGTCAAATTTATAACCGCAAGTAGTGCACCCTACTAGCACCTTTACACCCAGTCGTTACCATTGGCCCATTTTCTAAATGGGGCATAGATTTCATAACATGTAACCCTCACTCAGCCAGGGTGCATGGATATATCATCATCATCATCGACTACTTCACTAAATGGGCTGAAGCGATCCCACATATAATGTTGATGGTATCACTGCTGCTCAGTTCCTCTTAAACCATGTCATAGCCTATTTTGCACCCCTCAAGCCATTCTCATTGACCATGGATCACATTTTCATCGGTACATGATGGCAGAGCTGACTGCTCAATTGGGTCTTCGCCATGATATATCAACTCCTTACTATCCACAGGCTAATGGCCAAGTTGAAGAATTAACAAAGTTTTGATTACTATGCTTCAAAACACCATTGGGAAGCACAAAAAGGATTGGCACCTTATGTTATTCTCAGCTCTTTTGGCTTATCGTACTTCGGCTAAGACAACCATTGGATTCACTCTATTCCAATTGGTTTATGATTTACAGGCGAAACTCCTAATTGAGTGTGAAATCCCTTTGTTGAAATTAGCTATCGAACTAATTCCTAATACCTCGCCTGAAGAGGAGTGGTTACTTTATCTTGAAAGGTTTGATGTGACCCATCGTATAGCTACGATGGTGACCAAAGCCCAAAAGAAACTTGTTAAAGCTCATTTTGATCAAACCGTTTCTCCACACACTTTTGCTGAAGGAGACTTTGTCCTCCTATATGATCATGCCAACGATAAGTTCGGAGCTGGAAAGTTCGAGCTGATGTGGCATGGGCCATATATTGTAAAACATGTTTTACAAAAGGGCACCTTTGAGCTAGTTGATTATGAAGGAAATGCATTGTCACAACCTAAAAACAGGTTGTGTCTGAAATAGTATTATGCGTGAGTTCTGTGTGATTACTTTTTGTACGTTAGTGTGCATTTTTTATCTTTTGTGTGATTTTTGCTTTGCTTACATGTTTTTTCTTCTTACCTTGTGTTCCACTCGGTTTTTAGATGTCGTCAAACCATTATGTTGGTTTTGCTGATGGTTCTTGTTGTAGCACATAGAACTTATCTTCCACATCTTGGGCACTCTTTGTCGCTGATGGCGAGTTGGTCGATTTACAAGGTATTTGCCTGAGGCATAAAACTAATAATATTGTCGAATATAGTGTAGTCATTGAACTATTGTCAAAGGCAGTTCCTCTTGGAATTAGAAATTTAGTTGTTAAATTAGAGTCACAACTCATTGTGTTACAATTAAATAATCATTATTCAGTAAGAAATCCACCAATTTTTTGTATGTATCTACGTGTTTTATTATTGGAAAGGAATTTTGATTTTATCACATATCAACACATTCCACATAACTTGAATACATTAACAGATGCATTAGCAAATTATATTCATGATAGACATTTTCATAATTTGTAACACTGATCATATCACTATGACACATGAACACATAAGTAGAAAATAAAGCATATATATATCGCGTCTATTAGATTTTTTTCATCAAAATATCAAAAAAATAAAGTGTTTCAAGACACATGGCTTTCAAATCCTACAACAGTGCAAAAAAAAACTACAAAGATTATTTTCCTGCATGATGCTCGCAATAACACGAGACTGCGCTAATCATGCGGCCTAATAATTGACATAGTCTCGCAGACACTCTGACTGTATGCCTCTAGTATCACAGTGGCACATCATCTATAGTTGTGTATTCTGGAATCCCATGAGTGATCACTTGCAAATTGCGTTCCAACTCCACCATGGCATTTGCTCCTTCCTCGTAGGGAGAATCTGCTACCTGACGTGCTACACATCATTCTATTGGCGACATTCCAGGAGGCCTTTCTAGTCCAACATCTGCACATTTATCACAAGTTAAATCTCAGATACACTTTCACAAAAGATTCATAAAACTTGAAAAATCCAAAAACAAGTTTTACCTGCATCAGTCCACTGTTCACCCAGTGGAAAAGGTAGATCCGGACCCCATTTGAAATTTGTGCCTGCATAGGTGTATTCGTCCACAATGATCGGTTAGCGATGCAACCAACTAAAAACTACGGAGGTAAATTCATCTACTAGCCTCCTCCTCCATGAGGCATGAGTTCACTCCATCTTACCAGCCTCAGATCTTGTAAAGTAGTATCCGATACCTCTATCCACTGATACCAAAATAGGGGCACTCACTCCAGAAAGAAAGTAACTAGAATCAAACCGAACCTTAATTGTTTCAAGTTTCCTCGCTTACCTTTGGTCAGTTTTCTCTTCATATTTACCAATAACCCCTCACACCAGTTGAATACTGTTGGAGTGAGACATTCTACCGCATACTGGAATTGATATTTTCAAATCTCGTGTAAAGCCCGTGACCCAGATATGTGAGCTATGGTGTATAGAATCGTTCTCAAGGGAAGATTATCAACTGTCACTATCTTCACCTTCTAACCCATTGTTGTCTCTGCACTCAGGTAACGTCTCCTAATTAAAGCATTGGTGCTCTCACCTCCAAGACGAGATCTGAAGAGTTGGACCCTTTCCCTTCTTTTGGAAAATCCATTAATGAAGTTAATATCTAGTACATCCAACTCCAATTCTTGGTCTTTAATATTGAAGATATCCCAATCAACATCCCATAAACTGATCAAATAGCATAGCAACTCGTTTTGGGTTTTGAGTCCTGTAGTTCAGAAGAATTTCAACAGCCCACAGTTCCTCAAAAAATTCACACATTCTGGATCTTAGGTTGCCTAGTGGTCTTCTACCTTATGGCCTCTTTCCTTCCATTCAAGGACCATGTTTTCAAAATTCTCCCGCAAAAAAATCATTAAACATCAATTAAATTCTTTTCTATGGATTAAAACTTACAAATTTTTCCCTAGGAGGAAGGTTTTTCTTCAAAAATTCTGCCTCGCAATCATCGCGTCTGTTTTTATTAAACCTACAATGTCATCACGAGGACCTTTCATCTCAAGTGTTACCATCGTAGGTCCGATGAGAAAACCCGTGATGATTACCCCTGCTATTAAAAATTTAAAACCTTCCCTTTGACAAGCAAAAATTCAATGAAAACACATGAAAAACAATGAAATGCAAGAGAAAATGTAGAGCTCTTACCTGTAGCTAGCAGTTCAAGAAATGATGTCCTAGATCTCCCACACTGCTCACCTAAAAAATCAAAGAAAATGGGGTAAAATGGGACTCCCAAATTTACTTCAAGTGAAATGGTAAAAAGTTTTTACATTTAGTCTATTTATAAGTTTTAAATTCATTTTTTTCAATATTTTATTATTTCCTCATTATCATTGATATGTGGTTATCTTTGTGTAGTTGCAAGTACTTTTTGGTGGATACAGTGATTATTCTTGACTTATTCAACAAGTTTATTTTACCTCTTTTTCGGACTCGTTAAAAATAAACAAAAAAGGAACCCCCCTAGAGTCATATTTAAGCTCTTTTCTAACTCTCAAAACATGAAAAGATCGTCGAGTAATTATCTTTTCGAACATGTTAAATTAAATGAATTGACATTGTCTCCTTATATGTTTACCCCTTTTTTAGGATGAGATTGACTATTTATGAAAAAGGTAAACCTTGGTCGAAATGGTCAAGGGGTTCTCTCGAATATTGTTTTCTACCTTTTTGTGTTTGAGGGACAAATTACAAAAAGGGACATGATGGAGTTTTCTTTTTCATCTCTTTTTCAAAATCTCTAAATATGAAAAAGATACCACGTTATTCTTCCATGAGACTCGCTAAAATTTTACAACGAAAGACTCATCACCATGATGAGACCGAGTTTCTCCTTCTTAGGACTCATAAAATTTACTAGGATAGATTCATTCGAAGAATGAACTTATATGACAAGAATATGTTATCCCCTTCAAACTCGTGATAAAAAATAATTGAGGTACTCGCTAGAAATAGTGGGGAAATGTGAAAGTGAAACATCCTTTGTATAGGAAGCATGTCGCTCATGAACATGACACTCTTTTGCTTCTTGTGTCAGGTTTGGGATATCCTCACTCAGTCACTTGTGCTCCTAGGTTTGGGTGATCCATTTTTCCTCTCATCTGACTATTCCATTTCATCACAATCCTTGGTCTTATGTTGACTAGTTTATGTTTATTGATTCACAACATCGGTCATCATACTTGTTGTTTCCTTAACCACAACTGCTATTTTATTAGACGCGATGAATGGTGCTTGTGATGGCCAAGAAGGACCAGAAAATGATTGGTTTGTCTAGAGGGATGAAATGTATCACTGAGGCTACTAGGTAGTACTAAAATGTTGCTAACCCTAAGAAGTTAATCCAAGAAACTATTGTTGAGCAAATTGTTTAGAAAAAACATAGAAGGGTCCTACATCATACTTGGTGGGAAATTCCACCATAGTCATTAGTGTGCCATGAAATATGTTTGCTCTAGTTCTTCCTCAGCTTCTTGAAATACAACATTCAATCAAGGAAGTCAGGGACAGCGATCAATTGAGCGATCTTTGGTATAGATAATGCATATATCGATTGTCTCTAGTGGAAATTCATTACGACTATGCTTTTTTCAACAACGAGGACAAAAAATGGTTAGTGTCTGCTCCGCTTGAGACTGCTTCTTTTTTACCTGTAAAACATCCAACTGTGTCATCAATGTACTTAGGATATCATTTTTAAAATCTTCTAAAATATTACCAATCTCTTCTCGTGTAATTCCTCCTCCTGCAACTCTATTAGATCTACTGAGAGGATCGCAAGTTCTAAGCTTAGTGCGTGTACTCCCACGTGAACATATGATACACAATTTTATAATATTATCATATTCTTCTTTATAAATATAGTCCTTCCCCATTAAATTGAATTTTTCTATCCATTCATATTTCATACCTCTAATTAAGGCAGTTTTTAACACATCCCTATGTAAAGTGGTATATGGTGATCTTTGTAAATTGTATTGAAATATTTCAATATATTCCTCTAAGGTTTCATCTCCTTTTGTTGTCATATTGAATATCTCCTCCCTTAGATATTTGGATCAACAATAATCGTGCTATTTAGTAAGGAAACCTTATTTATTTGATCCAATGAATTGATAGTACTGCCCCCCAACCCCATAAACCATTGTAATGCTTCTCCCTTTAAAATAGAGGGGAAAAAATTTATTTCTTTTTTGGGGGTCAATAGTGTAATCAGATCCTTGAAATAAAACATCAAATTCAAACAAAAAATGCGTTGGGATCTTCAGAGGCCATCCCATGAAAATTTGGAAGGTTTTGAAGTTGGATAGCCATCATTAGTGAATTAGCCTGTGGATCAACAATGAGATATTTTATGGTCGAGGTTTGTGTTCCTGTTACCTACTTTTCCATTTGATCAAAGATATGCTAATAACCTTCAGGAATCCTCTAGTTAAGAGGTACTATCTAAAAATGATTGGTATACTAACGCGATTATGGGTCTTGAATGGGTCTTACAACACTGCTCAAGTCAAGAATTTCAGTTTTCCTTATCACAATGGGTGTCGTGAGAGATTCCTACTCAGAAGTTTGAGGATAAGGTTCACTTGTCTCGCCTCTTCCTTCCCTTAGGATGAAAGAGTGCCCCTCACCCTTGCTAAAAGGATTGAGATTCCCCTTAGGTGTATCTTGGAAGCTCTACTCAGATTCTGAAGTTTTATCATGAATCTCAGTGTTAGATGCAACAGAAGACTCTGATACTCGAGGGGAAATAGCAATAGATCCCTTCTTGGATATTGTTCAGGGACTTACCAATGGTTGAGATTCTCCCTTCCAAATTATTTATTCTATGGAGGTTGTTATTCCAAGGACAACTTGACCTTGGATTTCAGTATTTTTCGAGGTAGATTTATGATCTATCTCTACATGATTCCTAGTCCTAGGTCTCTTTCTAGTTATACACTAAACAAACTAAATGTATTAGCTAAGGGCAGGCACCACCATAAGCCTTGTTTTTCACTAGGGTGTGTGCGTAGGTTCTTGCCTTTCATCTTTAATACCTAACCCTTAGAGATACAACCAACACTCTATTTTACATCCTCCCAACAACGACGCCAAAATTTTAAGCCAACTAATTGTTTCTAAGGGACCAACTAACTATTGCATATTAGACAACCCAAGGTCTTGTATTTCTATTTCAAGGTTATATGCATAGGTTATGCAAGAGAAACGCGGGTATGACTAATCACTATTATCCTAATGGAAAACGAAACTACAATGTTAAAGGAATCAACCCACAACACAATTAAGAACTCTTCTTCTAACTAAACCAAACAATTCAAAGCATCAAATCCTAAATATTTTCTACATGAAACAACAAAGGGAAAACTATAAAACACTGAGTTGTTACCTAAGGAACACTATAAAATGAGATAATAAAACTACAAAGTTATATTATCGAAGTGAATTTAAGCAATGCAAAATAGTGATCCTATCATAATCTACAAGAAACAACAATAAAGTAACAACAATCCAAAATGAATTAGCTAAAGTAAATTCACTTAACAACCAACTATAATTTTTGTTTAAAACATAACATGTGATTTGACAATTACTTAACTAATAGGAAATTGAAAATTGAAAATGATTAAGAAAATAAATAACTAAAGCAAAATAACATAATGTGTATTTAATGATACAGGTGAAGACAACATCACTTCCATGATTGGGCCCAAATCACTAGAATCGAACTGCCTTGTAAAAGGAATCAACACAACAAATTAACTCGAGGTAATAAAAGATTTCATTTAATTACAGAGGATTGGTTACAATCAATTTCTTCTCAAGTTCAAAACTTATGTCAATATATTACAGCTCAACAACCTCTCTTGGGGCTCAATTTCTAGTCTTTATACTATGACTGTAGTAAATCTATTTTTTATAAAGAGAAATCCTAAGAATTTGAAGATTCTTAGTATGCTCGTTTTAAGTTACAAGAAATCTTAATATTTCTGGATGACCATGTCAGAAGCTTATCCTTAAACAATTGTCTACACACAAGGATAAAAATCATCAAGCTATCCAAGATTCCATGATCAATCTAAGGAACAACATCAAGTGCCAGCTCATCGATAGATTCTTGTTCAAAATAAGGATCCAACCATGAGTAAATAATGCTTTTGTGATCGAGTCAGTTCATAGAGGAAATAAAATAATAGAAATACATTAAATGCTTCTATAATCCATATTACATATATTATCATGTCCTAAATGCAAGAAAGACTTAAGAAAATAATATAAGAACTAAGAAATAAGGTAAGGAAATTATAACAATTATGAAGCCTAATAGTCACTCATGAAGGCCAATAATGAGGAAGGTCAGAAAAAGAACTGATTTTTTATTCTTATAAAGAAAGCATTTCTATAGCTTTTGTGATCTTTCCACGTTACTTTTTCACTTCCTCTTTAAAGTTACCTTAGTAAGATCTATTGATTATACTTTATAACACCTTATGAGCATATCCACGGTGATTTATCCATAGCTAGGCCTAATGACATTTGGGTGGGAATCTATACGAGGAATTCAATCCCCTGAAAGACTTGGGAAATTCATATCCTAGAAGTGCTATAAAACCTTCCATATTATTTTATCTCCAAAAGGTTGATAACCAACATTGAATCCTTTGATATTTAAGCTTGTAAGAAAATCTGAATAACACTCAGCATATCTAGCAAAAGGTTTTCTGTATCATCCATTGGACCAGGAAGCATGAAAGGTGACATGCAAGAGCATATAACATTAACTTTATAATGGAAAATTTCCTTTTTATTCAATGGACGACTTCTCTGATCATCTTGTAATATTAGCCCATGATGGGGTGTCATGCATTTGGGGATATACAAGAATTTATTATTTGATGCATTGTGTTACCACTCAGAAATTACCTTGGCTATGGAGGGAAATAACTGAGGAAACTTCAAACTTCTTTTGGATTGATAGTTGGCCCTTCAATTTGGAGAGGGATTTCTCCTTAACTCAACTAGTGAGGGTCACTGTAGTACTAGATCATAATACACTCATTGACCAGATTTGATTTGTAATGGATGAATTTGGTTTAGAAAGAAAATAAAGGAACCATTGGGCATCGAGTCTCTGAAAAAAATAAATACTTTATAATCATAGATTATATGAACAATTATATGTTGAAAATGCAACAAGAAAATCTTAGTTTGACTTTTCCTTGGTCAAACTAGAGAAAATTTGAATTTTTGTTTCAGTAGAAATATTAAATGTTGTTAACTGAGGTAACATGGAACTTGTCACTCAGTTAACTTAGTTAATTTGATTTTGGGAAACTTGAGTTTAGTTCAATATTATTGCTTGCTAATTTGTAGCAATCTATTTCAGTTAAATTGAGTTATGGTTAGTTAAACTAGTTCTAAATGTTAGAGGAACTAGTGGAGGTCAAGTTGTGGAAGTGGAACTTCAACCACACTTAGTGATCAAACAATTAACTAATTAATCAGCCCAAAATAATTGTTAAATGTAGAGAATTCGAGTTACTGAGTTGAGATGGATATTCCAAGGTAGTGTACTATAAATTGTAGACTATTCCATTTTGTACAGGTCATGCATGCAATCAGAGGAAAGACCTAGAGGATTTGCACAATCCAATTGAGGGAAATTCCTAAATAATAGGGGCTAATTTCCTCAAGGAACAATGCAAGGAAATAGGAGATTGGAGGGCTTGAAAATTGGCTAAGTGTTGGCTAGAGTCAGTCAGTAAGGTAGAGGGATAGACTATACACTTGCAAGTTGTACTCGAGCTTGAGTAAGCATATGTATTTCATCTCTATTCTTTGATTAATGCAATATAGATAGGAAGGGGTTTTGATAAGTTTCTTTTCCATAGATAAATATTTTTTCATGTGTGATGCTTCCTTTTTCATGTCTATAATTTGTGTTCTATATTGTGAATTAACTTCTGCAGAGTAGAAGAGTAGGTTCAAGTCTTGTGATTCAGTACATTTCATGAGCAGTTTTGAATCTACACATTAATTTCTACATGGTATCAGAGCGGGTTTTGTAGTAGACAAAAAAATTTCAAGTTGTTATTGAAGGAGGATAAGATTTGCAAGATCAATTATTCAAAGTTATAAGGATGAATTTCTATGGACTAAGACTCGAGTATGCTCTTAAGGGAAGCTCAAATTATGTTGCTTGGAAGGATCACATGGGGGCAATGTTGGAAGATAATGGATTGAAGAAATTCATTTATAATGACATTCTGAAATGAACAAAAACTGATGCTAACGAACTAGTAGAATGGAAGAAGTGTGTAGCCAAGGCAAGGAGAATCATATTGGAGGGAGTACTAGACCACATTGCCTCAAATCTCCATGGGAAAGAGACATTGTATGTAATTTGGCAAGCACTGACAAATTTGCTCTAGAATAGTAGTGACCATTGGAAGATGGAGCTTAAGGATAAACTTCGAAATATTAATATGTGTCCCCTTGAAGCCAGAACAACTCTGATACCAAATGTAGGTTTTAACCCCATACAGAAATTACCTGCATACGAATTCTAAAACATAGAAAATAAACAATGCAAGAGCATATCACATAAAACACATATACACAGAGATTTTCCCCCAGATCCCAAAACCGAGACTACCAGCTTGATTTTTCATTATGTTCCTTTCAATGTTACAATACATATATATACATGCCAAAGAATCCAATACCATGGACCGAAAAGCATCGTCCCCAAAACCATGGACTGAAAACCATCACGCCCAAAACCATGTGCGAAAACCATGCACAAAACCATAGGTAGGTTCGCCCCACCTAATATAGGGTCCCACCATAGAGGGGGCTACCCACCCCCCCTCTAACCCCCTAGTTAACTAGGGTAGCTAATCGTGGAAATAATATAACACAACCCAACATTCTCCCACTTGTTGTTTTCTTTCCACAGGAAGCCACAGGAGAGCTTAGTCATTTAACCAGCCCTGCAATGCCCATTGTTTCTCTACACCAAGAGAACTTCTCAAAGCTGACAGATTTTGTCAATGCATCTGCAGTATTCTTCAAAGTGTCCACCTTTACCAGCAACACCTTTTTGTCTTCTAGCATATCCCTCACAAAGTGATACTAAACATCAATGTGCTTTTTCTTTTGAATGATAAGCAGGGTTCCTTGCCAAGAAAATTTCACTTTGGCTATCACAATCTATCTCTATAGCTCCTTGTACTAACCCCATACTTGAACACAATCACTTCTTCCTTGCTTGCATGAGTGGCTACCATGTATTCTGCCTCTGTAGTTGATAGTGCCACTACAAATTGTTTCTTACTCATCTAATTGACTGCACCTCCAAATAGGTTAAACACATACCCACTTGTAGATCTTCTCTGATCCAGATCTCCAGCCTAGTCCGCATCAACAAAGCCACAGATATCCAAAACTCTGTCCAATCCTGGTCTTCCTTGATAGCACAAACCATAATCACTAGTGCCATGCTACCTAAAAACCCACTTCATTGTTATCCAATGCTCCTTCCCTGGTTTTGACATAAACCTGCTCAATACTCCCACTACATGTGCAACTTCTAGTCTAGTACAGACCATCGCATACATTAGTCTACCAACTGAACTTGCATATGGAACACGAGACATATCCTCTTCATCCTCTTGTGTCTTGGGACACTGTTCAGTAGATAACTTTACACCTACAGGAATAGGAACCTTCACCAATTTACTATCCTGCATATTAAACCTCTTTAGTATTGTCTCGACATACTTCCTCTGGTTTAACCAGAGCTTCCACTTTGCCCGATCTCTTTTAATTTCCATGCCAAAAATATAGTTTGCGGCACCAGGATCTTTCATGTCAAATTTGGAGGACAATTGGGTCTTCAAATCTTGGATAATTTCTTTGTCATTTCCAACCAGCAACATATCATTCACATACAAGACCAGATAAATAACACGATCACCAATTAATTTAAAATACACACAGTGATCTGCCTTTCTTCTAGTGAAGCCAAGTCCCCATATAAATGTATCAAATTTTTGATACCACATCCTTGGTGATTGTTTTAACCCGTACAGAGACTTCTTTAATTTGCATACGAGTTCTTTCTTTCCCTTCAACGCAAAGCCTTCAGGTTGCTTCATTTAGATCTCCTCTTCTATATCCTTGTGAAAAAATGTTGTCTTCACATCCATCTGTTCTACCTCAAAATCAAAAGAAACAGTAATAGATAAAAGTAATCTAATAGAAGCTACCTTGGCAACAGGAGAAAAAAATATCACCAAAATCAATTCCTGATGCCTGGGAATAACCTTTTGCTACCAACCGAGCTTTGTATTTCTCCACCTTTCCTTCTGCATTTGTCTTCTTCTTGAACACCCATTTTTTTCCAACGGGTTTCCTTCCTGCCGACAAATCCACCAGATCCCAAACCTCATTTTTATGCAAAGATGACATTTCATCAACCATGGCCTCTTTCTAGAGTTTTCCATCCTCTGAATCTACTTCTTCATTCATAGTTCTGGGATCATCATCACTAATAGATAAAGCAAAATTTGAATAGAAAGCAGATGGACTATACCTTTCAAGTTGCCTTATTTCTCTAACTGATCTTCTCACAACCAGAGTTTGTGTATCTTCAACTTCTAATTCCTCTTTTACTGTAGAGTCTGATTCTTCCTCCTTTAGCTCAAACTCTATCTTCTTATGTTCCTTTGATGGGACACCATGTTTAATAATATCTTTCACCTCTCTGAACACCACATCTCGTCTATACACAACCTTTCTTGTTACTGGCTTCCAAAGCTTATAACCCTTTAAACCATCCTTATACCCAATAAAGATGCACTTTCCATATTTACTATCCAACTTGGTTCTTTTCTCCTTTGGAACATGTACATATGTATCACATCCAAATACCCTCAGATGTGAAAGAGAGGGTTTCCTACCAGTCCATACCTCTTGTGAAGTATTATCCTCCAACGCTGATGAAGGTGATCTATTGACCAGGTAACATGATGTCTCCACTGCCTCTACCCAGAATTCCTGTCCTAACCCGACACCACTGAGCATGCTTCTTGCCCTTTCCATCAACGTCTTGTTCATTCTTTTTGCAACTCCATTTTTCTCAGTTGTGTATGGAGTAATATTCTATCGTACCAAACTTCTTACAGAATTCTTTAAATTCCTTACTGCAAAACTCTCCACCATTTTCAGTCCTCAACACCTTTATCTTCTTTTCTATCTAGTTTTCCACCAGAGCCATAAATTCTTTAAACTTGTCAAAGACTTCAGATTTATTCTTAAGGAATTATATCCATGTATTCCTTGGGTGTCATCTATAAATGATACATAGTACATAGACTTACCCAGTGATGGAACCTTCACAGGTCCAAACACATCATTGTGCAGAAGCTCTAATATTTGTTTCACCCTTTTAGCACCAGAGGGGAAACTCACCCGATTTTTCTTCTCATATACACAATTTTCACATAAATCAAAATCCAGATAGCTATTACTCATACCTTCTACCATACCTTTACCATGAATTATTCGAAGGCCCTTCTCTCCAACATGTCCAAGCCTTTGATGCCACAACATGGTCTTCTCTCCAAAGACCACTAGATTGTATGCTCCACTTTTAGGAACCACAAAGTTGTTGCACCCATCAATAACAATGCTACCTTGCAGCTTCTACAAAGTTCCAATCCGAACTCCCCGCATCAATACCAGTGCTCCCTGAACCATCTTGCAGGTATCCTTCTCAAACACTTTTTTAATGCCTGCCTCATCCAACTTGCTTATAGAAATTATATAATGTAGAACACTCGGAAGTGTTCTAACCCTTCCACCTTGCAACTTCAAATTTACTTTTCTACGATCGATGATTCTAACCTTCCTATCATCCCCTAAGAAGAAATCACCACCTTCGTATTTCTCATACTCGCAGAACCACTCTCTGTGGGGAGTGAAGTGAAAAGATGCACCTGAGTCAATCAACCATGCCTCATGATCTACATATGTACTTGAAGAAGCCACGTACAAATCCCCACCTACATCAGAGGTGGTTTTCACCTTTGCAGAAGGAGCATCATTAGATCCCTTTCCTTTATCAGGAGCTTTAGATTCACAGTCCCTTTTGTTGTGCCCTTCCTTTCCACATTTCCAGCAAACCACCTTTACAGGTTCGATTGGATATTTAGATCTCCCTCTAGAATTATATCTCCCACATGATGATTTATTTTTCTTTCTGTTATGGGACCGTCCTCATACATACAAGGCATCACCGTTCTGGCTCTCCATATTTTTCTATCTCATCTCCTCCGTCGGCTACGACGAGACTATTTCATCAAACTGCAATGCAGTTGCATTGCTACCTATTGCAATAACCAGACTATCCCACGAATCTGCTAGAGAACACAACAAACTGATGCACTTATCTTCATCTGAAATTTTAATATCAACAGATAATAACTGACTTACCACAGTATTAAATGTGCTCATATGCTTTGTCACTGAGTCTCCATCTTTCATCCTTGGGTTATACATCTTTTTCCGTAGGGACAATTTATTCACCAGAGACTTATATTGGTACAAAGTTCCTAACTTGTCCCACAAAGCCTTAGTCGTAGCTTCCCCTGATACATTCAACAATACTGAATCTAAGACACACAATTGTATTGTGGTCATTGCCTTCCGATCCAACTTCTTCCATTCCTAATTGGACACTCTCGTTGGTTTAGTACCCAAATCTACTGCAATCCACTGATCTTTATCCACCAACAGATCCTCCATCATGAGTATCCACAACTCAAAACTCTGACCATTAAATTTCTCGATCTCTATCTTTCCACTGCTCGCCATCTTCTTTCACCACCAGAATCAATCCCGCAGATCTCCCACTGAACATGGTCTACCACAGGCCCGAGCAAAACCCCTCAGCAACAAAGGCGTCCCCTTGAAGCCAAAACAACTCTGATACCAAATATATGTTTTAACCCCATACAGAAATTACCTGCATACAAATTCTAAAACACAAAAAATAAACAATGCAAGAGAATATCACATAAAAAACATATACACAGAGATTTTCCCCTGGATCCCAAAACTGGGACTACCACCTTAACTTTTCATTATGTTCCTTTCATTGTTACAATACATATATATACATGCTGAAGCATCCAATACCATGGATTGAAAAACATCGCGCCCAAAACCATCAATCGAAAACCATCGTGCTCAAAACCATGTGCGAAAACCATGCACAAAAGCATATGTAGGTTCGCCCCACCTAAGATAGGGTCCAAAAAATATTTCCCTAAGGCACTACTCGGGACCTCGTAGACAAGGGCTACCCATCCCCCTCAAACCCCCTAGATAAGGGGGACTTTCAGCCCTCCTGTGACCCCCCGACTGCATAATCAGTGCAATGAAGGGGGGGCTCCGCCTCCCCTGTTAACTAGGGAAGCTAGTCGTGGAAAGAATATAACACAACCCAACAAAGAACAAGACTATTGTTCAGTACCTGAGTAGGTTCACACAATGTCATGTTGAACTTGCTTAAGGGGGAAAGAAGAGGAAAGACTTGTCCAGAATCTAGTGCTTTCACTATCATGAATTCAGGCACTATGCCACAAAGTGTCCACCTAGGAAGGAAATAAAGAAGACCTCCCAAGGAGAAATAGGTGAAGCTTTGGCTTCACATTTTGAGCTTGAATATACTCTCATTGCATGCATGACCGACACAATGATGGGGAGTGTGTAGTACTTGGATAGTGGTGCCTCATTCCACATGATGAAGAATAAAGATTTTTTCAATTATTTGGAGAAATATATCCAAATGCACATCGAGATGGGAAATGATGGAAATTACACCACGATCAAGATAAGTACACTCATTTTTCAAAGGGAGTCGAGCTCCCCCCTCAGGGTCAATGATGTGATGTTTTTTCTAGGTCCAAAGAGAAATCTTGTCTCCATTGTAGTTTTGGAAAACCATGGTTATGATGTGATCTTCAGTGAAGGGAAAGCATTCCTATGACACATAGCCACAGGATAGGTGGAGAAGATCAGGGTTCAGGTGAAGAACTTATACAAGCTAGTTGTGGAGGATTGTGTTGTATTGAGCACAAAGGTGGGGAAGGTATGGAGCTGCGATAACGGTGAACTTTGGCATAAAATACTTTACCATTTGCATCATGGCACTTTGAAGATCATGCAGAAAATAACCAGAGGCCCCCCCAAAGGAGCACTAGAGCAGTAGGATACATGTAAAGGGTGACCTTAGGGAAGTACACACAAGCCAATTTCCATGATCGAGACAAAAAAGAACATGTAGTCCTTGAAAGGATACACTCTAATTTCTATGGACCTTTCTCGATAGCCTCCACTTCCAGACACAAATATTTTGTCACTTTTATTGATGGCTTATCATGGAAATGTTGGATCTTCTTCATGTAGAAGAAGGATGATACATTCTCCAATTTCGTAGAACTCAATGCACTAGTTGAGAAAGAAATGGGTAAGAAGGTGAAGGCTCTTAGGAGTGATAATGGAGGTGAGTATGTCTTGAACAAATTTAAATTTTTCTATGAAAAATAAGGAATTCGACGAGAGTTGATAGGTACCCACAATAGAATGGGGTGGCTAAGAGGAAGAACCATAGTATTGTGGGAGAAGCAAGGGCAACGTTGCATGACTAAGGCCTACCTTTGCACTTGTGGGTTGAAGAATGAAACACAATTGTCTATTTGTAGAAGAAGAGTCCTCATCATATTCTTGGCATGATTACATTGGAGGAGTCTTTCTTAGGGAGAAAGTTGGATGTGTCACACTTTAGGATTTTGGAGCCTTTGTTTACTACCATGTCTCCAAATAATCAAGGAAGAATATCAAGCTGACAACATAATTGTTTTGGGTGTGGAGTCCGATTATTTTCTTTATTCATGGGTATCATCACCTTAGACCGCAGTTCCTAATGGGGAAAAAATCCACTCGTTTAATTTCCTTCAGGGGGGGTCAAGGGGGCAATGCGATTTTACGAGCCCTCCCATTGTAGGGGTTCAGGAGAAGTGCCACCAAAGCTAAAATAGATGTAAAATTTCATTGTAAAATATTGTAATTTCGTAGTCAATCTCAGTCGTTCATTAGGCGAATGATCTGATGGTAGAAGTTGTGTTTAATTTATGGTTTTTTCCTTAGAAGGAAACCCATTGTTGTATATGAGAGAATTATATTTCTGTTCTATATATGTGTATGTTTATTTTGAGTGATAAAGAGAGAGGATACTATGTGAGAGCGAAGAGGAAATTTCAGTGGATCTGTTGTAGGTTGTATCTCTTCATTTTGCTGGATAATATAAAGGAATGACTAATTGTTTCTCTGTGGATGTACCCAAATTGGGTGCACCATGTATATATGTGTCTCTCTTGTTTTATGCATTTTTTGTGTTTTTATTTCCGCTATATTTTATGTGTACCATTGCTCTGTAATATATATTTTTCTAGCAAATTTGGGGTATTTTTGGGTTTCACAAAAACTCCCCACAACTACTGTGTGTACTTGCCATCCCTCAGAATGAAAGTTGTGCAAAGGGATGTAAAATTTGCTAAAAGACAAATCTATGTGGTGCTCTCTTGAGAGGGAGTTTAAGATCCCACCATAAGAGGAACTTTTAGCTCCAAAGGAGGAACCTCAAGAAGTTTTGGAGTAGCTACAAATTGAGGAGCAGAGAGTGGAGACAGCCACTTAAGCAGAACCATGTAGAGAAGCTAGGAAAAAGACCAGGGAAGTTGAGAGACTTATGCAGGATGCAAGGGAGAATGTGGGTGCTCCTTCAAATTAGTGTAGGAAGAGAAGGTCACCAGATCGGTACACTATATACATGGCTCTAATGATTGAGCTTGTAGAGACCAAACCATCCTCTTTTAAAGAAGTAGTCAAGAAACTAGTATGGATCAATGCAATGGTGGAGGGGTATAAATATATTGTAAACAACAATGTTTGGGAAGTGGTCCCAAGACTAGTAGACAAATTCGTTTTCGGTTTGAGATGGATCTTGAAGGTGAATCATGCTGCAGACGGAAGCATAGAAAAGTACAAGGCCATATTTATGGCGAAGGGGTACTCTTACATTGAGGGGATTGACTATGAGGATACCTTTGCTCCTGTAGCAAGGTACTCATCCATCATATCAATCCTTTCTCTAGTTTCACACGTGGGGTGGAAGATCCACCAGATGGATGTGAAAACAACATTCCTCAATGAAGTTATTGAGGGGGAGGTGTATATCGAGGAACCGGAAGGCTTCGATGCTTTTTATCGAGAGTATCATGTGTTCAGACTCAATTGAGCATTTTATGGTCTCAAGCAAGCACCCTATGCTTGGTACACCAGGATTGATAACTATCTCACCGATTTGGGCTTCACCAAAATTGAAGCCAATCCAAACCTCTATCATATTTTGGTAGAAGGTAAATTGTTGATTATTGTCTTATATGTTTATGACTTCATTTTAACTGGTGATGAGCACCTGATTAGATCTTGCAAGGAGCCTTGAAAGAGAGTTTGAAATGAAGTACATGGGTCTCATGCGCTACTTCCTTGAAATGGAAGTATAGAAAGGTTATGGGGAACTATTTCTCTCTAAGGGAAAGTATTCCAACGAGATACTTCAAAAGTTCTACATGAATAGGTGCAAACCCATGGAGACATCTCTAGTGACCATATGTAGGAAAGAGGGTGCCACTTCAAATCAGGAAGTGGATTTTATTTTGTATTGATAGTCAATGGTTTCACTAATGTATCTTGTGAACACATGACTAGATATATGTTATGGAATCAACTAGCTAAGCCAAGCTATGCTTAGTCCAATATAACTATTTTGGAGGGTAGCTAAGCATGTTCTAAGGTACCTTAGAGGCACTACCCAGTTTGGACTATGGTACGAATAGACAAAGGGAGTGAAGTTGTGTGGCTTCATAAATGCATATTGGGAAGGGATTCCATCAGATCGGAAGAGTACATCAAGTGGAATTTAAAGTGTTGGGTCTATAACTATTTCTTGGTACAACAAGAAGAAAATATATGTGGCACTCAACTCGGAAAAAGCAACATAAATGGCTGCAAGTCAAGCAACATGTGAGGTGATTTGGATGAGGAAGATACTTGTTGGATTTTTTTGTAAAACGATGAATCCAAATGTGATTTACTGTGATAATCATAGTTGCATCAAGCTCTCTAAAAATCATGTTTTTCCTGATCGATCCAAGCATATAATGTTGTTGCAGTACATTCCAACGGAGGAACTACATGATGACATTTTGACAAAGGTCTTGTTAACAGGGAAGTTTGAGTTCCATAGGTGGAGGATAGGAGTTGTTGATAATCCCTTTCCTATTGAAAGGGAGTGTTGAAAATGCGGTAATAAAATCTTAGTTTAACTTTACCTTGGTCAAATTAGAGAAAAATTGAATTTCTATTTTACCAGAAATAATATAGGTATTTAACTAAGGTGAAATGACACTTTTCACTCAGTTAATTTAAGTTGTGGAAGCTTTATTTCAGTTCAGTTTGATTGGTTACTAATTTGTTGCAATCTAGTTTAGTTAAATTGAGTTATGGTTAGTTAAACTAGTTCTAATTGTTAGAGGAACTAGTGGAGGTCAAGTTGTGGGAGTAGAATTTTGACCACACTCAGTGATCAACTAGTTAACTAATCAATCAACCCAAAATAATTTTTGCATGTAGAGAATTCGAGTTACCCAGTTGAGATGGAGATTCCAAGGAAGTGTAATATAAGTTGTAGACTATTCGAAAGTGTACAAGTGGTGCATGCAGTTAGAGGAAGGCTCTACAAGATATGTGAAATCCAATTGAGGGAATTTCCTAAATAATAGGGGCTAATTTCCTCACGGAACAACGCAGGGAAATAAGAGATTGGAGGGCTTGAAAATTGGCTAAGTGTTGGCCAGAGTTAGTTAGTCAGCAAGAGGGATAAACTATACACTTGCAGGTTAGGCTCAAGCTTGAGCAAGCATATGTATTTCATCTTTATTCTTTTATTAATGCAATACAAATAGGAAGGGGTTTTGAGCAATGTCTTTCAGCTAGATAAATCTTTGTGCTTGTGTGATGTTTCCTCTTGCATGTCTATGATTTGTGTTCTAGATTGTGAATTAACTTCCGCAGAGAAGTAGAGTAGCTTTGATTCTTGTGATTTAGTAAATTACATGAGCAATTTTGAATCTACACATTAATTATACACTGAAAAACAAAGGTGAGATAACTTATGATTTCTTTAAAAATTTAGCATCAAGATATGGTAGAAGACTATAGAAAGTACATATCATACACAAATCACTAAAAGTGATTTCCGCAAATGATATTTAGGCTGAAAAAACACATAAGTATTTTGAATAACATGAACTTCAGAATTCAACAATAATTCAAATTCATATAGCTTTATTCACATACTAAATACTAATGTTCAAAGGTGTGGCTAATGGGAAGGTAAAAACAATAGAAAACAAACATGAGGTAAAATTTCTTATAGTAAAATATATTGATCTCAATGTCTACAGGAATACACATCTTTTTTCCAAAACATTTGAACCCATGTTACATTATATAGCCTTTTTTTCCAAGGAAAAAAATGGTAACCTTTTATTAACGAATTAATGAAAAGTTACACTAGCAGATGCATTGAAGCATTCCGTAAGCTGCCACATGGGCACGAGTGCTTTCGCACCCTACGCAACGTTAGGAGACTAACGTGCACAAAGAATAAGAAGAGAGAAGAGAGGAGAGAGAAAGAAAAAGGGAAAAAAGAACTGAATTCCGGCAATGAGTAAAACTCACACTTCAAGTTTTTCTCCCCTTTTTCTTTTCGACCTTGCGCCACTCTCCTTGAGTGGGCTCGATCGACGCAATGACTAGCTGTGTTTCTGTATTCTGTGTGCCGATTTCTTTGTCCGAGTCTGAGGTATCTGAGAGGTGATGCCATTTGATGCCTCCCATACTTTGTTCCACTCTTGACATCTCTGCCTGTTTCTTCTCTCCCTGATCTGCGTGAAACTGTGAGTCCTTTGTGACTGAGGTGGTACCCTTCTGGTTCTCCTTTTCTTGGGCCAACTCTGCATTCTCTGCGGGAGGCTCTTCCTCCGCTGCTTCTGATTCTTCGTCTTCTGAGTCTGGGGTGGAGAATTTCCATCCTTTCCTCTGCTTCCCTTTCTGCTTCTTTTTACTGTTTGTTTTCTTGGCTTCTGGACATGTGCTTTGCAAGTGTCCTGTCTGCCTACAGAGCCTGCATCTGAAAGCGGTGTTTCCATAGTCTAATACTTGCAACCAATTTTGTTGTTTGTAAATCAGTCTAATGTTGTCCGGCAACCCTTTGCTTAGATCTACTTCCACACAAATGCGTGCGAAAGTGTAGATCCTTTCGTCAATCCTTTCCAGATCTGTTTTGATGTATTTCCCTATGCTGTTCCCAATACCTTCCAGTACTTGTTCACTCCAGAAGTGAAGTGGAAGGTTGTGTAGGCGGACCCAAACCGGCACTGTGGTTACAGTCATTTTGTTTGGATCAAAGTCTGGAAACCATGGGGTCATAAACAGCCCTGCTGTTCCCCAAAACCAGGGCCCAGCGCTGATGACTGTATCTCTGACTTCCTTGTCTGTAAATCTTACAATAAAAAACCCCTTGGAGCATAGATGTATATCACATTCCATGGTCCAATTGGTGAAGATCCAGTGGAATAGATCCAATGGCTTAGGCCAAAAACTGTTAAAACGGCATATAAGGGCCTGCGTTTCGTAGGACTTTACGAAATCATCAAGTCCTGTTGCATCAAGGTTCAGTGCTGGGGATTTCCCCAGTTGATCTACTATGTATGGCCTGGGCTTATATCCTCCGTTGTCTGGCGAGGGCCCTGAATTCCTGTTGCCTTGTAGAATGTTTTTGTAGGATGTGCCTCCCTTGGGGTGTTGTTGGGGTGCTGTCTTCCCCTTATCTCCCCCTGAGGAGCTTGACTGCCCCTGAGGCTGAGCCCCTCCTCTCATCCTCAGATTTAGAACAATGTTTGTTCCTGGGCTGATCTCATAGTTTTTCATTGTTCTAGAGTCCTGGAGGGACCACCTACCCCTGACCAGATGTTGGATCTGGACTGGGTATCCCATCTCTGTCCATATCTGCTGTTTTAGCTGCAAGATGGTGTCTCCTGCATGAACCCACACTATTCGAGTTTTCCCCGCAGGGGGTTTAACAAAAATCTGAAAACGATTTGTTCTTACCTTCCCTGGCTGCGAACAAAACTCCAGATCTGGCCTCGTTTTGAGTCGTCTTTCCTCGTGCATGTCTGGATCTACGAGCCCTCTGCTCGATCTCTGCTTGATGCCTTCGATCTGCTGCCTGGGGCCTCGGCTGTTGGCTGGAACAGGTAGATCTAGAACGGATCTGCGAGGTTCTGGCCATCGTATTAAAAGGGGGCTCCGATCTGTATCATGCAGACCCCGTATGCCATTTCTCCGCGCGATCTGTGACTGGCACGTTCTGGCCTCTAAGTGTCGTTTGTCATGATGGCAGAAAACCTGGTTCCTTGAGGCCGAAAACCTCAAAGATTCGTTGTCGTGGTAGTCTGCAAAGGTTTGATCCATTTGCCTGCGCCATTTTCCGGAGGAGGCCCTTACAGCAGCGTTGGGAGCGCTGCTCACCGTAACCCCGCGCCCAGGAACGCCGTCGGCCTCTGCAACATTCTTTGGACCGGCTGCGGCCGCGCTACAATCTCTGCAAACCCTAACGCTCGCCATTCCTCTCGTCCGTGAAGTAATTGACTTCATAAGTACGAGTTTGTTATCTTTGATTTTATGAAGTTTACATTATATAGCCTTACTTAAATAATATAAATAATATCCTAGACTATTTCTATCTTTTTGGAAACAAAAATCAAATAAAATCACAAAAAATAAATAAATATGGAAACAATTGCAATGGTTTTTGAATAGTTGATTTTGCTAGTGAATTTGGAATTTTTTTCAAAATATATTGGTCCAAATGTCCACAAGATAAGTTTTTGACCAGCTTGTGCTGCTGATTTTGTGCTCCAAATTAGGACTCCCCTGCCATATACTCGAATCTAGAGTTGATCAAGTATATTCTGATTTAATACTTTAATATTCTGTTGAAAAATACCCCTTTTGGCCGCAATTTATGGTCCCTTAGCTACTAAAAAATTGAAATATATGCCACTAAACATTGTAGTTGATTCCTGAAATCTAGATATGCTAAAATTGTGCTAAGAAAATAAGCCATTGTGGAATTTTCACTATAACGTTTCTTCTACGAAGCTTCAAAAGCTGAAATTGAAGCCACCTGGAGATAAAATCTTGATGAAATTATTGCATGAATTTCATATCTTGTCTAGCTATATTTTCAGAGATATGATCCGCGGAAGTTAGGGCTTTTGCAGGCTCTAGAATTCCATCTCAAACAGATGACCTAGGGAAAACCATCACAATTGTGTCTCTCAGCATCGGATTTGAATTTCATAAAATGTGGTGGAAAGAGGACGGACTGTAGTTTTTTGGGTATCATTTTCAGGGTTGAAGGTCAAAACTGTGACACATGTGACTCCATACAATTTCGTCCTACTAATTCTGTATATAATTAGGTCATCGTGGGAGATTAGGAATAACTCTTTCTTGAAGAATCCAGCATTGGTTTGACTTGTTAGGATGGAAATAAGACTCAAATGGATACCATAGGATGAAATTTCAGATCTTGTAGATTGGCAATTTAGAGATACAACAACTACAATATCGAGCTCCTAAAAATCAAGAAAAAGGTGTGTATTTTTTAAAAATGTTTGCATAACTTTTGTTTGAAAAATCAATTTGAAGTGATTCAAGGGTAATATTGAATCATAGATATCATTTTTTTTTATTCCAAAATGCCTCGAAACAATAATATGGACACACCTAGTAAACAACAAAAAAACTCTTCTATGACGCATGAAGAAGAGGAAGAAATGCACCATGATATATCAAATTTACAAGACCAAGTGCAACAAATTTCGTTCTCGCAAAAAGTAACAAAAAATGAATTGGAATCCATGATGAATGTTAAGATAGATGGTATAAAAAGGGACATGGGAATTTTGAATGATGGTTTAAAAGCAGACGTGGAAGCAATGATGAACGTCAAGATAGAGGGGTTGTAGGAAGCTTTGGCAAAGTTGCTAGAAGAAAGGCTTCCCAGTGGTGACTAGGCAATCCATGAAAATAGTGATGAAGACAAAAGGAATATCAATTACAATTTTAGATTCTCCAATGTGGGGTTTAAGAACCACCACATTCCAAAGATAGATATGAGGAAGTTTGACGGCAAGGATTTGATAAATTGGATACTACAGATGGAGCAATATTTTGATCTATAAGATGTGCAAGCCTCACAAAAGGTATGTATTGCATATTTATATTTAGAACTGAATGAGTTTGTATGGTATAGATGGCTTTGTTCTTGTAAACCACTTGTAAACTGGTCAATTTTTATGGAGGAAATGATAGCACATTATGGAGATACAAAGAAAAGCACATTCTTTATCTAATTGATAAATCTCAAACAAACGGGTTCAACGGTGGAGCACATTGAAGACTCAAAAATTGAATATTAGGGTATCTAATATTCTAGGGGAGCATAGGATTGATGTCTTCATAGGGAATTTAAAAGATAAAATCCAACATGAGGTTCGCCTTTGGGATTCTCATTCATTGGAGAAGGCATTCAAGGTGGCAAGAAAAGTTGAAAGAAAAATTATGGCAACATGGAAGTCTACCACTCATAAATATAAAGATGGATGTGTTGATTCTCCTAGTCTTCCACAACCTACAAGGTCGACACCACAACAATTGTATGTGAAAAGAGAGAAATGGCTTTGTTACAGTTGTGATAGAAAATACACTAAAGGTCACAATTGTGCCGAGAAGAAATTATTCTACATAAATTGTGAATAGGAGAAAGAAAAGGAACAAGAAACATTAAAAGATGAGGATATACACCAGGAACCAACTCCAGAGAAAGAAGAAATGAATCCAAACATATCTTGTAATGCATTGGCAAGAATTACCACTCCCCAGACTCTCAAGATAGAAGGATATATCAAGAAGAAAAAGGTAATAGTGACAATTGATTCAGGTAGTACCCATAATTTTATTCAATGTAAGATAGCCAAGGAATTGAATTGCTTCCTATATGTAACACTAGAGTGACAAGTGATGGTTTCAAATGGAGGAACTATAAATTGCTCTGGAAAGTGTGATAATATCAAGCTAACCATGGGGGAATATGTATTGAATAGTCCAATGTTTTCCATTCAAATGGGACCCTACCGATCTTGTACTAGGAGTCCAATGGTTACAATCATTGGGGATGATAGCTTTCAATTTTCAAGAACTTTTGTTGAAATTTTTTTGGAAAGGAAAGGAAGTTGAATTAAGAGGTATCGCATGGAAACTAGGAAAGATAATAATTTATAATGGCATGCCAAAGCTTCTAAAGAAATAACAATGGTTCGTAATTGCACAATTATGCTCACTATGGGTTCAAACATCGAAATCATCTATTTTTCCAGATCTCTAAAAAGTCTTGGACAATCATTCCAAGGTGTTTGAGACTCTGAAAGGCCTCCCACCTATCCGTGATCATGATCATGTGATTCACTTGATTCCAAGAAGTGCCCCTCCAAACATAAGACCTTACGTATATCCTTATGCCCAAAAGAGTGAAATTGAACGTATGGTTGGAGAAATGCTAGAGGCTGGTATAATTCAACCTAGTCAAAGTTCTTTCTCTGCTCCACTAGTATTGGTGCATAAGAAGAATGGATCATGGCATATGTGTCTAAATTATAGGGAGATCAACAAGCTCACTATTAAAGATAAAGTTCCGATTCCCGACAATGATGAATTGTTGGATGAGTTACATGGAGAAATTTTCTTCACCAAGTTGGATCTTCATTCAAGATATCATCAAATTAGAATGAAAATTGAAGACATTATGAAAAAAACATTCAGAACTCATGAGGGTCATTATGAATTTTTGGTCATGGTCTTTGGCCTTACTAATGCACCTTCCACATTTCAAGGTTTGATGAATTCCATTTTCAAACCCTTCCTTAGAAAATTTGTGTTAGTATTTTTTAATGATATACTAATCTACAAGTCTTGGAAGGATCATGTTCAAGTTGATAGGTTGCTCAAACTATTGGAAAAAAACAATTATATGTAAAACCTCCACATGTTAGAAGAAAACAAAATAAATAAAATAAGATTCGTGCAGAACAAAATCTTCTCTCAGTGGCTTGACAACACAACTATTAACTTCTTCAACATCAACAAGATAATGTGAAGATAATGTGATGTGCCACATAATGCAGCAAAAGACCAATGACCATGCGAGAGAATGGGACTAATAAATACAAAATGCATATTCATTCAGTTTAGCGGGATTCATGCATCATTAAACGTTGATTCTGTTGCCTCCTACAATATCATGAATTGATAAGCACTAACTTCATTAAGTTTATTAGTTTAATTACCATATTATTGTTGTTATGAATTGATAAGCACTAACTTCATTAAGTTTATTAGTTTAATTACCATATTATTGTTGTTTGTTTGAGGTGCAATGTATTGATTGCAAATCCCGTTACCATGAGATGTAATCTAACATTTTTATTGCAGGTAAGTGAATCTGGTAAAAGGCATGCACCCATATCGACAACCGTGCAACAAAAGCATTACTCTGTTCCACGAAATAGAGGCACTGGATCAAGACGAGATAGGTTCTGCTAGAGAACTCAGATTGAAAGGAACGAAAATCTAGTTTGAAATCCACACCAAACTCAATGCCAAGTGTAATGAATTTCTTTAACCATAATTGCATTTCGCCAAATGAGAACTAATCCCTCTTTTTCTTATTCTGTGATTGCAGGATCTCTGAAAATTTGCCTCGGAATCCACTTATTCTGCGCTTTGTTCCAAGATTTAATAGCGGATCTAACCTCGTCCACATGAGAGATCGCACCAATTTCCATCCTGTCAATTTCTCATTGCACCCTGCAAACTCAATCAAATCGCCCTAATGACATGCATGACCAATGCGTAGTAATGGCCAATAGTTCAAAAACACAGAGGCAATTGAATTTCCTTTCTCAACTTTATTATTTTATTTTGATTTTTAGTTCATATATTTTTATATTTTTACTTTTTAGTTAATAAACACAGAGGCAATTGAATTTCCTTTCTCTAATTTTATTATTTTATTTTGATTTTTAGTTCATATATTTTTATATTTTTACTTTTTAGTTAATGGTTTAATTTGATTTCTTTTTAATATATTTTTATATTATTATTTTTAATTTGTGGTTTGGTTTTAGTTAATATGATTATAATTTATTTAAATATAGTTTTAGTTTTATTTTAATTACAATATGTTAAAATGATCTTTCTGAAAATTGGTGAATTTTCAAAGTAATCAAATTTGATGAGTGACATAAAACATTTGTTAAAAATACTGAAATAAAATACACAAATTTTTAAACTAATCAAATATTAACAAATTATTTTTTAGATTAAAAAAATAATAATAATTTATAAAATAAAAAATTAGAAATAGTCATAGTCAATGTTAAAGTAATAATGGTTAAAAAACCAATCAAACTAATAAAATACACAATAACAAACATGTATTTATAAATACATGTGTGTTTCCAAAAAAGTCACTTTAAAGTATTGACCTAATTATATTTATTATATAAATCATATAACTTTGCCCCTATAACTTTCATGCTTAGTAGTATTTTCTTATGTTAAAACATTTGTAGTTATATGGATTTCAGCTTTGATGCTTATTAGTATTTCTTAAAATATATATGTAAATTAATAAAATATAAAATAATAGTAAATATTATATTTTTAAGTAATAATGTTAGTTTTATATATATAGATATAGTATATAATTTATTTGATGTAGAATAGATGGTGATGCGGTGTATTGTTTAATTATTCTGTAATGTGAAAGTCATCTGTTCAAAATTTTGTTGGCAAAAATCTAGTCATGTTAAAGGCTAATGCTGAATACAATTCTAAAAAAATTGACATTTTAAACACCGGTAGATGATGGTTTCTCAAACTACCCATCAAACTTAATACAATTTGAGATAAACTCAAACCACTTAACATACTATATAATTGTATATAAAACCTATAATAAGACTAAGACTAAACATCGGAAACCTATAAACAAGTCATGTTGTGGCCATTTTGGGTGTTTGACGTACCACCAGAAGTTAATGACTTCTTATGTGATAACTCGGAATTACTCTTTGATTAAGATTGGGCTCGTTTAGATTCACATTTTAAGTAGTGTGACGTAATGTGATCATCAAAGATAAGTAATAGATTATGATGACATTGATGATGAGATAAAATGCGTGGTGCTGGATTTTATGTAACTATTTTATATGCCTGCAATTTTTGTGTATCCAATTTTAATGGAGATGAGAAAAAATAAATTACGTGGATGCATTAAATTTTGTAAGATTAAGTGGGAGTTAGTTTAAAAAATTAGTAGAGCATATGTTATGGATTATTATTTAAATTAAATTAAATGCCTTGGGTTATTATGCCATGGATTATTATGCTCTTAAGATGCGAATATGCCTTGGGTTAGATCCGCACTAACCTTTCCTATCAATTAATTTTTAAACCAAACTCCGAACTGTAAAGTATATTGTATGGTCAAATCGACTGATTTCCTAATATTTTCCGTACGTCATATTGTCGGGCCGTAGTACATACATGATTCATGTATTCTTATTAGCCCGGCTTTACTGGTACAATTTGTTCCTAATAGCCCTAAGAATATTCGGAATATGCCAAGGGGATGCCCACGTGATACCCACCGGAAATTTTTCAGGGAGTTCTGGAAAACCCTATACAATACAGTGGCTGGATTCGTTTTGAATGCAGGTGAGGCGGAGTCCCCATGGGACCTGCCGAGCAAACGCTCTCGAGGATTCTTACGGAGGTAAGCTCTTTTTTATCAATTTGTTGAATATTTGTTACAGACGAGACTTAATTTCTGTATATGGTGTACAGTTGTAGTCGATACTTTTCTACTTAGTATGTACATTTTTATCATATATGTTTTTAGAACAAAAGGTGAACATAGAAGAACCTGTGCAGATTGTAGTAGAAGATAGAAAGGCATTCGGATGAAGCTATTCCTTTCATTATAGGTAGATCCGTCAACATACACTAAGTTCTCTCTCAGCAGTTTTTTATGCAGGGCAACTCCGGGACTTTGGCAATGGCTATATAGTGTTCAACCACTTAGCAGTTTCAATGTTATAGTCTATCAAATGTGAGAAGTATGTATACAGTTACTGCACTAAAGTTGTTCGAGTTATTTGATCTCGAATACTGAAATCACATCTGATATCATAAAACAAGTGAATCGCTTCCCTTAGTAATTTTTGGAGTGGAAGAAGAGTATACAGTTTAGTTTCCTGTGTTATTGTTGGACTTTGGGCTGGGATTTCTTGGCCAACATGGATATCGTTCGGATGACAGGCGATGCTATTGATTATTTTATCGCGCTTTGTAATGTGCCAATCTCGACTTTTAAAATGGAAGTAAAGTACATATTTAAAATTTCATGGGGAATAGGATGGGCAATTTCAAATGATATCTTAAATTTGTGAGTAGTTACAATACCATCTGTAATACGGATATGAGAAAATAAAATTTGAACTATTTGTCCAATCTGAACCATTTGTCCAATGTTTTGTAACTATACTGTCCATTTCAATCTCTTTAACATTTTCATTCATAAAAGGGAAAAAAAAAAAAAAAATCTATATATATATATATTTTTAGCTGTATTTGATGGACAATCTTCCCTCCCTGATTCTCATTGGTTGAGTAGGTTGGGTAATTTAACTCACGATGAGTCGTTGAAAACAAGTTTAGCAATTAAATGTTTAAATAATTTAAAAATAATAACAAACTTTATTATTACTTTTTTTATAACTTTATGTATTATAAATTTAAAATTAAATATTTAAATATATTATTATTATAATGATAATAATGACAATGTTATTTATTAATATTTTTAATGGTAATGTTATTTCTTTTGTATTTTTGTACAATTTTTTTAATCAAAATGAGTAGATTTTTTATTTAAATATGACATGCTCGTTGGGAAACAAAAACAGGATTTTATATAGTGATTTATATTTTTTAAGGATGAGTGATATATCATTTGCTTTGCATATACCTACTATACTAGTATTCGTTGTAGTGCATACAAAAATTCTCATTCAAAGATCTCTTATCACAGTAGATTCTACAAAATTGAAGTAATAAAAAATTGCATTTACATTTTGTCATTTGAAAATCAAGAAAGAACAAAAAAGTCTATAAGTTTGGAGATGCTGGACTGTTCAGGTCTAGCTCGATTGGGACTACTTTGGTGTTCTTGTATAGGTCATGTTCAGTGGAGTCTCCTCATTATTCTTACTGATCTTCGCCATCGTGAGTTTCAGCTACTCAGTTTGTTGATGTAGTGATTCCACTTCATCCTCCAGTTGATGGATTCGGTCCCTCTTCTCTAGTTGACTCTCCTGCATTGTGAGATTATGTTGCTGCTGAATGTACATGCTGCGCTACAAAGATGCCAACCCTTCTATAAATTCCAATTGCTCCTGCTTACAAGTGGTGTAGGATGGCAAAGTTCTTCCAGCACCTTGTCGACCCGACCTCTACCTCCAGCTCCCCCAAGAGCTCGACCAAGGAATGTCTTTTGCTCTCTGACTCCTCAGATCCATCTTCTAACATCCCAGAAAGTCACAATTATTTTTGTTCCCCCCATTCAACTTTAGCATTTCCTTGACTCACCAGTCCACCTTACTCGCTAGCCAAACCACCCTAAGGATATTACCCAACACTCGTTCACAGGCCAGAGGAGTAGAAGCCTTCTCACCTATAGCAGACACAAAGCCGACTAAGATCAACCATACCTTCCAATTTAGTGGAATTTTTTTACCAGCACCAGGAATTGTATCCTCCCCGTCAATTATACTCCGCCCACTGCCCCACTATGCTTCTCCTTCGAAATAACTGTTCTAGGGTCCTAGCCCTAGATCTCCTCCGAGACGTGGAGCTTAAGCAAATACATAACTACTAGAGTGTTAAAGACAGTTGAATTCTGATAGTCCTCCCTCTGTAGGTCGATGTCCAAACTTTTCCTGTGGGTCTAATCCAAAGACCCCTCCCAAATCAACAGACTAGCAATTCCCAACTTTTCACTACCCATCAAACCAACCACATCCCTTAAACTTGCAAATCCTTGCAGCTTCCCACTCAAAAGTTCCAACTCATCGGGCTCCCTAGGATTCTTCCGAGTAATCTAGTCCCCACCACAAATGCTCGACGACCTAAGCTTCAGCCTCAAGACCCGTGGGGAGGCCACCTGTGCAGGAAGGAGCATTAACCCATGCAGACTTCTCTAATCGTTCTTAGCCTTCCGCCTTAATTTCCCAACATTGATCCTTTTCCTTCATTCTCCTTCTGGTTTTCCTCCCATGAGTGTTCTAAATTGATCCATGTTCGTGAAATAAATGTTGCTCCTCTCTTCCCCTATCCTGTACAAATAACCAGGATGAATGAGCTGAAAAAGTACCAAGAGATCCCTATAATTAAAAGAGGTGGAACACGAGTGATGATAAAAAACACGTTGTGGGTGTAAGTAAAGGACACGCTTGTGACAAGGCTCTTGATCAAGCTAGGGAACATAAGGAGATGTTATGTTGGTCTCAAGTATAGGGGGGTGCGAGGTAGGCAAGGAAGGGGAACATGATGGAAGGGAAGGGAGACGGGATGAAAAAGGAGAGGGTCACGACTGTGGAAAAGAAAGGGGGATACCGGAGGGAAGGGATGAGAAGGATGAATAGGGGAGAGGAGGAGAAAAGGGTGAGGGAGGGAAGAGGCAGGGAAGGGAGAGGGATAAGGGGCAGGAGGGCAGACCAAGGAGTTGACCCAATGAATTTATACTCAAATTCCCTAATTCTAAGGTTTGATATCGCCCAAGCCAGGCTTAGCTCAGCCTCCACTATCCAGGAATTGTAAGTCATTAACTAACTTATGGGATCCTAGTCGTTCTCACGACATCATTCACCATGCTCCTTTGTTCTGTCAACTGGCAAGTGAGGTTAGCTTGTTTGTCGACTTCTTGATTATTTCTTCTTAGAATATGGAAGAAGGTCACCGAATCAAAGGATGGGATCATCCCTTAGGATCTCTTGATAATTTGGTTTAATATTGTGTGTTCTGCAGATGAGGCATATTTCATATGTCGGATTATAATCATGGAGTCTCCCACCACCTGAACTAAAAACAATCCATACGCTTCAACTTGATTGTTTGTCTTCCATCCAAGCCCCCAAACATATCTATCTTCAATGATTCCTTCAGGATTAATGAGAATCCCTCCCCCTCCTGCCACCCCATATTTTTATACATTGTTACTAAGTTACTTTGCACTTGTTATAATAAGTTTAATATAAAGATAAAAATATTTAATATAATATATTAGAAGAAAATATACTAAGTAAGAAATTCAATTACTTAAATAAAAAATAAGTAAAGTTGTGATATAGGAATAACTACTATAATAAATGATTGAAATGAGAGAAAAAAATAATTGTTACAATAAATTTATAGTAACTCTAAAAATTAATTTATAGTTAAAATCCATACATATATATTATTTTTCAACTTTATGTTAAATATAAAGCTAGTTATATATCTCTTTTATATTTACACTATCAAAATATTTTAGTTAGTGTTAGTGCTAAGTTTTAACTTTAACTTTTAAAATGGGTTGCACTTCTAAATATGTTATCGTTCTCAATTCAAAATAGAATTTAACCATATATGTGTGTGTGTGGCACTTATCTATTCCATATTAAATACAGAAGAAATTAGACATCTTCATCATATACAAATCATTGAAATATCTTAACAATAATAAATTTTCACTTTCAATTGTCACATATATATAATTGATATTTAAATATTTTATTTAAAAAGAATTGATATTTACATATTTTATTTTAAAAAGACAATGAAATATTATATTTATAATTGATATTAAAATATTTTCTTGAATTTTTTTCCAATTTTTAATATCTTTCTAAATTCTATCTCTCAACTCTGTATTGAGTATGAAATTAATTACACATCTTCCCTTATATTGATATTTTAATCATAAAAAAATGTTCTATTTTGTAATCAATATCAATTTTTGTTGTTATTAATAATTTTTTTTAAATATTAAATATCAACTTTATCTTCCTAAGAGAAGAATATATATATATATATATATATATATATATATATATATATATAATATTTTTTAAATAATTATATGTCAATTCCATGTCAAATATTAACAAAATTATTACACATAAAAAAAACACACATATATATTCAATTGTATTCTTTATATATTTTTTAAATATATAAATTAATTTTGAAATATTTTATTTATAATTATTTATTATTTTTATATATTATTATAGTTTAAATTTATATTTTGTATTAAAGTGGTCCATGGGTCTTGGATAGTTGGTGATTGGGTGCTTTGTTAAAGGACTCTTTGATGTGAAGTCACTTATTCAATTCTCCACAAAACTAAATTGTAAAGACATCAACTTTCAGTTGGTTGAAAAAATTATCTCATCACCACACAAACATGGATCTTATCCTATCTACTATTTACAAACATGGAAATAAATAAATTGTATTGTAAACAATAAAAATATGATCATACAAAAGAATGAAAACTTGTACACATACCTTGACAAAGCCTTCTTCTTATCCCATCCACTATTTGCAAACATGGATCTTATCCCATCTACTATTTACAAACATAGAAATAAATAAATTATATTGTAAACAATGAAAATATGATTATACAAGGGAACGAAAACTGGTACACATACCTTGACAAATCCATCCCCAAAGCTTGGATAATTCCTAAAACTGTAAGTACAAGCAAGATGACAATTAAGTGATGGAGAGTTGAATTGTGTTAAGATAACCAAAGCGTTCCAGGAACAACTGGTCGACTGATGTATTGACGCTGCCAAAGCCATCCCCAAAGTTTACATCATTCCTAAAACTGTAAGTACAGACAATGTGACAATTAAGTGATGGAGAGTTGAATTGTGTTCGGATAACCAAAGCATGTTGGGAATGACCGGTCGATTGACGTATTGATGCCGCTAGCACGAAGGCTATATAGCCTGAGGCAAATGTCAGCAAACGCTAAAGTTTAACATTAACAACGAAAAAAAAATATTACGAATTTTTTTTGGTATAAATACAAAAATACCACCACAACATCCCTATAAGAATCAGACTTCGACACATATACAGACTAGTCGACTCTCTATATGATTCGGCCACTTTAGGTTCTCGCCAGTGCCAAGCACACTGATGCGCAGGCTCCCAAATCACCTAAGGACTTAAGTTCTTCTCGTGATGCAAGCAGATCAGACAGAATGTCCACAGATGCAGAGCAGGAGAGGCACTTGACTCAAACACACAAAACTCTAGACTCAATCTAAACTCGAATGCCTCATCAATGGGCCTTACCCTTACTATATAGGAATGAGAGGGGACAAACATTACTGTAGGCCATCCATAAACAGTGGATAGAATCATTACTTTTCGGATAGTGCCAAGGCGACGTTCGCACAAAGATTCCCATCTAAGGAAAGGAATAGTTGCTTTCGGGTAACGCCAGGGCAAATCTGATAGTAGATTCTATCTGAAAAAGAAAATCGTACAGATGATAACAAAGTGGATGCTTTCTTTCAAAGCCCACAAGAAAATTATATTTTATTTACATTGTGGATACTTTGGTACAACAAATCCCACGGGAAATATGGTCACAATTAAGCCCTTGTGACTAGTCCATATTATTTATATAAAAAAAATAGTAAGATCAGGGAATCTATCCCTTTTATACTGCATTGTGTCCCAGGCTTTTGTGTAAATCCTGTGGACAATCATGGGCTTCCCAAGCACAATATGGTACTGGACTTTGGTTAATACAAGCCATTCCATGTGTTCTCTCATATATTCTTCAAGGGAATTATTATATGGGGAGGACTTGTAAGTTGACCATTCACTTTTAGTCATTTATTTAACAGTTATAAATAGGGTGATTACAGTCTGTACTACATTTCTCAATACATGGTTTGCAAAGATTTTTGCAATACTTTTCATGTTCTATAGGGTCCATGGTAGTTCTGTTTATTCCATAATCAGTCCACCAGTCTCTAAACCACTTACATTGCTGATATCCTTGAAAATGACCGATGGCACTGAGCCTATGTCTGGTGTAGTAGGTTTCAATCTTGTCGTTGAGGTTGAGAAATTCCCACCAGAGCTGTTTGTAGTCTGCAAAGTTATACACTATATTTGGAAATATGATCTTGGGATCATTTCTTGGCCATCTGGAAGCTAGCTGGGTTCTAACATGTCCTAGTTCATTCCAGAGATCTCTTGTCCTGTATATGCAGACATACCTTTCGTACATTCCTGTGCTGCATCCACAATGGAACCAAATAGTGGCAATGTCGTGAAAATTTTGTTCCAAAGCCTGTCTTGCAAGGTCACCATCCTGTCTTGCTTTATCATATATCATATCATGAATCCACTTTCCTCCTTTAGGGTATACTTTTCTTTCCGGAACAAAGTGTTGGAGGTCAGTGTGTGGCTGCAAATTGGCATCTAGCACCTTCGTATTTCGGAGCTGCCATGCAGGTTTCTAGTTTCTTTTGTAGGTTTCCCAGTCTTGGTCATCAGGCACGGTTCTCAAGACTTCTTGTTTCTGGTGCTGGTCCCATTCTCTGATGATCATCATGACATGATCTTTTGTTTCAATGTATTCTTTGCTAAGAAAATCAGACAAATTTTTGTCTTTTCCTTTGATGTGCTCTACCTGAAAGTCAAAGTTTGCAAATAAAGCCTGCCATCTGGCAAACTTGGCTTCTCCGGCCTTTTTGATGTCTTTTGTTAACACCTTCTCCAGAGCAGATGCATCAGTTCTTAGAAGAAAAGGTTTATTAATAAGATAAACTTCAAACTCCCTGATGCAGTTCCATTCTGCCTTGACTTCTTTCTCTATTCTGGAGTAGTTCAGATCGGTTGGATTCCATACTCCTGAGCCAAATTAAACAAATTTCTCTTCCTTTCCAACCTTTTGCTTTAGAATACCACCCCATCCAATATTACTTGCATTGGATTCAACTATTTTGTATTCAAGATCATCAGCAACATACAGAATGGGCAAGGATTTTACCTTGGCCTTGATGTATTTGACTGCTTTTGTATGGACTTCTGTCCATTCAGGAGGATTCTTCATCAGCCTCTTATTTAAGATTTTTTGTCAGTGGCGCAGTCTTGATAAAAATTGCTGACATAATTAAGGCAACCTAAGAACCTTTGTAGTTGGTTCTTATCTGTGATAACGTCCGAAAACTTATCTGCAAACTCCAATGCATGCTTTTGTAGAGAAGTCTGCCCATTGCAGATCTTATGGCCCAAAAATTTGATAGTGGTTTGAAATACCTCTATCTTATTCTTGCTAAGAACTAAACCATTGTGCTTAACCAAATTCTTAAAAATATTTACATGTCTAAAATGTTCCTGAATAGTCTTAGAAAATATTAATACATAATCAATATATACAATCAGCCAATCAAAATATGGCTTGAGAATGTCATCTATTACCTTTTGAAACTTTGATGGAGCATTCTTGAGTCCAAAAGGCATGACATTCCATTCATAATGTCCTGCTGGTATGCTGAAGGCAGTTTTAAACTTATCTTTCTCAGCAATGGCCACTTGCCAAAATCCTACTTTCAGGTCGAACTTGGAAAATATCTTGGCACTTGCTATCCTTCTGATCAAGTCTCCTTTGTGTGGGATTGGATAGGTGTCATCAACCACGACTGAATTTAGAGGCTTATATTTTATGACTAATCTGGGAATGCCTCTAATCCGTTCAGCTCTTTTGATGACATCGAACCCGTAACAGTTCCAAGGACTGTTGGATTCTCTGATCAGTCTTCTACTGAGGAGCTGCTGAATCTCTTTCTGGAAAAGATCTCGGTACTCTGTGTTCATCGGGATGGCTTTTCTTTTACAAGGCTTGCCAGTGTATCCTTCCTTGTAAGGGAGCTCCACTGTGTGCTGCTTCCTGTGCCAAAAGGCGTTAGGTTCTTCAGAGCAGCATTCTTCTTCTATTATTTTCTTTAAATCTCCAATTTTGTTCTGGATCTGAGGCAGCTTAAGCTATTCTTCTATTCTCAGCGTACATTTCAGATCCTTTAATTCTGATAGTCTAGCTTCGGCTCTATCCAGATCTTGTACAGTGTGTACCATTGTAGAAATTCTAGGATTGGAGATATATGGGAGTTCAATTTTCTTTCTTGTCCCTTTTGAGGTGGGGACAGAAATAAAATATCCAGCTTTACCTCCTTTGAGTCTAAGTGACCCATGAGCTTCTACTGCTACAAGAAAGATATTATCAAGAATGCAGTCTACTGGAATATGAGCTACTGCAAACTTCATATAAGTATAGTGGCTTTCAAAACAAATAGATGCTTTGGGTACTTCGTATCTAAGCTTTTTGTTACCCAATCCTACCACTTCTATTTCTGCAGTCTTCCAATATTTTGCTGGAATATTTTTCATATTCAAAATGTTAATATCTGCTCCAGAATCAATAAGAGCAATCATTTCAAACATTTTCCCTTTTATGCAGATATTTATCAGAACATGGTGCTATTGGTACGAGATGGTTAACAAATATGGAAACAATTGCAATGGTTTTTGAATAGTTGATTTTGCTAGTGAATTTGGAATTTTTTTCAAAATATATTGGTCCAAATGTCCACAAGATAAGTTTTTGACCAGCTTGTGCTGCTGATTTTGTGCTCCAAATTAGGACTCCCCTGCCATATACTCGAATCTAGAGTTGATCAAGTATATTCTGATTTAATACTTTAATATTCTGTTGAAAAATACCCCTTTTGGCCGCAATTTATGGTCCCTTAGCTACTAAAAAATTGAAATATATGCCACTAAACATTGTAGTTGATTCCTGAAATCTAGATATGCTAAAATTGTGCTAAGAAAATAAGCCATTGTGGAATTTTCACTATAACGTTTCTTCTACGAAGCTTCAGAAGCTGAAATTGAAGCCACCTGGAGATAAAATCTTGATGAAATTATTGCATGAATTTCATATCTTGTCTAGCTATATTTTCAGAGATATGATCCGCGGAAGTTAGGGCTTTTGCAGGCTCTAGAATTCCATCTCAAACAGATGACCTAGGGAAAACCATCACAATTGTGTCTCTCAGCATCGGATTTGAATTTCATAAAATGTGGTGGAAAGAGGATGGACTGTAATTTTTTGGGTATCATTTTCAGGGTTGAAGGTCAAAACTGTGACACATGTGACTCCATACAATTTCGTCCTACTAATTCTGTATATAATTAGGTCATCGTGGGAGATTAGGAATAACTCTTTCTTGAAGAATCCAGCATTGGTTTGACTTGTTAGGATGGAAATAAGACTCAAATGGATACCATAGGATGAAATTTCAGATCTTGTAGATTGGCAATTTAGAGATACAACAACTACAATATCGAGCTCCTAAAAATCAAGAAAAAGGTGTGTATTTTTTAAAAATGTTTGCATAACTTTTGTTTGAAAAATCAATTTGAAGTGATTCAAGGGTAATATTGAATCATAGATATCATTTTTTTTTATTCCAAAATGCCTCGAAACAATAATATGGACACACCTAGTAAACAACAAAAAAACTCTTCTATGACGCATGAAGAAGAGGAAGAAATGCACCATGATATATCAAATTTACAAGACCAAGTGCAACAAATTTCGTTCTCGCAAAAAGTAACAAAAAATGAATTGGAATCCATGATGAATGTTAAGATAGATGGTATAAAAAGGGACATGGGAATTTTGAATGATGGTTTAAAAGCAGACGTGGAAGCAATGATGAACGTCAAGATAGAGGGGTTGTAGGAAGCTTTGGCAAAGTTGCTAGAAGAAAGGCTTCCCAGTGGTGACTAGGCAATCCATGAAAATAGTGATGAAGACAAAAGGAATATCAATTACAATTTTAGATTCTCCAATGTGGGGTTTAAGAACCACCACATTCCAAAGATAGATATGAGGAAGTTTGACGGCAAGGATTTGATAAATTGGATACTACAGATGGAGCAATATTTTGATCTATAAGATGTGCAAGCCTCACAAAAGGTATGTATTGCATATTTATATTTAGAACTGAATGAGTTTGTATGGTATAGATGGCTTTGTTCTTGTAAACCACTTGTAAACTGGTCAATTTTTATGGAGGAAATGATAGCACATTATGGAGATACAAAGAAAAGCACATTCTTTATCTAATTGATAAATCTCAAACAAACGGGTTCAACGGTGGAGCACATTGAAGACTCAAAAATTGAATATTAGGGTATCTAATATTCTAGGGGAGCATAGGATTGATGTCTTCATAGGGAATTTAAAAGATAAAATCCAACATGAGGTTCGCCTTTGGGATTCTCATTCATTGGAGAAGGCATTCAAGGTGGCAAGAAAAGTTGAAAGAAAAATTATGGCAACATGGAAGTCTACCACTCATAAATATAAAGATGGATGTGTTGATTCTCCTAGTCTTCCACAACCTACAAGGTCGACACCACAACAATTGTATGTGAAAAGAGAGAAATGGCTTTGTTACAGTTGTGATAGAAAATACACTAAAGGTCACAATTGTGCCGAGAAGAAATTATTCTACATAAATTGTGAATAGGAGAAAGAAAAGGAACAAGAAACATTAAAAGATGAGGATATACACCAGGAACCAACTCCAGAGAAAGAAGAAATGAATCCAAACATATCTTGTAATGCATTGGCAAGAATTACCACTCCCCAGACTCTCAAGATAGAAGGATATATCAAGAAGAAAAAGGTAATAGTGACAATTGATTCAGGTAGTACCCATAATTTTATTCAATGTAAGATAGCCAAGGAATTGAATTGCTTCCTATATGTAACACTAGAGTGACAAGTGATGGTTTCAAATGGAGGAACTATAAATTGCTCTGGAAAGTGTGATAATATCAAGCTAACCATGGGGGAATATGTATTGAATAGTCCAATGTTTTCCATTCAAATGGGACCCTACCGATCTTGTACTAGGAGTCCAATGGTTACAATCATTGGGGATGATAGCTTTCAATTTTCAAGAACTTTTGTTGAAATTTTTTTGGAAAGGAAAGGAAGTTGAATTAAGAGGTATCGCATGGAAACTAGGAAAGATAATAATTTATAATGGCATGCCAAAGCTTCTAAAGAAATAACAATGGTTCGTAATTGCACAATTATGCTCACTATGGGTTCAAACATCGAAATCATCTATTTTTCCAGATCTCTAAAAAGTCTTGGACAATCATTCCAAGGTGTTTGAGACTCTGAAAGGCCTCCCACCTATCCGTGATCATGATCATGTGATTCACTTGATTCCAAGAAGTGCCCCTCCAAACATAAGACCTTACGTATATCCTTATGCCCAAAAGAGTGAAATTGAACGTATGGTTGGAGAAATGCTAGAGGCTGGTATAATTCAACCTAGTCAAAGTTCTTTCTCTGCTCCACTAGTATTGGTGCATAAGAAGAATGGATCATGGCATATGTGTCTAAATTATAGGGAGATCAACAAGCTCACTATTAAAGATAAAGTTCTGATTCCCGACAATGATGAATTGTTGGATGAGTTACATGGAGAAATTTTCTTCACCAAGTTGGATCTTCATTCAAGATATCATCAAATTAGAATGAAAATTGAAGACATTATGAAAAAAACATTCAGAACTCATGAGGGTCATTATGAATTTTTGGTCATGGTCTTTGGCCTTACTAATGCACCTTCCACATTTCAAGGTTTGATGAATTCCATTTTCAAACCCTTCCTTAGAAAATTTGTGTTAGTATTTTTTAATGATATACTAATCTACAAGTCTTGGAAGGATCATGTTCAAGTTGATAGGTTGCTCAAACTATTGGAAAAAAACAATTATATGTAAAACCTCCACATGTTAGAAGAAAACAAAATAAATAAAATAAGATTCGTGCAGAACAAAATCTTCTCTCAGTGGCTTGACAACACAACTATTAACTTCTTCAACATCAACAAGATAATGTGAAGATAATGTGATGTGCCACATAATGCAGCAAAAGACCAATGACCATGCGAGAGAATGGGACTAATAAATACAAAATGCATATTCATTCAGTTTAGCGGGATTCATGCATCATTAAACGTTGATTCTGTTGCCTCCTACAATATCATGAATTGATAAGCACTAACTTCATTAAGTTTATTAGTTTAATTACCATATTATTGTTGTTATGAATTGATAAGCACTAACTTCATTAAGTTTATTAGTTTAATTACCATATTATTGTTGTTTGTTTGAGGTGCAATGTATTGATTGCAAATCCCGTTACCATGAGATGTAATCTAACATTTTTATTGCAGGTAAGTGAATCTGGTAAAAGGCATGCACCCATATCGACAACCGTGCAACAAAAGCATTACTCTGTTCCACGGAATAGAGGCACTGGATCAAGACGAGATAGGTTCTGCTAGAGAACTCAGATTGAAAGGAACGAAAATCTAGTTTGAAATCCACACCAAACTCAATGCCAAGTGTAATGAATTTCTTTAACCATAATTGCATTTCGCCAAATGAGAACTAATCCCTCTTTTTCTTATTCTGTGATTGCAGGATCTCTGAAAATTTGCCTCGGAATCCACTTATTCTGCGCTTTGTTCCAAGATTTAATAGCGGATCTAACCTCGTCCACATGAGAGATCGCACCAATTTCCATCCTGTCAATTTCTCATTGCACCCTGCAAACTCAATCAAATCGCCCTAATGACATGCATGACCAATGCGTAGTAATGGCCAATAGTTCAAAAACACAGAGGCAATTGAATTTCCTTTCTCAACTTTATTATTTTATTTTGATTTTTAGTTCATATATTTTTATATTTTTACTTTTTAGTTAATAAACACAGAGGCAATTGAATTTCCTTTCTCTAATTTTATTATTTTATTTTGATTTTTAGTTCATATATTTTTATATTTTTACTTTTTAGTTAATGGTTTAATTTGATTTCTTTTTAATATATTTTTATATTATTATTTTTAATTTGTGGTTTGGTTTTAGTTAATATGATTATAATTTATTTAAATATAGTTTTAGTTTTATTTTAATTACAATATGTTAAAATGATCTTTCTGAAAATTGGTGAATTTTCAAAGTAATCAAATTTGATGAGTGACATAAAACATTTGTTAAAAATACTGAAATAAAATATACAAATTTTTAAACTAATCAAATATTAACAAATTATTTTTTAGATTAAAAAAATAATAATAATTTATAAAATTAAAAATTAGAAATAGTCATAGTCAATGTTAAAGTAATAATGGTTAAAAAACCAATCAAACTAATAAAATACACAATAACAAACATGTATTTATAAATACATGTGTGTTTCCAAAAAAGTCACTTTAAAGTATTGACCTAATTATATTTATTATATAAATCATATAACTTTGCCCCTATAACTTTCATGCTTAGTAGTATTTTCTTATGTTAAAACATTTGTAGTTATATGGATTTCAGCTTTGATGCTTATTAGTATTTCTTAAAATATATATGTAAATTAATAAAATATAAAATAATAGTAAATATTATATTTTTAAGTAATAATGTTAGTTTTATATATATAGATATAGTATATAATTTATTTGATGTAGAATATATGGTGATGCGGTGTATTGTTTAATTATTCTGTAATGTGAAAATCATCTGTTCAAAATTTTGTTGGCAAAAATCTAGTCATGTTAAAGGCTAATGCTGAATACAATTCTAAAAAAATTGACATTTTAAACACCGGTAGATGATGGTTTCTCAAACTACCCATCAAGAGATAAACTCAAACCACTTAACCTACTATATAATTGTATATAAAACCTATAATAAGACTAAGACTAAACATCGGAAACCTATAAACAAGTCATGTTGTGGCCATTTTGGGTGTTTGACGTACCACCAGAAGTTAATGACTTCTTATGTGATAACTCGGAATTACTCTTTGATTAAGATTGGGCTCGTTTAGATTCACATTTTAAGTAGTGTGACGTAATGTGATCATCAAAGATAAGTAATAGATTATGATGACATTGATGATGAGATAAAATGCGTGGTGCTGGATTTTATGTAACTATTTTATATGCCTGCAATTTTTGTGTATCCAATTTTAATGGAGATGAGAAAAAATAAATTACGTGGATGCATTAAATTTTGTAAGATTAAGTGGGAGTTAGTTTAAAAAATTAGTAGAGCATATGTTATGGATTATTATTTAAATTAAATTAAATGCCTTGGGTTATTATGCCATGGATTATTATGCTCTTAAGATGCGAATATGCCTTGGGTTAGATCCGCACTAACCTTTCCTATCAATTAATTTTTAAACCAAACTCCGAACTGTAAAGTATATTGTATGGTCAAATCGACTGATTTCCTAATATTTTCCGTACGTCATATTGTCGGGCCGTAGTACATACATGATTCATGTATTCTTATTTGCCCGGCTTTACTGGTACAATTTGTTCCTAATAGCCCTAAGAATATTCGGAATATGCCAAGGGGATGCCCACGTGATACCCACCGGAAATTTTTCAGGGAGTTCTGGAAAACCCTATACAATACAGTGGCTGGATTCGTTTTGAATGCAGGTGAGGCGGAGTCCCCATGGGACCTGCCGAGCAAACGCTCTCGAGGATTCTTACGGAGGTAAGCTCTTTTTTATCAATTTGTTGAATATTTGTTACAGACGAGACTTAATTTCTGTATATGGTGTACAGTTGTAGTCGATACTTTTCTACTTAGTATGTACATTTTTATCCTATATGTTTTTAGAACAAAAGGTGAACATAGAAGAACCTGTGCAGATTGTAGTAGAAAATAGAAAGGCATTCGGATGAAGCTATTCCTTTCATTATAGGTAGATCCGTCAACATACACTAAGTTCTCTCTCAGCAGTTTTTTATGCAGGGCAACTCCGGGACTTTGGCAATGGCTATATAGTGTTCAACCACTTAGCAGTTTCAATGTTATAGTCTATCAAATGTGAGAAGTATGTATACAGTTACTGCACTAAAGTTGTTCGAGTTATTTGATCTCGAATACTGAAATCACATCTGATATCATAAAACAAGTGAATCGCTTCCCTTAGTAATTTTTGGAGTGGAAGAAGAGTATACAGTTTAGTTTCCTGTGTTATTGTTGGACTTTGGGCTGGGATTTCTTGGCCAACATGGATATCGTTCGGATGACAGGCGATGCTATTGATTATTTTATCGCGCTTTGTAATGTGCCAATCTCGACTTTTAAAATGGAAGTAAAGTACATATTTAAAATTTCATGGGGAATAGGATGGGCAATTTCAAATGATATCTTAAATTTGTGAGTAGTTACAATACCATCTGTAATACGGATATGAAAATAAAATTTGAACTATTTGTCCAATCTGAACCATTTGTCCAATGTTTTGTAACTATAGTGTCCATTTCAATCTCTTTAACATGTCCATTTCAATCTCTTTAACATTTTCATTGATAAGGGAAAAAAAAATAAAAATCTATATATATATATATATTTTTAGCTGTATTTGATGGACAATCTTCCCTCCCTGATTCTCATTGGTTGAGTAGGTTTATGGGTTGGGTAATTTAACTCACGATGAGTCGTTGAAAACAAGTTTAGCGATTAAATGTTTAGATAATTTAAAAATAACAACAAACTTTATTATTATTTTTTTAATAATTTTATGTATTGTAAATTTAAATTTAAATGTTTAAATATATTATTATTATAATGATAATAATGAAAATGTTATTTATTAATATTTTTAATGGTAATGTTATTTCTTTGTATGTTTTACATTTTTTTTAATCAAAATGAGTAGATTTGTTATTTAAATATGACATACTCGTTGGCAAAAAAAACCAGGATTTTATATAGTGATTTATATCCTTTTAAGGACGAGTGATATATCATTGGTTTGCATATACCTATTATACTAGTATTCTCTGTAGTGCATACAAAAATTCCCATTCAAAGATCTGTTATCACACTAGATTCTACAAAATTGAAGTAATAAAAAATTGCATTTACATTTTGTCATTTGAAAATGAAGAAAGAACAAAAAAGTCTATAAAGTTCAAAGATGCTGGATTGTTCAAGTCTAGCTCGATTGGGACTACTTTGGCGTTCTTGTATAGGTCATGTTCAGTGGAGTCCTCATTATTCTTACTGATCTTCACCATCATAAGTTTCAGCTGCTCAGTTTGTTGATGTAGTGATTCCACTTCATCCTCCAGCTGATGGATTCGGTCCGTCTTCTCTAGTTGACTCTCCTGCATTGTGAGATTCTCTCGCTGCTGAATGTACATGCTGCACTGCAAAGATGCCAACCCTTCTGTAAATTCCAATTGTTCATGTTTACAAGTGGTGTAGGATGCCTGAATTCCTCCAGCACCTTGTCGACCCGGCCTCTGCCTCCAGCTCCCCCAAGAGCTCGGCCAAGGAATGTCTTCTGCTCTCTCACTCCTCGAATCCATCTTCTAACATCCCAGAAAGTCACAATTATTTTTGTTCTCCCCATTCAAGTTTAGGATTTCCTTGACTCACCAGTCCACCTTACTCGCTAGCCAAACCACCCTAAGGATATTACCCAACACTCCTTCACAGGCCAGAGGAGTAGAAGCCTTCTCACTAGTAGCAAACACAGAGCCGACTGAGATCAACCAAACCTTCCAATTTAGTGGAATTTCTTTACCAGCACCAGGAATTGTATCCTCCCATCAATTATACTCGGCCCACTGCCCCACGATGCTTCTCCTTCGAAATAACTGCTCTAGGGTCCTAGCCCTAGATCTCCTCCGAGACGTGGAGCTTAAGCAAATACACAACTACTGGAGTGTCAAAGACAGTTGAATTTTGATAGTCCTCCCTCTGTAGGTCGATGTCCAAACTTTTCCTATGGGTCTAATCCAAAGACCCTTCCTAGATCAACAGACTAGCAATTCCCAACTTTCCACTACCGATCAAACCAACCACATCCCTTAGACCTGCGAACCCTTGCAGCTTCCCACTCAAAAGTTCCAACTCATCGGGCTCCCTAGGATTCTTCCAAGTAATCTAGTCCCCACCACAAACAATCGACGACCTAAGCTTCAGCCTCAAGGCTTGCGGGGAGGCCACCTGAGCAGGAAGGAGCATTAACCCATGTAGACTTCTCTGATGATTCTTCCTTATATAGCAGTAACATTTCCGCAAGATGATCTTCCATTGATTCCAAGGCTTCCGCCTTAATTTCCCAACATTGATCCTTGTCCTTCATTCTCCTTCTGGTTTTCCTCCCACGAGTGTTCTGAATTGATCTGTGTTCGTGAAATAAATGTTGCTCCTCTCTTCCCTCTGTCCTGTACAAATAACCAGGATGAATGAACTAAAAAACTACCAAGAGATCCCTATAATTAAAAGAGGTGGTACCTAAGTGATGATAAAAAACACGTTGTGGGTGTAAGTAAAGGACACGCTTGCCACAAGGCTCTTGATCAAGCCAGGGAACACAAGGAGATGTTATGTGGGTCCCAAGTATTAGGGGGTGCGAGGTAGGCAAGGAAGGGGAACATGACGGAAGGGAGGGGAGATGGGACGAAAAAGGAGAGGGTCACGACTATGGAAAAGAAAGGGGGATACTGGAGGGAAGGGATGAGAAGGATGAATAGGGGAGAGGGGGAGAAAAGGGTGAGGGAGGGAAGAGGCAGGGAAGGGAGAGGGATAAGGGGCAGGAGGGTAGACCAAGGAGTTGACCCAATGCATTTATACTCAAATTTCCTAATTCTAAGGATTGACATCGCCCAAGTCAGGCTTAGCTCAGCCTCCACTATCCAGGAATTGTAAGTCATTAACTAACTTATGGGATCCTAGTCGTTCTCAAGGCATCATTCACCATGCTCCTTTCTTCTATCAACTAGCAAGTGAGGTTATCTTGTTTGTCGAATTCTTGATTATTTCTTCTTAGAATATGGAAGAAGGTCACCGAATCCAAAGATGGGATCATCCCTTTGGATCTCTTGATAATTTGGTTAATATTGTGTTTTTTGCGCATGAGGCATATTTCATATGCCGGATTATAATCATGGAGTCTCCCACCACCTGCACTAAAAATAATCCATACACTTCAACTTGATTGTTTGTCTTCCATCCAAGCCCCCAAGCATATCTATCTTCAATGATTCCTTCAGGATTAATGAGAATCCCTCCCCCTCCTGCCACCCCATATTTTTGTACATTGTTGCTAAGTTACTCTGCTCTTGTTATAATAAGTTTAATATAAAGATAAAAATAATTAATATAATATATTAGAAGAAAATATACTAAGTAAGAAATTTAATTACTTAAATAAAAAATAAGTAAAGTTGTGATATAGGAATAACTACTCTAATAAATGATTGAAAAGAGAGAAAAAAATAATTATTACAATAAATTTATAGTAACTCTAAAAATTAATTTATAGTTAAAATCCATACATATATATTATTTTTCAACTTTATGTTAAATATAAAGCTAGTTATATATCTCTTTTATATTTACACTATCAAAATATTTTAATTAGTGTTAATGCTAAGTTTTAACTTTAACTTTTAAAATGGGTTGCACTTCTAAATATGTTATCGTTCTCAATTCAAAATAGAATTTAACCATATATATGTGTGTATCACTTATCTATTCCATATTAAATATGAAAGAAATTAGACATCTTCCTCATATACACATCATTGAAATATCTTAACAATAATAAATTTTTACTTTCAATTGTCACATATCCAATTGATATTTAAATATTTTATTTAAAAAGAATTGATATTTGAATATTTTATTTAAAAGGGTCAATGAAATATTATATTTATAATTGATATTAAAATATTTTCTTGAATTTTTTTCCATTTTTAATATTTTTCTAAATTCTATCTCAACTCTGTATTGAGTATGAAATTAATTACACATTTTCGCTTATATTGATATTTTAATCATAAAAAAATGTTTTATTTTGTAATCAATATCAATTTTTATTGTTATTAATGATTTTTTTTAAATATTAAATATCAACTTTATCTTGCTAAGAGAAGAATATATCTATCTATATATATATATATAATTATATGTCAATTCCATCTCAAATATTAACAAAATTATTACACATAAAAAACACACATATATTCGATTGTATTCTTTATATATTTTTTAAATATATAAATTAATTTTGAAATATTTTATTTATAATTATTTATTATTTTTCTATATTATTATAGTTTAATTTTATATTTTATATTAAAGTGGTCCATGGGTCTTGGATAGTTGGTGATTGGGTGCTTTGTTAAAGTACTCTTTAATGTGAAGTCACTTATTCAATTCTCCACAAAACTAAATTGTAAAGACATCAATTTTTAGTTGGTTGAAAAAATTATCTCATCACCACAGAAACATGAATCTTATCCATCTACTATTTACAAACTTGGAAATAAATAAATTGTATTGTAAACCATAAAACTATGATCATACAAACTTGGAAATAAATAAATTGTATTGTAAACCATAAAACTATGATCATACAAAAGAATGAAAACAAACTCGTACACATACCTTGACAAAGCCTTCTTCTTATCCCATCCTATTTGCAAACATGGATCTTATCCCATCTACTATTTACAAACATAGAAATAAATAAATTATATTGTAAACAATGAAAATATGATTATACAAGGGAACGAAAACTGGTACACATACTTTGACAAAGCCATCCCCAAAGCTTGCATCATTCCTAAAACTGTAAGTACAAGCAAGCTGACAATTAAGTGATGGAGAGTTGAATTGTGTTAAGATAACCAAAGCGTTCCGGGAACAACTGGTCGACTGAGGTATTGACGCCGCCAAAGGCATTCCCAAAGTTTACATCATTCCTAAAACTGTAAGTACAGGCAATGTGACAATTAAGTGATGGAGAGTTGAATTGTGTTCGGATAACCGAAGCGTGTTGGAAATGACCGGTCGACTGACGTATTGATGCCGCTAGCACGAAGGCTATATAGCCCGAGGCAAATGTCAGCAAACGCTAAAGTTTAACATTGACAACGAAAAAACGAAAATTACGATTTTTTTTTGGTATAAATACAAAAATACCACCACAGCATCCCTATATGTCAATGTAATGACATAACGACTTTGTGGCATACTCTTCAAAACCATAATAATTAAATGAATTCAAAATATTAATAATATTTGATACACATTGTAAAATTAAATGATATATATTTTGTAATAATAATAATAATAATAATAATAATAATAATAATAATAATAATAATAATAATAATAATAATAATAATAATAATAATAATAATAATAATAATAATAATAATAATAATAAAGTAGTATAATATCAATTTTTTTTATATAAATAATATTTCAGTATATCATTTAAAATAATAGTAATTTCGTTTATGTTTTGGATAGATAGTGATTGATTCTTTGTTAATATATTATTTGATATAAAATTACTGGTTCAATTCTCCGTCTAATTGAAATGAAATATTGAACATGTTGAAAATATAATTATGTCAAACTTACCAAAAAAAATTCGCATCGTATAAATAACTAACACATCATTTAAAATAATAACAATTTCTTTCCTTTATATAAACAACATTGTGGTATGCTCTTCGAAACAATAATAATTCGATAGCTTGAGAATGTTGATTATACTAATATAAAGTATTTTATAATTGTACGATATATATATAGTTATTTGTTTAGTTTAGATAGTCTACTATTTGAATCTTTCAATTCTATTCAACACTTTTCGGGTATGTTAATATTTTGTTTATGTTGAAAAAAAACTATCCCTTGTTTAATTAAAAGTAATTTCATAAACATTTTTAAGCCAAATTTTATGACCAAAAAGTAATTTTAGCTACTACGATTCTACCTAGTCATTAATGAGACTAATATAGAAGGGCCATGTGGCCTATAAAAGCACATAACGTTATCTCTATTAAATTTATTCCCATGCTCAGATAAGAACGCCTTTCTTATTTTCACTATTTTGCTATTTTGTACATATGAATTAGTTTTGAAATTTGTGACCCAACTTAGCCTTCGTTTTTAGAAAGTTAATAAAAATATTTAGATTAAAGCCATTTGAGCATAAACGTTTCGTGATATATACTCGGGCGTAGGCAAATAGAATTTCGCAGTTGGAGAGCACAATGATTGAGAGTGGCGAGAGCACAATGATTGATAGTGGACAGTGGACACCTTGTGAAGAACCTTATTTAGTATTTCGGTTAACAAATTTCCACACCTAAAAGGTTTGCGGGGAAATCGTCGACGTCAGAGGAATGACATATATTTATTAAAAAATGTATTTTTTTAAGATAGATTTTTTTATTAAAATTAGTTAGCACTTGGGTAAAAAATTCAAAAAATCTTGTAGTAGCACAGTTTGAATTATTTTTTTTAGAGTGGAAATAGATAAAACTTATGGGGCACCTAAAATCTTGAAGTTTGACAACTGTAACCTGAATTTACAAAAATCCTTGCCAGATTTTATTAAAATATTGCTAAAATTTTCATAATTTTCAGAGCAAAAAAACAGAGTAATTAGACAATTGTTTTTTTTACTTTTCATTTTTAACAAGTTGTATTTAGTGCGACTTTTCGATTAGACAGGAATTTATTGGAATCACGAATTTGATGGGTAACCCCTGCACAATCCAAGTATCTGAAAGATTTTCAGGGTGTTGAATCCATAACCACTTTAAATAACACAAATCAAGATTTCACCTCAAAATTTTCTATGAAATTCCAACATCAAAAAACTCAAAAAATCACAGTGAAAACAAACATTTTTAATGATAACATCACTCGTTAATTTATAGCCATCTTGACCTCAGGGGGCTTCGTTTTACATTGATATTACGTTTTACGTTGATATTAGCTTTTAGGAGCACCATCTTTAAAAAAACTACTCAAACTCTCTAATAATATATTATTTTAATTTATTTTCCAATTTAAAATAATAAAAATAAAATTGAATTTATAATTTTTGTTTTAAATTACTAAAAACATATTTAAAAATATTAATTTGATTTAAAATTAATTTGTTAATATATATATATATATATATAATTAAAAAATAATTTTAGGATTAAATTTTAAATAGTAAATTAAAATTAAAAAAATATTATAATTTAAATATTTTATATATAAATATTTTTATTTGAGATAAATATTGGTTAAAATTATAAATTACAAAATTTATATAATCTCAATCTTCCAATTCCTTTTAAGAATATTACATTTTATTTAAACACTAAAATTATAAATTACAAAACTTATATAACCTCAATCTCCCCATTTTTTTAGGATATTACATTTTATTTAAACACTAAAATTATCAATTACAAAACTTATATAATCTCATCTCCCCATTTTTTTTAAGAATATTACATTTTGTTTAAACACTTAAAATACTAAAAACACTATAATTAAAAAAAATGGCTAAATTTTGATTAAAATTTTTAATAAAACTTTACCCCTGCAAAAATAAAAACCATAAAATGATTATATATATATAAAATAGTGAATAATGTGAAGGCTTGCATTTTTGTTTTAATAAGGTAGTTTTATGTTATTTTTATAGAATAAAAAAAATGTACAGATTGGCGGTAGTACTTTCGGATTTTTATAATATGAGATTATTTTTCTTTGTTGTATGAAAGTGACTTACACATAAAAAATCAGTTACCTTGTTAATATAGATTTCTCTAGCTTACATTCAGCTAAAGCGGATTTTTGAAATTCTCTAAAAGATTTCACCATAAAGGTAAGTAAAACATCTATAAAACCAAGATTATTAGTGACCTGAAAATATAAAATTTAAAGGGATATAATGAGAGATATCACTGTCTAGAAGAAAACCATCCTGAAGTGTTGCCAATAAATTTGATTGGTGCTCTGATGATGCAGCATAACATTTGGAAAAAAAAAACAGATTAGAGTAGAAGAGCTATTTGAAGAGAGTGAGATTCAAGAATAATGTTTCCTTCCTATTCTTCGAATGATATGAGGTAAACCTCTTTTTGATAGATTATTTTCTACATTGTTGAATTCCCTGGAGATATGCCTGAAGTAGATGACCTGAAAGTTTTCTCTCAATTCCACTATTATGCTTTTCCAAGTTGTTAAATTTAGGACATTCAGTTGTGCTTCGCCTATTAACTAGTCAATGGCACATTTTGAATCACCAAAAATTTGAATGATGCTTATATTTTTGTGTTTTGCTAATGACATGAGAGCCCAAACAACAATTGGTTTTGCTTTGGTGTTCTATTGAGAAGTTTAGCAAGAAAGACTCAATTTGACTTTGCCTTGGCCAAATTGAGAAAATTTGAATTTCCACATTAGCAAACAACTTGGAGGCAGTTAACCTGTGTCACATGGCTCTTGTCATTAAGTTAGCTCAAAAAATTCGAGTTAGAGGGCTTGGAGTTCAATTAACCATGTGTGATTGCTAAATTTTAGTAATCGAATTCAATTGTTTCCAGTTGTCTTCAGTTAAACTAGTTCTAACAGTTAATGGAACTAGTGGAAGATCAGTTATGGAGTGGGACAACAATCTAACCCAGTGATCATCCAGTTAATTGATCAATCAACCTAAAATAACTAGTGCATGCAAATAATTCAAGTTCCTCAAATGTGGTGGAGATTCCAAGGCATTGTAACAAGCAGTTGTAAACTAGTTTGAGTGTATAAGTGTTGTATGTAGTCAGATGATCAAACCTTGGGAATTGTGCAATAAATGGTGGGAAAATTCCTAAAAAATAGCAGCTAATTCTTCAAGAATCACACAAGGATGCAGGGGCTCAAGCAGAGGTAGAAATTGACTAAGTTTGGGTCAGAGCTTCTCTTTCACCAGAGAGATAGGTTATTCAATTGCAGGTTGTAATTAGTGTGGGAAAGCCATTGTAGTACATCTATATTCATATGATTAATAAAAAGAGGCTTGAGGGGTTTTTCCGAGTTGGGATTCCTTAGAAAAAAAAATGTGTATGTGTGGTTTCACTTATTGCAAATGTTGTTCTAAATTGTGAATTATATTATGCAATTCAATAGAGAATAATTGTGTCTCTTAATTTTAGATTAAATTTCTTGAGTAGTTGCAATTCTATCACCTTATTTCTATATGGTATCAGAGCTGTATTCACATTAGAATAAGAATTTTGAAGTTGTTCCTCAGGAGGTTCAAATTTACATCTCTAGTGTAGCAAGATCTCTTTAGAGTTGGGACAATGGCCTTAAATGGGTTGAGATTAGAGTATGCCTTGGAAGGAAACTCAAATTTCATTGCATGGAAGGATGGCATGGAGGCGATGCTTGATGACAATGACTTGCTAAAATACATCAAGAAAGATGTTGCAAAACCAATTGAATTTGATGCCTAGAACCTAGCCCAGTGGAAGAAAGATATAGCGAAGGTGAGGAGAATAGTCTTGGAGGGGGTGCGAGACCACATTGTCTCAAATATCCATGGGAAAGAAACTCCTTTCGTAATGTGGAAAGTACTTACAGAGATGTTCGAGAATAGTAGTGATCATAGAAAATTGGCCCTCAAAGACAACCTTTGAAACATCAAGATGCAAAATAATGACACTATTCTGCAATATCTCACAAGATTTACACAAGTTCAGGATGAGATTGGAGGGGTTGGTGTGAATGTTGTAGAAGATAACCTGGTGAGCCTAGCTCTTATAACCCTTCCCAAACGCTAGCACAACTACTAGGAATCGGTGGACGGGAGGGAGAAATTACTGAATTGGGAATGTTTGTGGTCTAATTTGGTACAAGAAGAGATCAGGAAAAATACCAGAAATGGAACCTCATTTAAGGGAGAGGATGAAGAAAATTGTGCATTGGTTGGAAAGGTAAAGAAGGGAAAAGGGAAGAAATATCAAACCAAAATAGAATCCAGCCAAAGGGGTGTTGAAGCCCCAAAAATTGGGTCTACAACAAGGGGGATACCCACCCGGTCCGGACCTTGGTTAGCAGCTCTTTTTCCGTTTGGTATAGTGGGTCTGACTGGGGATATGGGACCAGTTTCCCAATTTATGTGTGTGTGTGTTGAGATTTGATATTTCCTTTCTAAAAGTTCCTAAATGAAATGCTTTTACTTTAACTCTAATTTAATAACATGCAATTGTATTCTAATAAACAAAAATATCTAATTCTACACTAACCCGGGGTGTAATCTTTTCGTTATGCGATCTAAAATGGTCTCAAATAACAATTGGTAATAAAGATCATTCAACTGTTATAAGAAGAGAATTCAATAGAGATAAACCACTTCGTATAAAAAGTTAGACGAAACAGTTGTGAAAAATATATCGCATAATAAGCTACTCATACATTAAGCATAAATAAATAGCTATCACTGTACAGAAGTGCTAAATGATAACTCAAGCATTCATGCATCAATATATAAACAACTGAACATAGATATCACTTTAACACAAAGGCAGAAATAGTTAAGAGATAGAAGTACCATTTATAACTAGTTCTACTCATGAGCTTCAAGCGATAATGATTTATCTCTTCTTAATCCAACATCCATTAAGAGTACAGAAGTGCAACATCAGTAGTAGATATTAAATGCAGATATCAATAAATCCTATTCCATTCATTCATCAAAACCTCCTCGGAGGGTGCAAAAGTGCATGTACTGAGGACATGTTTTTGACAAATTTTAGGACCCTTCTCTAAATGCATGAGAAGGGTTTAAATACTACTAACTAAATCTAAAAATAACTTATTACAAAAATGTAGGATACGGTTTAAATGACCGTCCTCATTTCAGGCAAAACTAAAGCAAAATTAATACTAACATTGAATCTAAAATTAAAACTAACAACTAACTATTTCTGTATCTGTTCCTTGAAATCGCAAGCATTCGGCATTTGTTTGAGAAGAGTTAGCTAGCTGACTTCCGACTTTAACTGTCCTGCGAAAACGACATCGGCAAGAGCTGGCGCCACCTTCTCGGCAGAATTGATGATACAATTGAGAGTCATGCACTGGCTGTGTGGTTTTACCAAATATGCCCAGTAAGAATCCTAATTCAACTTAGTTAATCTTTTGATTGATTCTACCTTTTCTTGATCCTTCCGTCTCTAGACTATTTGCAGTTGTTGTGCATATATACATACCATTTTGAATATATTTCTGACAAATACCACTGGTTTTTAGGATTCAAGTTTTATTTTTTTACGTCTTGCATTGCTTTCTTACAAATTTCTGGGCCTACAGGTGACTTGGAAATCAGAGGCTTTCCCTTTCAAGAGGTTTTGCTCCGCGATGCGCGATTAGGCGCTAATCACGCATCAAAAACTGCCTCCGTTTCTTGATCCAGGCTTCCCTGGTGCGATTTTTTGCCTCTTGCGCACTATTTGTTAGCAGATATAAAGCTTAAATTTTGTGAGAATAACGATTTCGTAAGTTGCTAATGCTGAGTCTTAAATTGTCTGTTTTTTTTTATGTCGGCGCTGTCCAATACCCATTTAACCATGTCTGTGTATGGAAGAATTTTGGGCTTCGCCGCTATCCGGTGTAAGAATGAGCAGGCTAGCTTTGTAATAGATGCCTCAGAAGACCTGTATGAGCCTGCAGTAGCTGTAACCTCCATTATTTTGGGATTCTCTTCCTCAAGTAGACTATACATGCCTTCCCATGTAGTAATACCAGCGTCTCTGTTACAGGTGGTGTCTGTATACAAGGGCGTCATTTCTTGATCTTCAGAAGTCGGAGCTTTGCCTTTCTTTCCCATAGTATCTGGAATACCGCTTTGTATCGTTCTCTGTTCTTTGTTCCTGTAGTTTACAAATGAGTTGAGAACCATGATAAGGAAAAGGTGACGGGAAAGTTTTAAATGCCGAAGACATATAAAATATACCACATTACGTGAAATGGCTCTTCGATAAGCATGAAACCCTATTTCATTAATGATTGGCAACTAACTGATTAATTAGCATTTAAAGCGCATAACCAAGTCTCGGTTTATGGAAAATACTTTTTTGAACAACGATCCCAAAAGATTTGCGATGAAGCGATTTTGCGGTTTGCTTCGCAACATCGCAGATCACAACATTGCTCTATCACTTTATCGCTATATCGCTTTATTGCTATATCGATCTATCGCAATATCGCTATATCGCTCTATCGCAATATCGCTATATCGCAATATCGCTATATTGCAATATCGCAGGAATGTAGCATATGACAATCATCCGTTAATGTGTTTTCCACGATACACGATTTGCGATATGCGCCATCGCATATCAGTAGTTTGAGGTTTTTTAGTGTAAGTGATATTTGATACATGCGATGTGATGAAGTTTCGCATCGCGATCTCGCAACCTTAGAATTGTGTTTGTAAGGAGGTACCCATTTTCCTTTTTGCGATGCGATATTTCTTAAGGAGTGATTTTACTCTACCTTATCATAAAACTTATGCTTTTTAGATTTTTCATGGGTATTCTCCTAAGTTTATGATGGTAAGTTTTATTGAAAAAGGAAATTCAAGCACTAATTGATTTTTTAATTTTTTGTTTTTTTTTACTAAGGGTCCCCACTTATTTAGTATTAGTGATAACACTAAATAAGAAGGGGGGTTGTTGCTGGCCACAAAAATTGGTGATTCACTTGGAAGAACTAGTTATCTCTACTTTTCTTTTGAATTTTCTAAACTTCCAAAACAGAAAATTTTCCAGAAAATCAAAACTTTATTTTAGAAAGACAAAGTACATTATGCTTTTACCTATCAGTGATATTTCATTTCTTCTATTTTTAATTTTGATTATTTACTCCCTCAAGCTATTCCTTGTATCTACATCAGTCACTACTTGGTTTATAAAGATAAAAACAAAGCCTTCTCTGTAAATCAGTTTTAAATATGCTCATTTGTCGTAGGTAGAGCCTCTGCTGCGAGCAGGCATTTATAGCCTCGACAGGGTTACCCGTTACCCAGCAATGATCTTGTATCCCACTTAGAGAAATATACAATTTTCAAAGAAAAATCCATATTCACACTTATTGCTTTCATTTTTATTTTTTAAACCTTAAAGAACAATGTCTTGGTTTGGTAGCCAATTTATGACAGTGTCATTCACTTGATTTATAACTTTGTTGAACAAGCTGGCTCGTGATGAGACCCCTTGTCTTTTGATTGCAACAATCTTTGAGTCATTGCCCTATTGTGGTATGCAGTATTGGCAAAGTCAGCAAGCTATAATATCTATGATCATGATAAGTCGGCTTGTGATGAGACCTCTCACTCTTTAAGTTAAAGTGTATCATTGGATTATTCCTTGAACGTTGTAATTCCTAAGTGGGGAGGAAGTCATTATTTCCTTAAGATAGCTCTGGATGACAATGGTAGAGTTTTTGGAAAGAGCTTTTCTACAAATAATCTTCGTTTTGTTATTGATACCTTTCATTGGACTGAATAAAACAATTTCCCACTAAAGGTCACTTTTCATCAAAATTTAAAAGGTTGAAACTAGTATCATTTCTAGGCCTAAAGCCTTTAACTGTATCTTTCAGTGATAACGATCAATTTTCTAAAAGAATTCTATTTATACAAGTGAAAAAACAAAATCTAAAAGAGAATTTGTGTCTTTTTCGTGAATTCTGAATGTAACCATTTACAACTGGTTTTATTATGAAATAAAAATAAAAAACTAATCTACAAGATAGAAGAATGATCTCCTATGGAAAATATTTTTTGAGGATCTGTCCATTAACAAGTAAAGATTCTCTTTTTCCTATTAAATCCTGCAACATAAAAGTAGACGGACCTATGAATTCTGCAATTTGAAAAGGGACAAGCCACATTCGTTGAAATTTCGTATGTTTCCCTTTTTCCTCATGAGCCTTGTCCCATTTTAGAACTAGATCTCCCATCTGAAAGTCCTTTCTGGATATTATGTTTGAATCAAAAGAAGCTTTTACTAATTCTTGATGATGAGCATGTGTTATTTGGCCTGTTCTCATTTCTCCTCTAACTTAATTATTTCCAGTTGCCTTAGTTGCAAGGAAGAAGTTGGTGCTTCATCAATATATTGAACTAAGGCTAAACAGGGAATTGCTAAATGAGTTAGAAGAACCACTTCTTTCGCATAAACGAAATTAAATGGAGAAGTGACAATGGAGGCTTTCTGCGTTATTCGATTTTCCCATAAAGCATATATTAAAGACTTGTGCCAATTTTTTTTATTTTGATCAATGGTTCGCTTAATGATTCTGATTAAGTTTTTATTTGTAGATTCAGCTAACCCATTCCCTTGTGGGTAGTAATTGGCAGAGTATTTAAGCTTGAAACCCCTTTTGAGTGCAAATTCAGTCATCGCATTACCAAAAAAATATGATGCATTATCAAAAATTAAAGCAGAAGGCAACCCAAACCTGGTGATTATGAACTGATCTATGAACTCGATGATGTGTTCGGCATTAACTGTCTTGAGAGGGACTGCTTCTACCCATTTAGTGAAGTAATCTATTGCTGTAAGGATATATTTATGCTGTTTAGAGGAGTGAGGAACGATCTCACCTATTATGTCCAATCCCCATTGATCAAAAGGTTGCTCAATGTTGACCGGTTGCAGTGGCGCTGATGGTTTCTTTTGTCTCCCAGCAACGGTTTGAAAAACTTGACATTTCCTTGCGTAGTTATGTGAGTCTTTGAATAATGTGGGCCAGTAATAGCCTGCGCGTAAGATTTTATGTGCAGTAGTGTCTCCAGCATAGTGTCTGCCTGCTGGCCCATTGTGGAGTTCCTGCAAGACTTTTTTAGCTTCAGATTTCTCAAGACATCTAAGGAGAATAGAATCATAGTTTATTCTAAAAAGAACATCATTTACGAGCTGATATTGTTTAGCCTTCAACCTTAGAGCTCTTTTCTTGGTATGGTTGAGGTTTGAAGGAGCATATCCATTCTTTAGATAAAATATGATATCAGCGTATAATGATTCGACATCGTTTAGGATTACCTCATACATTTGTATCTCTGTAGATGGCATTTCGGAAATAATCGATGCTCCAGCTAGAATTTTGCAAAAGCCTTGACCTTTTACAGTACTTGCTGGTTTGATTTCTACGTCATATTCCTGTAAGGTAGTAACCCAATTGGCTCTTTTCTCACCCACATCTTTCTGTACTAAGAGATTTCTTACCGCTGGAAATGGTACTATGATTTTTGTATGGGTTTTAAGTAGAAAGGGTCTAAAATATTTACTTGCTTTGAAAACAGCATAAGCTTGTTTCTCTACATTTGAATAATTTAACTTAGCTCCCTGTAAATTTGAACTGAAAAAAACAATTGGAGCTTCTGCCTTGTCTTGATTTGCTTGAGTGAGTATCGCAACATATGATATATTAGAGGCAAATGTATATAAAATAAAAGGATCGGAAAAATTTGGAGTTGCTAAAGATGGAGCATTAACAATTGCTTGTTTGATTAGATTGAATGCCTCATGTTCGTCTTGACCCCATTTGAAGTTTGAGTTCTTTTTAATCATTGCTTGTAAAGGAGACACGATTCTTGAAAAATCTGGAACAAATCTCTTTACAAAATTAATCTGGCCAAGGAAAGATTGCATAGCTTTCTTGTTGTGAGGTAGGGATATTTCGGAAATCTCCTTGATTCTGTCAGGATCAATATGAATTCCATATTTTGACACTATGAATCCAAGAAGTTTTCCTTCACTTAATGTGAAAAAGGATTTTTTCGGGTTAAGTGAAATTCCATACCTTTGACAACGTTGGAAGATTTGTTTTAAATCTCTAAGATGATTGCCTCGTTTCTTGGAATATACAGTTATATCATCCAAGTAGATTACCACTGATTTGTTAACTAATCCTTTGAATGCGATGTCCATGGCTCGCTAAAATGTGGCACCAGCGTTGATCAGACCAAAGGGCATCTTTTGATATGCGTAAGTGCCCCATTTGGTTTTGAATGTGGTTTTTAATTGATCATCGGGATGAACCAACACTTGGTTATATCCTGAGAATCCATCCAAGAAGGACATTAATTCTGATCCTGCGACTGCCTGCAATATTTTCTCCATGGGAGGTAAAAGAAAATTATCCTTTTGACAAGCTTTGTTAAGGTTTCAAAAGTCAATGCAAATTCTAATGTCTCTTTTTTTCTTTCTAACGGGAACCATATTGGAAACCCATTTGGAATGTCAAACGGGAAAAATGATTTTGGCTTTCAATAAGTTATTGAGTTCAGATTTGATCTGGTTTTCTAGATTGGGATGGATCTTTCTCAGCTTTTGATGGATAAGTTTTTCATCGTTTAGCATTGGGATAGTATGTTGGATGATAGGAGTGTCATAAGTTTTGAGTTCATCGTAGTTACAACCAAAGACACTTTTGTATTGTCTCAAGAGACAAATATACACTGTTTTTTCTTCAGGAGCTAGGCCAAGGCCTAGGTTGATATTCCACGGTTTGGCATCGGTTCCTAGATTTACTAATTCATAGTTCAAAGTTAAACTTTGTAGTTTTGAATTGGTAGATCTTTTGAATTGATCTTTCAAATCATAAAGGTATTCTAACTTGACTACTGATTTTGGCATAGCATTATTAGTGCTATCTTGTTGCAATTGTCTGTCATGTTGGTCTTCATCAATTATCTAATTGGTGTAAGATCCTTCGGATGTGAGAAAGCTCACAATATCAGGATCGTCATTAAAAATCCTCCAATTGGTAATGTTATCAGGAATTGAGGGTCTAAAGATTAATTCGATTGAAAATTGATCAGGGCTATAGTCTTCTGAAGGAATGAGCTTGGAAGCTACGTTAGCTAGGAGGTCTGCAATAGCATTCTGGAGTCTGGGAATCGATGAAATATTAAATGCTATAAAATGTTTAGTTAGATCTTGAACTAAAGATTGGTAATGCTTTAGATGACCTGATAAGCAATGTATAGTATTGCGTACCTGTCTAATTACAATTTCAGAATCCTCGAAAACTTGAAGATATTTGATGTCTAATCTGATTTCTTTGTATAATCCTTGGAATAAAGCCTCGTATTCTGCGGTACTATTGGTGCAATCGAATTCAAGTCTACAAGTTAGCATAGTTTTGTTTCCCTCTGGACTGATTAACACGCATCCTGCTCCTGCTCCTTCGTTAGACTTAGAACCGTAAAAAAATAACTTCCAAAATAAATATTTATTTACAGGACTATCTATAAAATTAATACATTTAGAACTATCTGTTTGAGAGAAATTTTCTACTTGAGATAAAACAGAATGTTCTAAGTAAGGTGAAGTATGAGCATTAAAATTTCCTAAGAAAGAATCTACTAAGTAGTTGCCGATGATGTTATTGTTGTATGCTACTAGTTCATTCTCTCCTTCCAGTTCTGTTACTATGTATTTTTGATGTCTTTCTCGCTCAACTTTTATCTGATTTGGTTTACCATTGTAAAGGAGTCACATGTGTGACCAGTCAGTTGCAAAGTACCCATGAAGTTTTTCTGACCAATCTCTGCTAAGAATTAAGCCATAAAATTCTGGAATATCAACAACTAAAATGTCGATAACTTGACATACCTTTGGATTGGATGACAGCCTTATGGTAACCTGATTTAATTCGTCAATCACTTCAACTTGCGATCGATCTAGCTGAACTATGCGCACAACAGATTTTTGTGGTCGAACGTTCAACTTTGCACATATTGATTTTGGTAGAATATTAGATGAAGCTCTAGAATCCACTAAGCAATTATGCAATTTTTTATTGAAAATTTCATAAGTAAGAAGAAATGGGGGAGTATGAGATCTCGACCTTCCTCCAATTAAAGCGATGTTGTTTGGATAAACTTTATTAATCATGTTAGTTGGAGGTCTTCTCATTTCATGGGAAGCTTGAGAGATTACAGCGGCGAGCAAAGGTGCAATTGGTACAACATGTGATTCTTTCAAAAGTACCTTTTGCTGGTGTTTTAACTTGCTCAATTCGTAAAAAGTGATGTTAGCCGTAGTCTTTTTCATGTCTTCTATGATATTATACTCCATTTCATCCGAAACGATCAGTGTTTTTGATGGAGTTGATGAATCTGTTTGGACTGCGCTGGTTTGAGTCGCTTTAGGTGTCGTTTTATTGGCTACGACTTTATCCTTAGTCATTGAGCTTGCACTCTTTGGCTTAGGAGTGGGTTGAGGAGGATCAAGTTGATTTCTACTTCGAGTATTAACTGGGGATTCCTCTTGATCCTCTTCATCTGGGAGGATGAAGTCCCACATACCTTGTACCTTTACAACTTCTTCTTCATCGGTATGCTCTTTGGTAACAATTTCTTCTTCTTCTTCTTCTGATTCAGCATTTGTGATAGCATTTGGCAGCTTTGAATCGGTTGAAGGGTTTCTTCTATAAGGCTTGTACGAATTTTTAGAAGAAGTTTCTGCCACTTGTTTCTTAATGTCAACCATTTTGTTAGACATGGTTTTCAAAACCTTTTGCAATCCTTCTAAATCGAATGGATCTTTCGATTGTTTTTTCTTGGGGTCTTCCTTGAAGGTAACCTTATTAGATTTTAGTTCTTCTATCGCATTTTTCTTTTCTAGAGCTATGATACGTTTCTCTAATGCTATTGCTTCTTTCATATTGTCAAATAAAGTTTTTTTGTTAGCCCTATCAACGCAGATTGCTATGTTTGACGATAAAGCAGAGATGTACCACTCACTTTGCACTTCTTCGCTGGCCTTGGAAGTAGTAGGAATTTTATTTAATAGTTTATTGAAACATGAATTAAAACCTTTGATAGGTTCCTTTGACTCGGCCCTAAGGTTAGATAGGTCATTGATCAGTGTTGTCGTAGACCTGTCATCACCGAACTTAGTCAGGAATTGTTCTTGGAAGATATCCCAACTAGTGATAGATTCAGATGGTAATGAGAAATACCATGATCCAGCTGCTCCTTGCAGAGTATATGGGAAAAGTCATATGACAGTATCTTCATTGGTAACTCCATTGAGATTTATGGATAACATAAAGTTATTTATATGTTCTTCTGCTAGCATTCCTGCTTCAGGATTAAACTTAGGCAGCCATTTTTCAGGATGGGCCGGTAACTCACTCAAGGGCGCAGGCATTAAGACTACCCCTAGGTTATTCCATGGAGATTTGGCCATTGTTGAACTACTAATAGAGGAAAGTGTAGAAAATAGTCCCTGTGATTGATAAGATGAGGATATTACGACTTCGGATGATTGAGAAAAAGGTGTGGAAGTTCCCGTGGACTGGTGGACAATAATCTGAAGTGGAGGAATGGATGGTTGACTTCACGGTGGAGAGGTGGAGATGGATGATGATGATGAAAGAGTCTCACTATAAGACCCTTTAGGTGATTTCCTTGCTCTCTTTCTTGTAGGTAGAGGTAAATCGATTGGCTGAACACCAAACTTTTTGTTCTTTAATCTAGTAAGAGGATGAGCAGGGTTATATTGCGAAGTCACGCTGCCTTGAGATTTATCAGATCTCTGAGGTGATATAGAAAATCGCTGAAGTTTATGGATCAAAGATTCAACTTTAGGAGGTTCAATAGTAGATTGTTCTAAAACGTCAGGGTTTGTGTCAGCGGTTGTTGTTCTTTCAACTTCTGGCTCTAGATTTGAAGATTCTAAGTGCGATGGAGAAGTCGGGGGAGATGGTGAGGGTGATTTACTCTCAGAATGGTATTTAGATTTAGACTTACTTGCCATTCATAGTTCGGGGGCCCTCCTTCTAGCGCCAAATATTTTGAAGCCCCGAAAATCTGGTCTACAACAAGGGGGATACCCACTCGGTCCGGACCTTGGTTAGCAGCTCCTTTTCCGTTTGGTATAGTGGGTCCGATTGGGGATATGGGACCAGTTTCCCAATTTATGTGTTTGTGTGTTGAGATTTGATATTTCCTTTCTAAAAGTTCCTAAATGAAATGCTTTTACTTTAACTCTAATCTAATAACATGCTATTGTATTCTAATAAACAAAAATATCTAATTCTACACTAAACTGGGGTGTAATCTTTCCGTTATGCGATCCAAAATGGTTTCAAATAACAATTGGTAATAAAGATCATTCAACTGTTAGAAGAAGAGAATTCAATAGAGATAAACCACTTCGTATAAAAAGTTAGACGAAATAGTTGTGAAAAATATATCGCATAATAAGCTACTCATACATTAAGCATAAATAAATAGTTATCACTGTACAGAAGTGCCAAATGATAACTCAAGCATTCATGCATCAATATATAAACAACTGAACATAGATATCACTTTAACACAAAGGAAGAAAGAGTTAAGAGATAGAAGTACCATTTATAACTAGTTCTACTCATGAGCTTCAAGCGATAATGATTTATCTCTTCTTAATCCAACATCCACTAAGAGTACAGAAGTACAACATCAGTAGTACATATTAAATGCAGATATCAATAAATCTTGTTCCATTCATTCATCAAAACCTCCTCGGAGGGTGCAAAAGTGCATGTTCTGAGGACAAGTTTTTGACAAATTTCAGTACCCTTCTCTAAATGCATGAGAAGGGTTTAAATACTACTAACTAAATCTAAAAATAACTTATGGCAAAAATGTAGGATACAGTTTAAATGACTGTCCTCATTTCAGGAAAAAATAAAGCAAAATTAATACTAACATTGAATCTAAAATTAAAACTAACAACTAACTAGTTTTGTATCTGTTCCTTGAAATCATAAGAGTTCAACATTTGTTTGAGAAGAGTTGGCTGGCTGACTTCCGAATTTAACTGTCCTATGAAAACAACATTGGCAAGAACTGGCGCCATCTTCTCGACAGAATTGATGATACATTTGAGAGTCATGCACTAGCTGTGTGGTTTTACCAAATATGCCTAGTAAGAATCCCAATTCAACTTAGTTAATCTTTTGATTGATTCTGCCTTTTCTTGAGCCTTCTGTCTCCAACCTGTCTACAGTTGCTGTGCATATATACATACCATTTTGAAGATATTTCTGACAAATACCATTGGTTTTTAGGATTCGAGTTTTATTTTTTTACCTCTAGCATTGCTTTCTTACAAATTTCTGGGCTTACAGGTGACTTGGTAATCAGAGGCTTTCCCTTTCAAGAGGTTTTTCTCAACGATGCATGATTAGCGCTAGGCCCTAATCGTGCATCGGAAACTGCCTCCGTTTCTTGATCCGAGCTTCCCTAGTGCGGTTTTTTTCCTCTTGCGCGCTTTTTGTTAGCAGATATAAAGCTTAAATTTTGTGAGAGTAACGATTCCGTAAGTTGCTGACACTGAGTCTTAAATTGTCTGTTTTTTTTATTTCGGCGCTGTCCAGTACCCATTTAACCATGTCTGTGTATGGAAGACTTTTGGACCTCACCGCTATCTAGTGTAAGAATGAGCAAGCTAGCTCTGTAATAGACGCCTCAGAAGACCCGTATGAGCCTGCAGTAGCTGTAACCTCCATTATTTTGGGATTCTCTTCTTGAAGTAGACTATACATGCCTTCCCATGTAGTAATACTAGCGTCTCTGTTACAGGCGGTGTCTGTATACAAGGGCATCATTTCTTGATCTTCAGAACTCATAGCTTTGCCTTTCTTTCCCATAGTATCCAGAATACCGCTTTGTATCGTTCTCTGTTCTTTGTTGCTGCAGTTTACAAATGAGGTGAGAACCATGATAAGGAAAAGGTGACGGGAAAGTTTTAAATGCCGAAGACATATACATATAGCACCTTACGTGAAATGGCTCTTCGATAAGCACGAAACCCTATTTCATTAAGGATTGGAAACTAACTCATTAATTAGCATTTAAAGCGCATAACCAAGTCTCGGTTTATGGAAAATAATTTTTTGAACAATGAGCCCGGAATATTTGCGATGAAGAGATTTTGCGATTTCCTTCGCAACATCGCTCTATCACTTTATCGCTATATCGCTTTATCGCTATATCGCTCTATCGCAATATCGCTATATCGCTCTATCGCAATATCGCTATATCGCAATATCACTATATCATAATATCGCAGGAGCGTAGCATATGACAATCATCCGTTAATGTGTTTTCCGTGATATGCGATTTGTGATATGCGCCATCACATATCGGCAGTTTGAGGTTTTTCAGTGTAAGTGATATTTGATGCATGCGATGCGATGAAGTTTCGCATCGCGATCTCGCAACCTTAGAATTGTGTTTGTAAGGAGGTACCCATTTTCCTTTTTGCGATGCGATATTTCTTAAGGAGTGATTTTACTCTACCTTATCATAAAGCTTAGGCTTTTTAGATTTTTCAAGGGTATTCTCCTAAGTTTATGATGGTAAGTTTTATTGAAAAAGGAAATTCAAGCACTAATTGATTTTTAATTTTTTTTTTTTTTTTTTGACTAAGGGTCCCCACTTATTTAGTATTAGTAATAACACTAAATAAGAAGGGGGGTTGTTGCTGGCCAAAACACGGGGCAAGATGAAAGACTTGTCCAAAATAAAAAGCGTCAATTTTCATGAATTTGGGCATTATGCTGCAAAGTGTCCACAAAAAATGTCTAGCAAGAAGAACTCAGGAGTAGTAGGTGAGGTATTAGCTTCACAGTTTGAGCTAGACTTCATCCTTATCACATGCATGGCCAACACGGTGATGGGGAGTGTGTGGTACTTGCATTCAGGTGCCTTGTTCCACATGAGAGGGTGTAGAGAGTTTTTTAGTGACTTTGAGGAGATTGAACTCTAGATGCATATTGAGCTTGGCGACAACGAAAGGTATAGTGCTACCGGGATATGTACAATAACCTTTAATAGGGAGACAAGATCCCCTCTTTGTCTCAAATATGTCATGATTCTTCCAGGCCTAAAGAAGAATCTTATCTCTATAGCAGTTTTGGAAGACTGTTTTTATGATGTGATCTTCAACAAAGGGAAATCATTCTTGAGACACATAGCCACTTGATAGATGAAGCAGATCAGAGTTCATGTGAAGAACCTACATAAACAGTATGTGGAATATTGTGTTGCATTAAGTAGTAAGGCAGAGAAAGTGCAAAGTCGTGATGTTGGTGAGCTCTGGCACAAAATATTGGGCCATTTGCATCATGGCACCCTGAAAATTATGCAAAAATTAACCATTGGCCTTCCAAAAGGAGCCCTTGAGCGACAAGATGTCTGCAAGGGTTGTACCTTGGGGAAGTATGTGAAACTCACATTCCATGAACGAGACAACAAAGCACATGTAGTCTTGGAAAGACTCCACTCTGATGTTTTTGGACCTATTGTAGCGGCTACAATCACCCTCCAAAATTTTTCCTTAGCTTCGTTTTGGAGCCTCCCTACCAACCTTTCACAACACCTTGTCTTGCTTCGTCAGGGACACAAGATTTAGTATTTTGCTTGCATAAAGACAGCCTGTCGATCACAACTTGATGCATTCTCCTCACAGGCTTATCACCCGGACTTGGTCCAGCTGTAGGCTGAACAACTCCCCCAAGAAATTGCGCATTTTTGGAGGGAAACTAGCCTTCCCTCTATAAATTACACAATCCTATCCGACAACCTGCTGGGCTCCCAAATTGCGCAATTCTACCAGTCAGCACTCTGAGTGAAAATTGCAGAATTTTCCCCAGTAGGGCTGCTCAGCCTAGAATTTGCGCAAATCTTGGTAGCAGTCAGTTGCTCTACCCAAAAATTGTGCAAATCTCTTAGGCAGCTAGCCCAGCTCCTAGCCAGAAATGCACATTTTTCTCAAGCAGTTGAGCATCTTCATGCATGAGCAATCCGGTTGACCACTTCCACCTAGGACCAAGGAAACTTGACTTGCATACATGGCTTGCTTTTTCCTATAATATCAAAATGCAACATGCAAAAGGCATCCTATGATTCAGGGAGCTATTTTTAGTAGTTGGAGGTTACATGCATAGTTGTTTTAGAAACTTTCCTCCAAGTGTCACTTTTTCTTATATTTGTGGCATGCACATCATGAGCTTAAAAATTATTTATTCGACGCATCAAAGCTCATTATTTCACATTGATATTGGGGCTTTGACATCCCACAGCACATCCATGGCTCTTCGACACATCAGGCTCATCTATTCATGGGTAAGTGGCCTCAACTTGTCTTTTTTAACATTTCTGCCACTTTTTGTGTATTTGCTTGTGTGAGTGTTGTTTGCTTGATTTATTTGAACACTTTTTATCATTTTCATGTATACTAGCTTGTCCTATCTATGTTTAAGTTTGCGTTGCTATCTCATTGTTGTCGCATGCATGAAATTGTTTTGCACGAACGGTCTCCGATTCGGCTACTCACCTCACCCACATGCATGTTGATCTGTTTACTGAATCTTTAATTCATGTTTTCATGCACTGTTAATCATTTCTGCTTTCACTTAGTGTCGCCATGCATTTATTGTCATATTTTCTTTCAGTTTCCCGTCGACGAGTCGGGCCAACCTTGGCCTGGGATCTACCTTCACTGAGACAACATTGCACAATCTAGGGAAGTAAGGCTCTGTCTTCCTCTCTAGAAATGTGCATGTTTTCCCAACACTGTCCTCTAGGACTATTTTGCACATTTCTGAGGGACAGTGACTGTTGGCCCATAAAATTGAGCAATGCAGTCCTTGAGCCTGTAGTCACTCCTAGCTGGAATGGCGCATTGTGCAATCCCAACAGCCAACAGCCAGTCTGGATTGCGCATTGCTCAATTCTAGCATCAATTCTTACCTCACCGATAGTCCAGACTACCTTTTGCGTAGTTCTGGTAGCCAGTCACTCAACTTCCCAGAAGAATTTGCACAATATTTTCCATTAGTTTCCCAGGTATGTGTTGTGTCATTCCTCGAATTTGCTTTGGTTTTCGCTAACATATTTCTTGCCATGTATGTTTCTTGTGTCTAGATCTTTCAGGTGTTCATCCGTCTCTTAGCAATACTGGATCAATGGCTTCCCAGAGAGCCGAACCATAGGACACTCATGGAAATGTAGTTGGAGGAGTAGTTGAGTGAGTGTCCTCTAGTCTACAAATGTATGAAAATACAAATCTATATCTAGACAAGGACATCAAGCTAAAGTGGCAAGAGGTCAATGAAACATTTGAAGGCACTTTCGAGGAAGGCCTCGAAGACCATCAGTTGTATGTGAACATTCACATGTCTGGCTTGTACTGAATTTCATGAAGATACCCAGCGTTCCCATGCACAGACATGATACACTAGATCATCTCTCACACTGATCCTGAGATGATGACCTTGAGAAGTGTTAGTGGGACGAAGCTTGTGACCTTCTCGGCATGAGATTATGATGAAATGTATCAGATGTTAGAGCCCATGACTGTCATGAAGACTCCATTCATCTTACCCAACAACAATGCTAACTCCATAGACATTTTGAAGAATTGGATAAAGGAGCTAGCTCAATTCAGATTGACACCCAACAAGATATACGAGACAAAGATACTAAGGAAGGCATACCAATACTTGGCCATATTTTCTTGTTCCCTGTATGGCCAAGCAAACACGGAAGCCTTCCCACAGAGTTGGGTGATCTCACTAGACCAAGTGGCTAGAGAAGGAAAACCATGTAACTAGTCTGACATATTGGCTCACTAGCTGAAGGAACAAGTAACAAAGGCTCGACAGTCACCCAGAGGTGTGCATGCAAAGATTTACATGTCTGCCTACATCTTAGATGCAGTCTGTGTCTGATAGGAGTTCCAAAGTTTGGAGTGGGCATGGTCACCAACGAAGATTGTTGTGAACAGACAATTCAAGTTGTTGTCGGAATGCAACTTCAAAGGAGTAATCACACAGTTGTCCGATCATTTTTTCACCACTGTGTATAAGATAATATTTGAAGAGGATCCATCGTACATGTCAAAGGAAGCAATGGAGGCATTGTTGGGAATTGTTGATTGGTATGCCTCACCATCTGACACTTTCATCAGAATTTTTAGTGCAGAGAAGCCTTTGCATGTTCTACCAAAGTTTTCCTTGGACGTACTTGTCATGCAGGATGTAGCATATCACATTTCAGAAGGATTGACAGCTAGACTGCGTCGGAAGAAGAAGGCACCTTGGCCTACTCTTCCATTGTAGATTGGGTTATATGAGATCCAGAGTATCAATAAAGCGGATGTCGAAGCAGAACAAATGAGGAAGTACCCATTCAACCTCCGAAGCTATGATCCGTATGACCCACATTGCATTGTAAAAGTTCACTACATGAGAGTTCAGTTCAATTGGATCCACGAGGCATTTCATTGGGCTGAGGAGGACCCATGGAGATATTGCTACATTTTGTCTAGACCTAATGAATATGTCGGCTTCACTATGGAGTGGTTAGAGAAGCAACATGAAGCAACGTCATGGAGAGCACCAGCAGCAGTGGTGGTGGAGGAAAGCATACCAGTGTACACCAAAGGTAAGAGGAAGATTGTCAATCACATGGAGGAGGCGAAAAGCTACAAGTTTCGAGCAGATCCACTTGTAGAGAAAGTAGTTATGGCTATAGAGGCAAAGAGGCACCAGCGCGACAAGCGAATCACGTGAAGGTAGAGGGATAAGAAGAGAATGGAAGAAGAAGAGAAGGAGTTGCATGAGCTGAGGGAGCAACTCCAAAAGGAGCAAGAGCTGTTCAAACAGGAGAGGGAAGCGTAACAACAACGAATATATCAGGGTGCACAACATGTGCGAAAAAATGAAGCAGCACCTGTACAAGTAGTTGATTCATCAAAACAACAGGCATTAGGCGAACAGTGTGAACCATGACAGGGGCAAGTCTTCGCCCATGAGATAAAACAGGCACTTCAACAGTTTGATGCAAACATGGAGCAACAAGAGTTGGAATAGGACACTGACCTCATGCCTCCCCATAAATAGGTCGAATCACCTGCTTCAGTGCATCAACATGATAAGAAAGTCTCAAATGACCAAGGAGGCACTGAGATCCTTGGTGATTAGCTAGAAGGAGATATGCATAACATCTCGTTCGACTAATCCCAACATAGAATTGTGTAGTCCCGTAGAGTGTAAACTCTGGAGGATCATATGTCTCCTGCGAAAATTGAGGAATGAGTGATCATGACTAATGTGCGCAAACATCCAGCTGCCTTGTCCGATGCAACTAGAGTGTATGCCAAAAGTGTTCACTTCCTAATATTTGAGAATGAGCGAATGGAAAAGGAACTACAAATGACAAAACAAGGAGGAGACTTGGTGACAATGTCTGCACGAGTTGAACTGAAGAAGGTAGTACTAGATGAAGTATTATCCCTTGACACAATTATGCAAGAATTTTACTCCAAGTTTGGTACCGTGCACAAGGCAGTTGTCCATCTCAACGGATGGCAATAATGATGTGATATAAGAGCACGTCTTGATAAAATTTCATGTTGTTGTTAATGACATGAAAACATGGACAATGAAGTACAAGGGATCCCCACTTCACTTGCCTAAGATGATGAGGGCCAATGCGGTCGAGATGAAGGCATGTATCTAGAGTCAGATCCAAAATTATGAAGAGCTCCCATAGTTCATTGCTAGCATACAGGATTCCCATGCACAAGTATTGAAGAGTATGGATTTTGTGGTGCACACACATACGATCCCATCACTTGGGACTCTCTCACCCAGGTAAAGAAAAAGAAACAAGTCCAACTAGAGCTTGACTCATACTTCGATGCGTTGATGTGCATTGGCACCAGCCCAGACTTGCCCATCAGTGATGACATCATGCACAATATGTTGTTGGTCCGGCCACATTGAAGATAATGATGTGCATGCTTTCAAACGAGTTGGACAAAGCAGCCTGAGAAGTGTACTCGGATGCTATGGTGGCAAGAGTCTGGTTTCAGAAGGATGTCATCGTGGAACACACGGACACCATCAAGGACTAAAAATCTTGGCATCAATATGTTACTGTTGATTAGCATGAGGATGTTGAGGTGTTGGACTTCCATGGTTGTCTAAGTTAGAGTGATGTCTAGCTTGGCTTGCTCAAGCCATTTTGTTCACATGGGTACATGTGCATTATAATGTTAAGTCATGTCAAGTGTAAGTTAAGTGTCAATAGTTGGATGTAACAATCATAGAGTAGGTGAAGAGTCATGAGGGTAGTTGAATGGTCACAAAGGGGAATGTGAAGGGTCACCCCACCCTTTGTTATAAATACTCCCTCATAACTCATTATATAGTCTTTTGGTTAGCTAAGATTCCGATAAGACTATCTTGGAGAGAGCTTGGATAATATTGTAACGTGCCTTGGCTTCTCCACTGCACGGAGCTAGTTCATCTCTTTGGAGGAGTAGGCGGATGTGGCTGTAACGTTCCACTATTGGGGCTAACAGGTGTACATGGATGTATTGTATTACTGGAACTTACACTTCTTTATATAATAAGAGCCAAAACGTTTCATGCATATGTCGTCTTGTTTACCCTAAATGGCATATGTATTTGCTTTCATACGCATGCATGTATGGACTGTTCCCTATGAGTATGTATGAATCTTTATGAAATGTATTGATTGGTTTAACCATCACTTTGAATTGCCAACTAACTTGCTTTCTAGCTTGTGATGTATCTTCGCTTGTGTGTTCCCTTCCTATCCAAGTACTATTACAGGTTTCCAAGGGGTGCACTCATCTCAACCCACCCGTGTTAGAACCTTTCATGCACCTTCCTTGACTCACTACAATGGTCACAGCCTTGCTACCAATAGAGTTATCTTACTTTCCTCTGTGTGAAATCGTAGTCAAGGCATTGTTATACGACCCACTACTGGGACTCCTACACCAAATGATCTAAGGTCTAATTGGGACTTATTACCAGGGAGTTCCCCTGACATGTTGGCAGGTCCAACACCACCAACATTCTGGCGCTAGAAGGAGGGCCGGATGACAAGCTGTGTCCTCTCATTTAGGCTTGAACCTTTGCTTACCTTTCATGGATTCTTGCACTCTTCTCCCAACTTGATGTTTTTCGAATCATGAATATGTCACTATCATGGGGGATTTTTTCAATCTCTTATCCACTTACACGTATGATGGTGAAGACGAAGTGGCCCGGCCTAAGTACTTACATGACTTTCTTCTTTCCATGCTTCATGAGGAAGATGGGTGTTTTGACGAACAGGCCAACTTGCTGCTTGCACACACACTTCGTGAATCTCCATGTTGATGGCTGCTTAGCCTATCAGTTGAGAGCGTGCACTCACTTGAGCACTTCTATGATATCATTGAAGACACTTTCTATCATTTTGATCCAGACTATCTTGACCAAAAACTGTTACATCAATGGAAGGCTCCGCATGAATCGGTTATGGATTTTTGGCAATGCTTCCATGACTTGTAGTTTGAAGCTCGGAGGAGCTAGATGAAATTTGCATATCTTTGGGACCGGTTTGAGTATTTCCTTGAGAAATCTTCTCGTCCCAAGAAGAAGCTTGAGATCAAGCCTCTCTCAACATTTTCCAGTGAGGGAGCTGCACAATCTCATGTGGATGCGGTCATTGTCTCGATTGACAATCCACCTCCCCCTCATTCAACAGCTCCACCACTGTCGAGTGATGTTGAGGATCATGCTCACACACTGGTTCAACTTTCACATCCTCCTAACATCACTTCACTCAATTTTTGTGCAGATTTGGTTGTGAGTCCTTCGATTTCTCATATGCATTATGTTATATGACCTCCATATTCGCACTTAGGTGTTCCTCCGGATGATACTATCTTGTGTTCATCCATTCCAGACTCTTCACTTGTTGTGAATGAGGAACAAGCCATTGACGGAGTTGGTGTTGCACAACCAACATGCGCTGTCATTCACGAAGAGTATGAGTGGGAGCTTGAGCATCCATACTCGGTGAAGGATGACTCCCTTCCATCTGAGCCCCCTCCGTTCTTTCCTAACATCTTTAGTGAACTTGCCATCCATGATTTCGTATGTGTTTATTCATCCACGGACACACCCATTGTTGATCACTCGCATGACTCGCTGGATGTTGTACCATCATTTCATAACAGAGAGGATACGTTATTCATTGAAATTCCACTTGATCTTTCATCTATCTTTTCCGGAAACACAGAGGACGAGTTTGTTCGCTTTTAATCTACCCCTTTGTTTGATTCATCTGATCATGAGGATGCCGATGAAATCATTGATTTTTCTGATCGTGGCGATCGTGATCCATTTGTTTCCATATTTGGTCATGATCATGAATCTATCATAGTTGATCTTTCAAAGCCACCAGTCTATGATGATCTATTTGATGATGAATTTAAAACACCCAAGACTATCAAGGCACTTCAGCCTGAGCTGATGGTTATGTCAGGTCCTCACTCTCTTGGGGTTAGTCTCACTTCCGATCATGAAACTGTTCAATCACCCAAGACTCCTCATCACTTACCTATATGCATTGAAGATCCATATTACACACAGATCATACTTCCTCCACTCGAGCTGCACGATCCCATCGCTCATGCATTGGAGGAATCTTACATTGCAAGAACTTGTTCGCGACGCAAGTTGTCTTTTCTTCTTTTGTTTTCTTGCATGTCATATTCAAGAGTGTGCTTATGTTTTAGAGTTGCACACAGTGTCACACAGCACTATGATAAGTCCACCGACTACTCATCATTCACTTGCACTCACTTATGTCCTGTGGGCACTTTGAAACACGAAGTGTGGTTGTCTTCATTGTTATAGCTTTCTTGCTTGCTAGTTCGTACAACTAGGTTTCTCACAGACCAAGCCTTCACCAACATGGGTCAACCAATGCACCGATGGCTTAATTGAAAATATCACTTCACGTGATCAGGCCCATGCATCGTTAGTGTAGGAGTAGGAGTAGTGTTTGCTTTCAATCAATTTGCTTGCATGCTTGTTTGCTTACTTGATTTATTTGTTTGTTTGTTTGCTTGCTTGTTTGCATAATTGCTTTGCTTTTTCTTTTGCTGCTGCTCTTTATTTTCTTTCTTGTTTGTTCATTTGCTTGTTTTGTTCGTAGGTTAGTTTTGCATGAAACCATGTGTGGCTCTTGAAACGAGCTGGGTGAAGTACAAGAGGGCTTGTACAACTATCACTACTTGGTTATATGTCATCTTGCCTCTGTATGAAGAACTTGTTACTTTTAGTCTATGATACGTTGAATGAAAATACATACTATTCGAAGTGAACCTTGGTGAAAACACAACACTTACGCACTAACTAGTGTCACCTTCTCTAGTCAGTTTTTTTCTTAACCATTGTCAGTTCAGTCAAGTAGAGTAAGGCAAGGGGGAAAACCTTAACAAGCACGTCAAATATATAATAAACTACTTCTCTACTGGAACAACCTCTTCTGCTCTCAATAAGTCAGGATCCCTCTTTCACCTATGAAATGAATAAGTGCTATGCATAGTTGAAAAATGAAAAATTCAAAAATGAAAAGTGAAAATTCAAAAATGAAAATGAATAAGGCAAAAGAAGAGAAAGGCTTCCTGCACAAAGAGGTGATGCAAGTAACTCCGCTGTGGTACTGACTAGGCTCGCTAGTAGAGGAGCCATGCTTTTGTTCCTATGTGACTCCGCCAGGTTACTGTCCAGACCTGCTAGCAACGGAGCAACACTAGAGATGAAACTAACACTCTGACGACTATAATTCTTGTGCACCAATATACACCTCAACCCCAATCAAAACAAATGTGTTGCCTTGGCTTGGAATGTGTGTCAATTGACCAAGAGTTTGGCAGATGCTTCATCTTACAATCAAGCTAGTGAGGAACCAAGATAAGCTAAGAACTGAAAAATACTTCCAGAGGTGTTAGACTTGCTTTTCATGAAAAGGGTCCATTCAAAAAGCTGGAGTTCTACCAGTGTGTCACTAGGTGTCGTAGCAGCTACAACCACCCTCCAAATTTTTTCCTTAGCTTCATTTTAGAGTCTCCCTACCAACCTTTCACAACACCTTGTCTTACTTTGTCAAGTACAAAAGCTTCAGTGTTTTTCTTTCACAAAGGTAGCCTGTCTATCACAACTTGATGCATTTTGCTCACATGCTGATCACCCAGACTTGGTCTAGCTGTAGACCGAGAAGCTTCCCCAAGAAATTGAGCATTTCTGGAGGGAAACCAACCTTCCCTCCAAAAATTGCACAATCCTGTCTGGCAGCCTGTTGGGCTCTAGAATTGCGCAATTCTACCAGTCAGCACTCCCAGTGAAAATTGCGCAATTTTCCCCAACAGGGCTGGTCAGCCCAGAATTTGTGTAAATCTAGGCAGCAGTCAACTTCTTTTCCCATAAATTGCGTGAATCTCCTGGGCAGCCAACCTAACTCCCAGCTAGAAAAGCACATTTTTCTCAAGCAGTTGAGCAGCTTCATGCATGAGCAGTCCGGTTAACCAGGTCCACCCGGGACCAAGGAAACTTGACGTGCATGCATGGCTTTATTTCTCCCAAAATAGCAAAACACAACATGAAAAGGGCATCCCATGATTCAGGGAGCTATTTTTAGCAGCTAGAGGTTACATGCAAAGTTGTTTTAGAAACTTTCCTCCAAGTGTCGCTTTTTCCTATATTTGTGGCATGCGCGTGATGATCTCAAAACTTATTTATTCGACGCATCATAGCTCATTATTTCACATCAATCTTGGAGCTCTGACATCCCACAATACATTTATGACTCTTAGACACATCTGGCTAAGCTATTCATGAGTAACTAGCCTCAACTTGTCTTTTTCAGCATTTCTGTCGCTTTTTGTGTATTCGCTTGTGTGAGTGTTGTTTGCTTGATTTCTTTGAACGCTTGCTATCGTTTTCATGTATAATAGCTTCTCCTAGCTCTATTTCAGTTTTCATTTCTATCTCACTGCCGTCACATGCATGAAACTGTTTTGCACAAATGGTTGCTGATTCGGCAACGCCTCATCCACATGCATGTTGATCTATTTATTGAATCTTTCATTCATGTTTGCATGCATTGTCATCACTTTTTCTTTCACTTAATGTCTCCATGCATTCACTGACGTATTTTCTTTTAGTTTCCCATTGGCGAGTCGGGCCAACCTTGGCCCGGACTTTGCCTTCACTTAGACAACATTGCGTATCTTCCTCTCCAGAAATGCACATTTCTGCCTAGCACTATCCTCTAGGACTATTTTCCACATTTCTGAGGGACAGTGATTGTTGGCCCAGAAAATTGTGCAATGCAGTCTCTGAGCCTGTAGTCACTCCTGGCTAGAATTGCGCATTGCACAATCCCAACAACTTGTCTGAATTGTGTATTGCACAAGTCTAGTAGCTAGTCTTGCTTCCCAGACAACCCAGACTGCTTTTTTTGCAGTTCTGGCAGCCAGTCACCCAGCCTTGCAGAAGAAATTTCATAATCTTGTCCATCAGTTTCGCAGGTATGTGCTGTGTCATTCCTCGAATTTTCTTTGGTTTTCGCTAACAAATTTCTTGCCATGCATGTTGCTTGTCCCTAGATATTTCAGGTGTTCATCTGTCTCTTAGTAGTACTAGATCAATGGCTTCCTAGAGAGTGGAATCACAAGACACTAATAGAAATGTAGCTAGAGCAACATTTGAGCGAGTGTCCTCTAGTCTACAAATCTATGAAGACATAAAGATGTATCTAGACTGTTAGGTGTACGTGAACATTCACAAGTATGGCTTGTACTGAATTGCATGCAGATATCCTGTGTTCCCATGCGTAGACATGATACACTGGATCATCTCTCACACTGATCCCGAGACAATCACCTTGAGCAATGTCAGTGGGACGAAGCTTGTGACCTTTTGGGAATGAGATTATGATGAGATGTATCAGATGTCAGAGCCCGTGACTATCATGAAGAATCCATTCATCTTACCCAACATCAGTGCTAACTCCAGAGACATTCTGAAGAACTGGGTAAAGGGGCCGGCTCGATTCAAGTTGACACCCAACTAGATCCATAAGAAAAAGATACTGAGGAATGTGTACCAATACTTGGTCATATTTCTTGTTGATTGTATGGCCAAGGAAGCACATAAACCTTCCCACAGCGTTGGCTGATCGCACTGGACCAAGTGGCTAGAGAAGGAAAACCATGTAACTAGTCCGACGTATTGGCTCATGAGCTGAAGGAACAAGTAACGAAGGGCTGACAGTCACTTGGAGGTATGCATGCAGATATTTACATGTCCACCTACATCTTAGATGCAGTTTGTGCCTGACAAGAGTTCCTAGGTTTGGAGTGGGCATGGTCACCGATGGAGACTACTGTGAACACATATTTCAAGTTGTTGTTCGAATGCAGCTTCAGAGGATTAATCACACAGTTGTCCGATCATTTTGTCACCCCTGTGTACAAGATGATATTTGAACAGGATCCACCCTACATGTTAATGGAAGCAATGGAGGAATTGTTGGGCATTGATGATTGGTATGCCTCACCGTTCGAAACCTTCATCCGAATGTTCAGTGTGGAGAAGCCTTTGCATCTTCTACTGAAGTTTTCCTTCGACGTACTTGTCATGTAGGAAGTAGCATATCACATCTCGGCAGGATTGACAACTAGACTGCATCAGAAGAAGAAGACACCTTGGCCCACTCTTCCATTGCGGATTGGATTATATGAGATGTGTAGTATCAAGCAAGTGGATGTCAAAGCAGAATAGATGAGGAAGTATCCACTCGACCCCTGAAGCTACAATCCATATGATCCACATTGCATTGTGAAAGATCACTGCACGAGAGTTCAGTTCAACTGGATCCATGAGCTGTTTCATTTGGCCGAGGAGGACCCATGGAGATATTGCTATAGTTTCTGCAGATCCAATGAACAAGTCAACTTCACTGTGGAGTGCTTAGAAAGGCAACTGAAGCAACATCACAGAGAGAACTAGTAGTAGTAGTGTCAGTGAAGGCAAGCATACCAATGCACGACAGAGGTAAGAGGAAGATTGTCAATTCCATGGAGGAGGAGAAAAGCTACAAGTTTTGAGTAGATCCACTTGTAGAGAAAGTAGCTATGGCTATAGAGGCAAACAGGCACCAGCATGACAAACGAATCGTGTGAAGGCAGAGAGATAAGAAGAGAATGGAAGAAGCAGAGAAGGAGTTGCATGAGTTGAGGTAGCAACTCTAAAAGGAACAAAAGTTGCACAAACAAGAGAGGGAAACACAGAAGTAGAAGATATAGCAGGGGGTGCAACATGTGCAAACAGATAAAGTAGCACCCGTACAAGTAGTTGATTCATCATAGCAATAGGCATCAGGCGAACAGGGTGAACCATCACAGGGGCAGGAATTTGCTCATGAGATAGAACAAGCACTTCAATAGTTGGATGTAGACATGGAGCAACAAGAGTTGGAACACGACACCGACCTCGTTCCTCACCACAAAGAGGTCGGCTCACCTACTTCAATGCATCCAAATGATGAGAAAGTCTTGAATGACCAAGGAGGCACTGAGAGCCTTAGTGATCAGCTGAAAGGAGAGATGCACAACATCTCATTCTATGAATCCCAACATAGAGTTGTACTGTCTCTCAAAGTGTCAAGTCCAGAGGTTCATACATCTCCTGCACAAGTTGAGGAATGAATGATCGTGACTGATGTGTGCGAACATCCAAATTCATTGGCTGATGTAACCAGAGTGTATGGTGAAGACACTATCTCAAGTGTTCACTTCCTAATAGCTGAGAATGAGCAAATGGTGAAGGAAATACAAACATCCAGGCAAGGAGGAGACTTGGTTACAATGTTCGCCCAGGCTGAACTGAAGAAGGAAATACTAGATGAAGTATTTTCCCTTGACATAGTTATGCGAGCATTGTACTCCAAGTTTGGTACCGTGCACAAGGTAGTTGTCCATCTCAATAGATGGCAACAACGATGTGCTAGAAGAGAACGTATCTTGATGAACTTGCATGCTATTGTTGATGACATGAAAACATGGACGATGAAGTACAAGGGAGCCCCACTTCACTTGCCTAACATGATGAGGGCCAATGTGGTCGAGCTGAAGGCACATATCCAGAGTCAGATTCGAAATTATGAAGAGCTCCCACAGTTCATGGCTAGCATACAGGATTCCCATGCATGAGTATTTAAGAGTATGGATGTTGTGGTGCACACACATATGATCCCATCACTTGGGACTCTCACCCAGGCGAAGACAAAGAAACATGTCCGACTAGACGTTGACTCGTACTTCGATGAGTTGATGCACATTGCCACCAACCAAGACTTGCCCATTAGTGCAGACACCATGCACAAGCATGTCGATGGTCCGTCCACATTGAAGACAATGATCCAAATGCTTTTAGATGAGTTGGATAGATGAGCTCGAGAAATGTACCCAGATGCTATGGAGGAAAGAGTCAAGTTTCAAATGGATGTCACCACCGAACACACAGACACCATCAAGGACTACAGATCTTGGCATCAATATGTTACTATTGATCAGAATGAGGATGTTGAGGAGTTGGACTTCCATGGTTTTCTAAGTCAAAGTGATGTCTAGCTTGGCTTGCTCAAGCCATTTTGTTCACATGGGTACATGTGCATTGTAATGTTAAGTTATGTAAAGTGTAAGTCAAGTGTTAATAGTTGGATGTAACAGTTGTAGAGTAGGTGAAGAGTTGTGAGGGTAGTCGAATAGTCACAAAGGGGAATGTCAAGGGTCACCCCACCCTTTCCTATAAATACTCCCTCATAACTCATTTTATAGGCTTTTGGTCAGCCAAGCTTTTGATAAGAATATCTTGGAGAGATCTTGGATGTTATTGTGATGCGCCTTGGCTTCTCCACTGCATGAAGCTAGTTCATCTCTTTGGAGGAGTAGGCGGATGTGGTTGTAACGTTCCACTATTGGGGCTAGCGGGTGTACATGGATGTATTGTATGACTAGAACTTACACTTCTTTATATAATAAGAGCCAGCATGTTTCATGCATATGTTGTATTGTATTCCAGTTGTCTTGTTTACTCTAAATGGCATATGTATTTGCTTTCTTACACATGCATGTATGGACTGTTCTATATGAGTATGTATGAATCTTTCTGAAATGTGTTGATTGGTTTAACCATCACTTTGGATTGCCAGCTAACTTGATTTCCAGCTTGTGATGTATCTTCGCTCGTGTGTTCCCTTCCCATCCAAGTACTATTATAGGTTGCCAAGGGGCACACTGATATGAAAATAAAGATCTTAGATTACTTTTAAGGTATTACAGACTCATGTGCATGGATTTTCCTATATTACTTAGTGCAACGGATCGATAAGATTGCGAATAATATAGACAATTGAGTAGTTAGAGAAACATAATAGACAAACACACATAAACATAGCAAGTTTAATATGGAGTTCACCCAAAACTCTTGGGCTACGTCTCCTGGTCCAGCCTTCAGTGGTGACCTCTCTATTATGTCTTCAAGAGCAGAGTTTTACAAAATGTGAGCTCAAATTGAGTCTCAACACAACAGATACAAAACAACAGGAGTTTGCTTGAATCTGTCAAGCCTCTCTGAGTACACAGACTCTCCCTTTCACTCTCTATCTCTGTCTTTGCTCTGTCTCAACACTTCCCCCCTCTCCGGTCTTTGTCAGTCTATGGCTTTAAAGCAAATCGGCACTGTCTGTTCGTTTCCCCTTTTCAGGCTCTCTGGCTCTCGGCCTCTGTCTGTTCGAATCCCCTTCTGAGCATTAGCAATCATGGCATAACGTCTTCAGGGGAGGTGGTCACCTGTTCTGTAACGGAAAAGACCATCAGGCCTTTGAAATCCCCAAAAATAGTGTTTTCTATTTACACAGAGAAACATTGGAAAACACGAGAAATTTCTCCAATCTTCCATTTTATCAGACTTCAAGTATCCTTAAATCTGCTCTATACTCCTATCGGGTCCGCCAGTAATCATTATCATGAGTCGCGATTGCCCATGTTCATGGTTTCCCTTTGTATTTGAAAAATACATTAAAACATTGAAAATCCCACAAAATGGCTTTATGGCGGACTTGAAATGTTATGCTTTTGCATCTATAAGTTCCATCAGGTCCAGTTATATTTCATTCAGGCGCATTCCTTTGTATTTCATTTATTTAACAAAATCGTGAAATACTAATAAAAGTCCCTGTTTCTGGATCTCAAAATATATCAAATATCAATCATATTCCCATCGGGTCCAGCTATTGCGAGTCATATTTATATCGACCCCGCTCTGTTGTAATGCTCCAACGCGATATTGCGATGCGATTGATCGCAATCGCATATCGCATAGACCCAGGGCCATTTGTAAGCGCTCCTTTGTGTCTTGCCGATGCGATACCATGAGTTAACCCGGGCAAACGATCTGTGCACTTGATCGATGGTCCTCGTTGACCGCGCTGATCGCTGTCGTAATATTTATGTGGTAGCCTCTGATAGCCTCCAATAACCTCCGCCGATTGCGATATGCCAATCGGATCTGGATCGTTGATCGGCCAGATCTGACAGCTCCTACACATTGTTCTTTGACTTTTGATAACTCTCTTTTTGACCACTTCTTCTTGTCTTTCCTTCCTGATAGTGTAATATGCCTTTTTAAAAGGTTTTCCCCTATGCGATATTTTTTTACTTTGAAGACTTAGAGGGTGTTTTGGATCCATTTTGGATCACGCCTTCCCACTGAAAAAGCTTTTGGACCACCAAAAGTTGGTTTTCAAGCATCGATCAAGTGAGGATACAACTTCCTCACTTGTCCAATTTCCATCCATCATGCACTGCTTGGTTTTGAACCTTTGAGTCCAATTCTGAGGTACTCAATATCCCCTCTGCACGTAGTTCTCACCTTTCTGTCTAGAACTATATCTTCCTACAACTCATTGGGATATTCAGGCAACAGATCATAAATAGAAGGCAACTGACTTTGCTCTTCAGGATCTTCAATCAATGAAGGTTCAAATAGTCTCAAGTTCTCTGCATTAACTACTAAATAGATATGCATGTAAGCTGGCAAATCAAGGCAAAAAGACTTTTCACCAATTTTCTCAAGTATCTGGAAAGGCCCATACCTTATTGGCTTCAGCTTCTTACCTTCACCTTGCATTCTGTCTTTGCTGATATACAGCCAGACTTGATCACCAACTTGGAAGCTATGTTCAATTCGATGCTTATCATGCCTTGCCTTATACTTGGCCTGGCTCTTTTCCAGCTGTTCCTGCACTGCCTGGTGAATTTCTTGGATCTATTCAATGAACTTGGTTGCTTTGTCCACATCACTGTGTCCATCAACCGCTATGTCTTTTCCAAAGACAAAGTCCAAGGGAGAGTTTGGTGTAAAGCCAAAACAAGTCTCAAAAGGAGATATTTGTGTAGAAGAGTGCTTAGCACAGTTGTAAGCATGTTGCACATAACACAAATGTTCATCCCAAAGTTGGGGATTCTTGCTGCAATAGCCCCTGAGCAACTAGATCACTATCCTGTTGACCACCTCTATTTGGCCATCTATTTGTGGATGAAAGGCTGTGCTCTTCTTCAATCTGGTGTCCATCAACTCCCATAGACTTGACCAAAACTTCCCAACAAATTTGGAATCTCGATCAGATGCAATGGAAGTGGGTAACCCAAAATGAACCCATACATGCTGAAAGAACAACTTCGCTATTTGTTCAGTTGTAATCTGCTTATTACAAGGTATTAAAATACACATTTTTCTGAGCCTGCCCATAATAACATATAAATAGTCATGACCTTTTCTAGATTTTGTGAATCCCCCAACAAAGTCCATGGAAACACTTTCCCAAGGATGAGAAGGAATTGGAAGTGGAGTGTACAAGCCTAATTTTCTATTGCTGGGCTTGGTTTTAGAACACATGGTACACCCTTTAATATATCTAGAAACCATTTCATGCATTCTTGGCCAATAACAGAACCTTTGCAGCTATGCAACTGTTTTACTTACACCAAAATGACCTGATATAAGAGAAGTATGTGCTTCTCGGATTATGTTAACTCTTTTAGTTTGTGGAACGCATAACTTTCCCAAATGATATAAGAGTTGGTCCTTAATATGATAATCCAATTCTTCTACTTGTTTTCCATGACTTAAAGTTGCATATACATCTTTAAAATCTACATCTTGAGCATATTGTCCAATGTAGCTTTCATGCAATATTGGGTTATGCTTAAGTATAGTAGATGCATTTATGATTGGTCTGGATAACATATCTACAACCTTATTGTGTATGCCCTTCTTATATCTGATGACAAGATGAAACTACTGTAGAAAACCCATCGACCTATAGAGTCTTGATTGCTGCAATTTAGTTTGTGAGTGCAAATATTGAAGTGGTTGATGATCTGTATGTATAATTGTTTCTTTGCCCATTAGGTAATGTTTCCACTTTTTCACACTCTATACTAATGCATACAATTATTTATCATATGTCGGATAAATAACTACTGCAGAAGTAAATGTCTCAGAATCATAACATATGGGTTTACTGTGTTGCATCAACACTACTCCCATGGCATATTCACTGGCATCTATTTCAATCTCAAATGGTCTTTGAAGACCTGGCAATGCTAGTACTAGTGCTGTACTAATTTTTTCTTTCAAGGTGTTGAAGGCTTTCTGCTATTTGCCTCCCCACTAAAACACCTTGTTCAATCCTGTTAAATCATGTAAGGGAGCTGCAATCAAGGAAAAGTTAGCAATAACTTTCTCCAATATTGTGCTGCTCCTAGGAAACTCCTAACTTCTGTAGCAGATTTGGGTTTAGGCCAGTTCACAATCACTTCAACGGTAGAGTGATCTATCTTCAATTCACCACCCCCTACAATATGACCCAAATAATTTAAAAATGTTCTGCCAAATTTACATTTTAATAACTTCACATAGATATTTTCCTTTTTCAAAACATCTAGAGTCTGCTTTACATGCTTCAAATGTTCTTCCCATGTTTTACTGAAAACAAGAATGTCATCTAAATATACAATTACAAAATCATCAATAAAAGGTTGAAGTACATCATTGATAACTCTCATGAAAGGGGCAAGAGCATTAGTTAAGACAAAAGGCATAACCAGGCATTCATACAGCCCTTGCTTTTTTTTTGAAAGAAGTCTTCCATGCATCTTGTTCTGCTACTCTGACCTGATGATAGCCACTATAGAAGTCTAACTTGGAAAAGTAAACAGCTTCTTTCAACTGATCTAATAGATCATCAATGCGAGGAAGTGGATAAAGATTCTTGATGTTATTTTATTCAGTGCTCTATAATCAATGCACATCCTCCACGAACCATCTTTCTTTCTCACCAACACGATTGGAGATCCGCATGGTAACATGCTTGGTCTTATATACCCTTTATCAAGCAGCTCCTATACCTACTTCTTGATCTCTGCATTCTCTAAAGCAGATAACCTGTACATTCCGATGTTAGGCAATGGAGCATCTTGCTGCAAATGAATATCATGTACTATTTCCCTTTTGGGTGGCAGAAATTTAGGTTCTTGAAATATGATATCATATTCTGAAACAACTTTTTCTAAATCAACTTTCTGTTTAGTATCACAGCCTTCAAATACATTGGTTTTATCAGGGTTCTTTTCCTTTACAACCATTAGTAAAAATTGCTTCCATCAATTTACAATTCTTTTGATCTACCCTGAGTTTATGAGAGTGTAGTTATTTTTGAGTTTATGAGCTCTTACAATGTATTCTATTCCATCTTTAGTGAGTTGATACTTATTTTCAACTCTATATAAAATGGTTTTCTATCATACAACTAAGGACTTCCTAAAACAATACCACATATATCCAAGGGAACTATATCTAACTCAACCTCATCTACAAATGTCGACCCAATAGCAAACCTAAGCTTACATTGCCTAGTCACTTGTAGCTTTGATTTATCACATACCCAACCTAATGGATATGGCTTCTTGTGAGGTGTGGTTAGTAATCCTAACTTCTTTACAATTGCTTTAGAAATCAAGTTTACTTGTGATCCACTATCAAATAAAGTATCAATCTTTTGATGCTTGACTCTAATATGAAAAAGCTCATGTCTTTTCCTCTCATTTTCTTCATTATCAATAGATTGTGTAGAATTACTAGTAGATGCTTCAGAATTTTGACCTTTTATACCTGTAGCTGTGACTGTTGCTTCATCACCTGAGTCTGACCCCAAGTCTTTCTGAATAGTAGCAACAATCTTCTTCTTCTTACCACCAAAATTTTTGGGTTTCAGCTCCAGATGCAAAGACCAAAAGTGTTCATCATCGTGTCCATCCTTTTTGCATTGTTCTCATGAAGGTTTGTATTTCTGTACAATGTTTGCCTTCCTCTCTTTCCATTTTTTCTTCTTCTTTTCCTTGTTCTTGCTTGCAGAGGGTTTTGATGATCCCCCAATCTCTGGGTTCACATTCTTGCCTCTAGCCTCTAGATGTGTAGCCTGAAATGATACATCATCTAGGCTAGTGGGGTTAAACATGAGAATGGTGTATCTCAAATAGCTATGTAGACCACCTATATACCTCAACAAAATTTTAGGTGAGTTTAGAGATATGCCTAGCGTTAAAGCTCTTTTTCTAAATTCCTGGGTATAGCTTTGTACACTTTGGCCCTTTAATTGGCGAAGAGTTTGCCAACTCATCATTGCTTGTTGCATATAAGCTAGTGGATAGATTTTTTTTTAATGGCAGAAACAAATTCATTCTAGGTAGAAAGAATTTTACCATGTCTCTTCAGATTAGCTTGTGTCTTTCCTTCCCACCACATTAGTGTAGTTCCTCCAAGGCAAAGGCTAGCTAGCTGAATCTTTCTCCTTTTTGAATTAATGTTCTGCACCCTGTAATATACATCAATCTATCTAATCCAGTTATCTAGCTTTTCTGCATTTAATTCACCATCATAAATTGGCAAATATAATTTCCCATCTAATTTAATCACATCAGTTTTCTTCTTTTTCTTTTCAAGGCTAGTTCTATGTGAAGAAGATGATCAGGATGGTGATGATGGAGTATATGGTGGAGAAGTCCTCTCTTCTTTTCCTTTTCCTTTTGGATGGGCATCTAGAAGAGGTTCCTTTGTTCCTTTGTCTTGTTTGGAGGTTGAAGTACTTTTACCTCGACCTCTCTTAAATTCTTGATACATCTCTTCCACCATGGCTCTCATGGTCATGAAACTGTCCATGAACTAAGGTTCTGCTCCTAACAGAATTTATTCTTCCATTTTCCTCTGAGGATAGAATCTTCCAATTTCTGGATTGGCCTCAACAACTTCTCCTTTTCTCTGTTTGAGCTTTGACGTAGTTAGCATTCAAAAAAATCCAGCACGGGCTTGTTTAACCTTAACAAACCTAAAGCTCTGATACCACTTGATCTGAAAATAAAGATCTTATATTACTTTTAAGGTATTACAGACTAATGTGCATGGATTTGCCTCTATTACTTAGTGCAACAGACCGATAAGATTGCGAATAATATAGACAATTGAGCAGTTAGAGAAACATAATAGACAAACATACATAAACACAACAAGTTTAATATGGAGTTCACCCAAAACTCTTGGGCTATGTCTCTTGGTCCAGCCTTCAGTGGTGACCTCTCTATTATGTCTTGAAGAGCAGAGTTTTACAAAATGTGAGCTCAATTTGAGTCTCAACACAGCAGATACAAAACAACAGGAGTTTGCTTGAATTCGTCAAGCCTCTCTGAGTACACAGACTCTCCCTCTCCCTCTCTATATCTGTCTTTTCTCTGTCTCATCCCTGCCCGTGTCTCCTGTCTCTATCAGTCTGTGGCTTTAAGGCCAATCGGTGTTGTCTGTTCGTTTCCCCTTCTCAGGCTCTTTGGTTCCCGGCCTTTGTCGGCTCGAATCTCCTTCTGAGTGTTAGCAATCATGGCATAACGTCTTCATGGGAGGTGGCCACCTATTCTGCAATGGAAGGGACCATCGGGCCTTTGAAATCCCCAAAAATAGCATTCTCTGTTTACACAGAGAAACACTATAAAACACGGGAAATTTCTCCAATCTGTCATTTTATCGGACTTCAAATATCCTTAAATCCACTCTATACTCCTATCGGGTCCACCTGTAATCGCTATCGCAAGTCGCAAGTGCCCATGTTCCGTGGTTTCCCTTTGTATTTGAAAAATACATTAAAACATTGAAAATCCTGCAAAATGGCTTTATGGCGGACTTGAAATGTTATGCATTTGCATCTATAAGTTCCATCGGGTCCAGTTATATCACATTCGGGTGCATTCCTTTGTATTTCATTTATTTAATGAAATCGTGAAATACAAAGAAAAATCCTTGTTTCTGGATCTCAAAATATATCAAATATCATCTATATTCCCATCGGGTCCGGCTATCGCGAGTCATATTTATATCTACCCCGCTCTGTTGTAATGCTTCGACGTGATATTGCGATGCGATTGATCGTAATCGCATATCGCATAAATCCTGGGCTATTTGTAAGTGCTCCTCTGTGTTTTGCCGACGCGATACTGTGAGGTAACCTGGACCATCAATCTGTGTGCTTGATCGATGGTCCTCATTGATTGCGCTGATCGTTGTCGCAATATTATGTGGTAGCCTCCGCCGATTGTGATATTTCGATCAAATCTGGACCGTTGATCGGCCAGATCTGACGACTTCTGTACATTGTTCCTTTGACTTCTGATAACTCTGTTTTTGGCCATTTCTTCTTGGTTTTCCTTCCTAATAGTGTAATCCTCCTTTTTAAAGGTTTTCCCCTATGCGATAGTTTTTGATTTTGAAGACTTAGAGGGTGTTTTGGATCCATTTTGGATCACACACTCATCTCAACCCACCTATGTTAGAACCTCTCATGCACCTTCCTTGACTCACTACAGCAGTCACGCCCTTGCAACCAACAAAGTTATCTTACTTGCCTCTGTGCGAAATCGCTGTTAAGGCATTGCTATACAACCCATTACTAGGACTCCTACACCAAACAGGTTTGACGTGTAATTGGGACTTCTTACCGAGGAGATCCCTTGACATGTTGGTGGGTCTAGCACCATCAACCGGGCTCTCGTTGATAGTCTCCACTACCAGACATAAATATCTTGTTATTTTTATTGATGATTTCTCAACGAAGTGTTGGATATTCTGTATGTAGAAGAAGGATGAGACATTCTCAAATTTTGTAGAATTCAAGGCACTAGTAGAGAAAGAGATTGGCAAGAAGGTGAAGGCTCTCAGGAGAAACAATGGAGGTGAGTATGTTTTGAATGACTTCAAGGATTTCTATGAAAATAAGGCATTCAAAGAGAGCTCATAGCACCCCACAACCCATAGTAGAATGGGTAGCTGAGAGAAAGAACCCTAGCATTGTGGGAGTTGCGAGAGATATGCTACATGGACAAGGTGTGACATTGAATTTGTGGGAAGAGGCATGTAACAAAAAAATCTACTTGCAAAGCCAGAGTCCTCATAGAATTCTTGATATGATTGCACAAGAGGAGGCTTTCTTGGGAATAAATCCATATGTGTCTCATTTCAATATTTTTGGAGGCTATTTTTACTTCCATGTCTCCAAATATTTGAGGAAGAAACTTGAGCCGAAAATAGAGTTGGGGTTTTTAATGGGTTACACCGAAACTCCACACAATTACCATGTGTACTTAGCTTCCCTCAGAATGACAGTTGTGTGAAGGGATGTAAAGTTTGATGAAGAGAAAGCGATGTGGTGCTCTCTTGAGAGGGAGCTTCAGATCCCACAAGAAGAGGAGCTTTTAGCTCTAAAGTAAAAGCCTAAGGAATTTTTGGAGCAACCACAAATAGAGGAGCACAAATTGGAGACATCCACTCAAGCAGAATGATCTAGAGAAGGAAAAAAAAGAACCAAGGAAGATGATATATTAGTGTAGGATGGGAGGGAGAATGTGGGAGCTCCTTCAAATTTTCGCAACCAAAGGAGGTCAGCTTAGAGGTACACTGACTACATGGGTCTAATGACTAAGATTGTAGAGATTGAGCCATCCCTTTTGAGGAAGAAGTTGAGAAACCAATTTGGGTTGATGCAATGGTGGAAGAATACAAGTCCATATTAAAGAATAATGTTTGGGAAGTGGTCCCAAGAATGACAAATAAAACAGTTGTGGGTTAAAGATGGATCTTCAATATTAAACATGAAGTAGGTGAAATAATAGAGAAGCATAAAGCCAGATTTGTGGCGAAAGTATTCTCTCAAGTTGAGGGAATTGACTATGAGGAAACATTTTCTCCTATAGAAAGGTATTCATCCATTAGATCAATTCTTGCATTGGCTATGTAGATGGGGCGGAAGATCCGCCAGATGGATGTAAAAACAACATTTCTCAATTTTTCTATTGAGGAGGAGGAGTACATTGAGAAACCAAAAGGTTTTGAGACATTTTATTGGGAGTCTCATGTGTGCAGACTCAGGTGAGCACTATATGGTCTCAAACAGGCACCCTGAACTTTGTACACTAGGATCAATAGTCATCTCATTGGTTTGGGCTTCACCAAAAGTGAAGCAGATATGAACCTCTATCACATCTTGGTAGAAGGTAAATTTACTATCATCATTTTATATGTTGATGATTTAATATTGATAGGTGATGAGCAGTTGATCAACTCTGGCAAGGAGGACCTTGCAAGGGAATTTGAGATGAAAGATATGTTGAGAAATCTAGGGCATGAATAGTTAAAATACTTCTTTTCTTGATAATTTCTTATGATATAATTTTACTTCTTATCTTATAATATTTTCTTCTTTATGTTATTAATGTGCTATTTTCATCAAGACAATTACCAATAAGCACAAAAAAAGACAAGTGACACAGTATGTAGGCTTGTCAGTTAGGGCCAAAACCTCTCACCTATTGAGATGAAAACCCAATCAAAATTCTTCTTCTATATCTTCAATTGACGAGTACCAAGACCATGAGACAAACCCTTGACCCTACTATCCTCCCAAGAACCTTTTCAATAACCTTGATGTTCTTCCTCTTCTTTGTCTTGACTTTCTTCTTTATCTCGAACTTCTTTCATTGGCTCCTTCATGAGAAACTTGATCTCTATTCTTCACACTGCTCCTTCTTAGATTCCTATAGAAAATCTCGGTCTGTAGGCTATCAATTATCTTCTCCAGAGAAAGTCGCTATTTATATATTTATCTTGGTCCCCAAGAAGAATCCTTCTTTTGTTGCCCCAGAAGAAACCTCTCCTTTGCTTGCCTAGAAGAAACATCTCCTTCACTTTCCCAAAAGAAACATTTCCTCTTCACTACCCCAGAAGAATTTGTCCTTTCTTTATCCTAGAAGAAACCCTACTATGTAACACCTAGAAGAATCTCCTTCACTATACTTGCTTCACACTTCTTTTGATGGACTCTACTTCGTATTTCTTCTTGATCGAATGCTTGTCGAGTTGCTTTTTCCAAGTGAGGTCATGTGTGGGTTATATATACACCTTTCATCATGTCATTTAAGCTGACATGATCACTTGTGGTTAGGACAACTTCTTCTAACATGTGCTCCCATCGTTGTAGGTCAACTTGAAGAGGATAAGTGACAAGGTATTTGAGGATACTTTACATAGACAAATTTGACCTTTTACAAAGTGTAACATGACTTCATTACATGACAATGACTATCATTTTATGACTAGATGACAAATGATTCCTTTTGACTCTCAATGGGAATCTTCACTCAAAAATAAAATCTCTTTCTCATGAAACCCATGAAGCAAACAATACAATAAATTTATTTTTCTTCTTTACATCACATTACAAAAAATCATAATTACATGTCATTATGAAGACCAAACCAAGTTACACTTTTCAACACTCCCTCTTGACTAGGGAGGTTTTCATAATGGTACTTGGGCTTTCTCAATCTGAATAATTTCTCATAAGAAGAATTTGGATTGGTAACTTATTTTTATAGCATCATATCAACCAACATTGTTACGTAGAAAGGCCTTGACTAAAAACTCCTTTTCTCCACAGGATTTGAGCTCAATGTTGACCAATGATTTATAGACACCCTCATCATTGTCTCTCTCAGAATATCCCTACTGCGGTACTCAATGTGTGTTCCATGAGGACTATTCTTATCTTGGACTCCCAAATCCTCAAAGAATATCAGTACTTCATGAATACTCTTCAATTGGATGCCCTATCTCATCCCAAAAGAGTATCAAATGCTAAATGATTACCCAATCCTCCATTCTATAATCCTAGGTTAATACTAGAATGACATGTCTATCTCTCTCTCTCAAATAGGGAGGACATATTCCAATAAAGGAATGTACTCATTCCTATCGAAAAGGATTGTACCTAAGCTCCCTCTTGGATTAGAAATTTCTAGGTTTCTTCGAAGTAATAAACTTATTTTCAGGCTCCCTCTTAACTAGGGATCCACAACATCTCCTCATGTGTAACAAAAAGCTTCCTAAATAACTCCTCTCTTCTTCGATGTCATCAATTTATTTTGTCATGGATCCTTCATCTTTCGGGGACTTCTTCATAAAGCACATACCATCCATCACTTTCATCCATGAGTTAGTCATGTCCTTATTTCATTAGAGAGTGATCCATTAGCTTTTCCATCTGGCTTTGCTTCATGTCATTTTTCTTTCATGCCATATTTTCTAGAAGGATGTTACATCCTTCAATATGGTCCTCTTGGAAGTCATCCACAGATCTTCCCTTTAGTAGTCCTACATAATCCCATCGAAATATTAGTTCAAAATAAATGAACACTTATTACCTTTATGATGGTATTTCATCATGACATATTCCTGTAGGTATCAACATCCCACATACAGGTTGACACATTTCCCAAATATATTCATTTTCATGTATCTCCATCTTTTTCTGACTCCTATCAGAGTCTTCATATCTTTCTCGGAGATATTCTAGTCAAATCGTCTTGGTATCGAATGTTGAATGCCTTCTACCCTTGTTGCATGTATTTATGATCTCTTTATTTCTTTTTACACACTTCATTCCCAAGATCTTCCAATCATAGTTCCTCAATTGTAGTAAGCTTCCTCACAATTCATATGATAACATATTATGTTGATTTCATCTAGTGTGTCTTATGATTTTCTGTAATCTTTCGGAGGAGATCCCTTCTTCTTTTGATCATATTTATCAAGATTGAAATAGTGATCCAGATCATCTACAACCATATAACATGACTTTCATAATAACCTATGTAAGCTTACATACCTCATCTTTCCTTTCGGTCATCTAGACTTGTCGTAGCAGCTTCATTTGAACGAAATATCTTTATCCTATAAACTTGCTTTCTTACTCTATCATCATACCATCATCCCTTGAACCCCACGAGTTGTATTTCCTGATTAAACTAATTCTTCCTTTCTAAATCGGTGAATCCTTTGATGAGGATCCCATCAGAGAGACTTGAGGATCTTTCATATCCTCACCTCGAAGATGTTTGTTTATTTACAATGTATGATGATCCTAGTCAATGATGACCTCTAATTCTTTCTACAAGTATGACTTTAGGTTTACAAGAGCTCTTATTCTTTGTACTCAATAGAATTTCTTCCAGACATTATTTCTGCTTCTCATTTCACGGTCTCTTACTTCCAATGCTTCTATCAGAATTCTCTTTTCTAATATGATGCATCCTATCTTATTTAGATTACTTCCTATAAATTACAAGTGAGAAGTTACCTTCTAGTGAAGAAGATCATCTCAGTCATAGTAGATATCTTTTTAGTTCTTCCTTCTTAAGATTCTTTGTCTCAGGTTCTTTCACTTCCTCAATAGTATGGGATTATTCCCTATACCTCTTGTTCTTATGAAAATATCTTCTACAGTGCCCAAATTTCTGACAACCATAACATCTTTCCTTGGCCATGTTCTTCTTTTTCTTTGGAGGACCAAAACTTTCCAAATTTCCTTTTTTGTCCACTCACTAATTGATCCATTCTACTTGATATTTTGTTACTTTCTTTCTTCAACATGTCTTCTTCTACCTTGCAGAGAGACCATAATTTGATGAATGTGATAACTTCCTCTTCCCTATTAGACATGAGGTTAACTTGTTCATCAGTCAATGCATTTAGAATATCAGAGATTATTTCGTTATCAGATACCATCTCTCCTAGATCTTGCAATTGACCTTTTATTTAAGATGCCTTTGAGAGACATGATGAAATCCCTTCATCCTTTGACACCTTCAATTTATATAGATTAGATCTAAGTGACATGATATTTTTATTGTGATTTTAGAGAAAATTTCTCCCATATTATCATATATTTATTTAGATGTTTCCAGCTCGGCTACATAGGAAATGAGAGGACCTTTGATACAATCCTTAAGAATATTTTGAGCCTTGAGATACCTTTCCATGTTTTCAAATAATGCTTGTTCTTCAGATGGCTTGGAGACCTTTCCATGGACATGATCAATGACTTCATTTACTTTGAGGAATATGTCTATCATTCTTTTCCACGTAAGGATGTTTGATATCCCAACCAGTTTATGGTTCTCCTTGAAACATAAAGTCATTTTTACTAGATTAGATTATAATAGAAAGATAATTACTTGTGAAGATAGAATCTTCAACTTGATGATGAACTTGTTGCTTCAGATGATCCCTTTAAGAACGTTCTTACTTTAGTGAGGGAATATTGCCTTCTTTCGAATGATCTTTTTCAAATGAGATCCTTGCTTCAGTAGAGAGAATATTTCCTTTCGATATAATCTTACTTAGATTTGAATAGTTTACACTTCTTTGGTGATGTATGAGTGATGATTTCTAGAGTGCTTCTAGGGTTTCGATCTTTCTTTCTGCTTCCTTCTTGAAGATAATTTCAAGACTCTTGTTAGAGTATATTTCTTCCATCTAGGGTTTAAGTATATCTTGATTTCTTGCTTGGTATTATTTGAATTTATTTGATCCTTATTTGAAGCTTGATTCTTTTGTGTCAACCTTTTTTGAATGCCCCTTCTTGACTTCAACACCTAAGATCTGATACCATGTTGAGAAATCTAGGGCATGAATAGTTAAAATATTTATCTCCTTGTTAATTTCTCGTGATATACTTTTACTTCTTAGATTATAGTATTTTCTTCGTTATGTTATTATTGTGTTCCTTTCATCAAGACAATTACCAATATGCACAATAGAAGACAAGTGAAACGGTTTGTAGGCTTGTTAGCCAGGGCCAAAACCTCCCACCTCTTGAGAGGAAAACCCGATCAAAATTATTCTTCTAGATATTCAATTGATGAGTACCAAAACCATGACACATGCCCTTGACTCTAGTATCCTCCCAAAAACCTTTTCACTAACCTTGATGTTCTACCTCTTCCCTGTCTCGACTTTCTTCTTTATCTCAAACTGCTTTCCTCAGCACCTTCAAGAGAAACCCAGTCTATATTCTTCAAACTTCTCCTTCTCATCTTCCTCTAGATAATCTCAGTCTCTAGGATTTCACCAATCTTCTCTAGAGAAACTCAGTCTCTATATATTTATCTTGGTCACCCAAAAGAATCCTCCTTTTACTGCCCCAAAAGAAACCTCTGCTTCGCTTGCCCAAAAGAGACCTCTCCTTTGCTTGCCTAGAAGAAACCTCTCCTTTGCTTGCTGAGAAGAAACATTTACTCTTCATTGCCCCAGAAGAGTTTGTCCTTCACTCATCCTAGAAGAAACCCTGCTTCATAATACTCAAAAGAATCTCCTTCACTATACCTTCTTCGCACTTCTTTTGCTGGACTCTACTTCACATTTTTTCTTCATCGAATTCTTGTCGAGCTGATTTTTATAAGTGAGGTCAAGAGTGGCTTATATATACACCTTTCATCATGTCCCTTAGGCCAACATGATCACTTGTGGTTAGGCTAACTTCTTCTAGAATGTTCTTCCATCATTGTAAGCTGACTTGAAGAGGATAAGTGACAAGGTCTTGGAGGATACTTCACATAGACAAATATGACTGTTTACAAAGTGTAACGTGACTTCATTACATGACAATGACTCTATCAAGTTATGAATAGATGGAAAATAATTCCTTAAGACTTTCAATGGGAGTCTTGACTCAAAAATAAAATCTCTTACTCATGAAACCCATGAAGCAAGCAATACAATAAATTTATTTTTCTTCTTTACATCACAATACATAAAATCATAATTACATGTCATTATGGAGATCGAACCTAGTTACACTTTTCAACAAGATATAGGTGTCATGCACTACTTTATTGGGTTGGAAGTATGGCAAGTTGATGGGGAATTGTTTGTTTTTCAAGGTTAGTATGACACCGAGATATTGCTCATATTTCACATGGAGAGTTGTAAGCCCATGGAGACACCTCTAGCGACCAACTCGAGGAAAGAGAATGCTACTTCAAGTGAAGAGGTGGATGCTACCATTTATGGTAGTTAATGGGTTCACTAATCTATCTTGTGAACACACGACCAAATATGTGTTATGTTGTTAACTAGTTAAGTCAAGATATGGTTAGGCCAACCAAATTGTATTGGAAGGAAACGAAGCATGTCTTATGGTATGTCAAAGGAGCTACACGGTATGGATTATGATACAAATGGATAGAGGGAGTGAAGTTGTGTGGCTTCAGAGATGCAGATTGGGAAGGTAGTCCATTCTACCGAAAGAGTACATTAGGTGGAATTTTCAGTGTTGAGTTCACAACAATTTCCCAATATAATAGGAAACAGAGGTCTGTGGTGTTCATCTCAGCAGAAGAAAAATGCATGGCTATAAGTAAAGCAACATGGGAGGTGATATGGATGAGAAATATACTTGGGGGACTAGTTTGTCAGATGTTGGATCCAACTATGGTCTATTGTGATAATTATAGTTGAATTAAGTTCTCTGAGAATCCAGTATTTCACGATTGATCCAAGCATATAGATAATCGGTATCATCATTTACAGGACTGTGTGTAGAGGAGGATAATATTTCTATGATACATTCCGACAGATGAAAAATATGTTTACATCTTGAAAAATACCTTATCAAGAGGGAATTTCAAATTCCACAAGTGCAGGATACGGTTGGTTGATAATCCCTTTCTTTGTAAGAGGGAGTGTTGAGAAGTGTAGCAATAAAGGCCTAATTTGACTTTGCCTTAGTCAAATTGAGAAAGTTCAAATTTCCACATCAACAGACAACTTGGATGCAATTAACTTAGTTATAGGGGTTGGATTTCAGTTAAGCATGTGAGATTGCTAAATTTTAGTAATCCAATTCAATTATTTCCATTTGTGTTCAGCGAAAATAGTTCTAATTGTCAATGGAACTAGTGGAAGGTCAGTTGTGCAATGGGACAACATTCTAACTCAATGATCATCTAGTTAATTGATCAATCAAACTAAAATAGCTAGTGCATGCAGAGAATTCGAGTTTCTCAACTATGGGGGAGATTCCAAGGTAGTGTAACAAGAAGTTGTAAAATAGTTTCAGTGTACATGTGTTACATGTAGTCAAATGATCAAACCTTGGGAATTGCATAATCAATTGGAGGAAAAACCTAAAAAATAGTGGCTAATTCCTCAGGGAATGCACAAGGAAATAGGGCTTAAGTAGAGAATAAATTGACTAAGTTTTGGTCAGAGCTTCTCATTGAGCAGAGAGATAGGTTATTCACTTGTAGGTTGTGCTCAGTGTGGGAAAGAAATTGTGCTACATCTCTATTCCTTTGATTAATGCAAAGAGGCTTGAGGGGTTTCTCCCATTTGGGTTCCCCTAGAAAAAACATTGTGCATGTGTTGTTTCTATTATTTTTTGTTTGTGAATGTTGTTCTCAATTGTGAAGTAAATTCCATAGATCAATAGAGTAAAATTTTGTCCTTAATTTTAGATAAAATTTCTTAAGCAATTGCAATTTTATCACCACATTTCTACATGTTTGTCCCAAGACCAATTCCAATTTTGAAGTGGATTATTTTTTAATATGTTATCTTTATTATCCCTCCACCTCCACAAGAGTTGTCTTGTGTAGCTCCATCAAAGAATCCTATAGGATGATCGTTGAATATTAGAGGGAAAGGAATAGGTGTCTGGAATTTGGTTTTTTTGAGAAGTAAATAATCCATGTAGAGAGATGAGTTTTTAGACTTGAGGAATGATGAAAACTCTTGATTTTATGAAAATAAATCTATTTCTAAGTAGTCATATGCCCCATGCCACAAAAATAGGGAAAGCTTGGATATACTAGAATTTCTTCACCCATAAAAGGAGCATATCCTCAAAAGAGTTCTCGCTCAAAATTTCTATGATGTTCATGATTTGGAGGACCAATGAAAAGAATTTATGTGAAGTATATGATTTATGAAAACATGGTCTATCGATTCTTCGTTTTGCTTGCAAATGCAACATCCATTTGGTCCCCTGAATCCCTTTTTACTAGGTTATCCTAAGTTAGAACTCTATTATTGAGGACTAGCTAAGTGAAACACCTTAGTTTGTTTGGGATGTGCCACTTCCATATTATGTTCATTAGAGGAAATCTCAACATAAAAGTGGCCTCCTAAAGAAAAATAAAAAATTAATAGAAAATAATAAAATAAGAGTTATGAATTTTGGATGGAAAATAAGAAAACTACATTTTTCATTGTAGTTTTGGCTTATCTCCTTATAGCTTTACTCAAATTTCAAGTGTTTACACTCATTGGATGCATAATTAAATTCCCCATCCAATGAGTAGCTGTTATACATACTTTTGAGAAGATCTACTTTTATAAAAATTGAAGATACTTTAAAAATATGTGTTGAAAGCATTTTTTTAAATGTATCTTCAATTTTTATCAATGTGCATCTTCTCAAAAGTATGAATAATAGATACTAGTTGGGTGTGAAATCTAATTCTGCATCCAACGAGTGTCTACACTTAAAATTTGAGTAAGCCTATAAGGAGATAAGTCAAAAATACAATAAAAAAGTAGTTTCTTTTTTATTTTCCTTCCAAAATATTTACGTGTACCTCTTTTTAAATTTAAAGGATTTTGAATTGTTTACATATTATGTATATGAAAATTTCATGGGCACTTTTAGGTTGAAATTTTCTCTGATGTTCCACCATCGAGGGCTCTGAATGACATCTGAGTGAGGAATTGTTTCATAAGTAAGGTGACTGGTTACCTTGCCAGATTTGACATCCCAACACCATACCGACTTGTCTTTTGGATTACAAAGTCTCACTCCATTAAGTTTCATCAAATTTATAAAAGAGTTACATTCTATAGATAAAGGACCCAATAGTCCTATCCCTATTGAGGTCATCCAATAATTTGAATAAATTTGCTAAGAGTGAATTTTTTTTTTTCTATTGGACAAGTAGAAGAGCCCTTTGGAGTGCAAAATTTGTATCATTTCCTTTAAAAATTTGTAGTAACTATGACCCCCTATGAAGGGATGCTTTCCAAGGACTATCTGGTTTCCATCCCCAATCTTTTAAGATAACTAGTTGAAGAGAGATGGGAAGACATCCATGAGGACTTTCCATACAACAAATCGTCTTTTATTAGATTTCCTTGCTTATTCTTTGAGCCAATCCACCACTGACAACCTAGTTAAATATTTTTCTTTTAAAACCAAGCTCCAAAGACCTTCACCAAATAGGCCTCTCCATAAAATTTTCATTGAAGGATTGTATTTATTTGAACATATTTGTAATAAATTTCCTTCACGTTAGCGAAGCTTCATGGAAGTAGGTGGACACAAATTTCGAAAGGCATGACTGAGTGTCACATTATTTTCTTAGACATGTTGAAAATAGCAACAAGAAATGCTAAAAATAGAAGTGCTAAAAATATCACTACTATAAATAGCAGTTCGGATACCAGTGTTGGACATAGCAACAACGAATGAAAAATGGAAGTGCTAAAAATAGCATTGCTATTTTTATCAGTTTGGGATAGATTCCTATTTTAGTTAGTCCCTGAACTAAAATAGTGAAGTAAAATTTGAATTTGATCTTAGCAGTTGTTTGTAAATTAATTAATTAATTCATCTTGAGTTAATTAGTTAAGGAAAATCAAACATGAAGTCTGTGTGGGGACATGCAATAGTTTCTCCATTGATTGAGGAATTTATCCATCAATTAAAGAGATAAGGATGAGTTGTAATATTGAGTTGTAATTAGTTGGCTCAGTTAACTAAGTCAAGTCCAGTTAGATTAATTCAAACAATTTGTTGAATTAATGTAAGTTTAGTTAGTTAATTCTTGCATGCATATAACTACTGCACTTCAGATAATTGAGTATTCTCTCATAAATAACTCATGCATGTCAGTTCAGATAGAGACCCAGTTGAGATCAGAGGAGGGACAATGTACTATCGATTAGATGGATTTTTCCTATAAAGGAAACTCATCTATGTAGAAGGATTCATCTCCTTCAGGATTGTGCAGCTACTACTGGGCCAAGTGAGCAGTGTGAGGTGGGAATTCACATGTGTGGAAGCACTGGACCCCAAGAAAAAATGCACAAGGAAATAGGAGGCTTGGAGGGTAGAGGAGAAGGTTTGTGAGAGGTCTTTGACTGTCTATGAGCAGTAGAGGGATTATACTGAGAGCTGGTTGGGTTCCAAGCTAAGGCTTTGTGTAATTCTGTGACTGTTTTCCACTTGTATGATAATACAGAGTTGGGGTTTTAGGCTGAGGCTTTCCTGGGGATATTTCTTATGTGTGATGTGTGATTGATTTCTCATTCTCAGTTATATGTGTTCTCTTGATTTTTCTCAATTGGATTAAGCTTCTGCAAAGTGTTGTAGAAGTACATCTTGTATTGTATTTTAGTATATTGCATAATCTATTAATCTACAGTGGGAATTTCTACATGGTATCAGAGTAAAGGTGATCAAGGTGAAGAACTGTATACAAGAAGGAGGATTTCAAAATTTGGTTCCTGAATATATAAATTGAGTTCTTATCACATCTCTATTTTACCTATGGCGTTCAGTGGTTTAAGACTCAAGTATGCCCTTGATGGCAGATCGAATTATATAGCTCGGAAGGATTGCATGGAGGAAGTATTAGAGGATAACGGTCTAAAGGACTTCATTGATCTAGAAGTCCCCAAGCCGATTGATGCTACTTAACTAGCGGAATGGAAGAAATGTGTGGCTAGAGTAAGGAGAATCCTCTTGGAGGGATTTCAAGACCACATTGTCTCGAGCCTCCATGGGAAGGAGACACCATTTTTGATGTGGAAAACATTGAAAGATCTATATCAGAATAACAGTGATCAGAGGAAGCTGGCGCTAAAAGACAGGCTTTAGAAGATCAAGTGTGAAAAGGGCGACATGATCTCTACATATCTGAACAAGCTCACCACCTACAGCGATGAGCTTGGAAGTGTAGGGATCACGACCGATGATGATGACATGGTGAGTCTAACACTCCTTGGTATTCCTAAGAGCTGGCATAGCTACCAAGACTCGGTTAATGGAAGAGAAAAACTGCTAGATTGGGAACGACTTTGGTTAGATCTGATGCAGGAGGAAATAAGAAGAAGCACCAGAGATGGATCCTCATTGAAGCAAGATGATGAGGAAAATCTAGCCTCAGCAAGTAAGGCGAGGAAAGGGAAAGGGAAGGTGTCCCATCCCAAATCCGGTTCTTCCCATGGTGGGAAGAAGTTTGACAAATCGAAAGTGCGATGATTTCTTTTTCATGAGATGGGCCATTTTGCTATAAATTGTCCACTGAGGAAATCCAAGAAGGGATCCATGGAAGGATCAGAAGGTGAGGCACTAGCCTCAAAGTTCGAGTTGGATTTCACACTTTTCGCATGCATGGTTTCATCCATGGTGGGAAATGGTTGGTTTCTTGACAGTGAAGCTTCTTTGCACATGATCGGTGACAAGATTTTGTTCAGTACCTTGGAGGAGAAGGATCTCTAGATGCGGATTGTGATGGGTAATGATGAAAAGTATGGTGTCTCAGGTGTAGGCATAGTTTCTTTTCAGAGGGAGCATGGAGCTCACATTACCTTGACTGATGTCAAGTATGTACCAGGACTAAAGAAAAACTTGGTGTCAATCACAATGATGGAAGACAGAGGCTATGGTGTAGTCTTCAGTAAGGGAAAGGTTTTCCTTAGACACATCATCACTAGACAGGTGAAGCAGATCGATTCACGAGTCAAGAACCTATATGCTCTTGAGGTTCAAGATGCATGCAAAGCCTTGAGGAGCAAGGCAACTGATGGAGACTTGGTGGTTGAGAGGGAGAGTACATTACCTCTCAACATGCAGCCACAGGAGAAGTCTCAGACGATTGTGGAGGAGCCACGATTGGTGAAGCAGCTTCAGGAGGTTGTGGAGCAGCCATAACTAGGGAAGCTGAAAGGAGACGGAGTGGAGGAATCCACTCATGCAGAGACCTCTAGTAGGGGGGAATTTCAAGCCAGGTGGGTGGAGGGATCACATGCATCCATACCTCTAAGTAGGAGGTGGGGTGATGTGGAGTGACAGTCCCAAGTAGGCTGGAATGCGGGCAGGATCCTTGAGGTACCCAACCTCTTTGATTTGACTTTGCTACGAAAGCCACAATGAGGAGTAATAGGACTGGCTGAGTGGGTAGAGAGAGATGCAGATGGAGCAGTAGTGGGAGCTACAGTGTAGGATTCCCAAGACTGTGTAGAGCTAGTAGGCTGCAACAATGCGAGAGGCACAGGAGTGTTGCACTAGTGCAGGATGGCATAGAGAGGTGTGCAACGGTGCGAGATGCATGGAGTGTCTCAGCAGCTCAGAGGTCATAGAGGGATCACTTGTCAGTGGCAGAGGAAGCTTCAACATCAAAGGACATTTCTAGCCCAACGGGGAGGTCAGTTGGGAGATTTTTTTTTCTAGGGTTGTTGGAGCGATAACACTCGAGAGAATTGTTACATGCAGAACATTCCAAAGGTTTAGGATCAGGTTTGAGTTGAATGCCTTTGTCGTTGAGAGGGAGTGTTGAAAATAGCAACAAGAAATGCTAAAAGTAGAAGTTCTAAAAATAACACTAATATAAATAGCAGTTCGGGTACCAGTTGGACATAGCAACAAGGAATGAAAAAAGGAAGTGCTAAAAATAACATTTCTATTTTTAGTAGTTCGGGATATATTCTTATTTTAGTTAGTCCCTGAACTAAAATAGTGAAGTAAAATTCGAATTTGATCTTAGTAGCTGTTTGTAAATTAATTAATTAATTCATCTTGAGTTAATTAGTTAAGGAAAATCAAACATTAAGTCTATGTGGGGACATGCAACAATTTCTCCATTGATTGAGGAATTTATCCATCATTTAAAGACATAAGGATGAGTTGTAATATTGATTTGTAATTAGTTGGCTCAGTTAACTGAGTCAAGTCCAGTTAGATTAATTCAGACAGTTTGTTGAATTAATGTAAGTTTAGTTAGTTAACGCTTGCATGCATGTAACTACTGCACTTCAAATAATTGAGTATTCTCTCATAAATAACTCATGCATGTCAATTCAGACAGAGACCCAGTTGAGATCAGAGGAGGGACAATGTACTATCATTTAGATGGATTTTTCATATAAAAGAAACTCATCTATGTAGAAGGATTCATCTCCTTCAGGATTGCGCAGTTACTACTGGGCCAAGTGAGCAGTGTGAGGTGGGAATTCACATGTGTGGAAGCACTAGACCCCAAGAAAAACTGCACAAGGAAATAGGAGGTTTGGAGAGAAGAGGACAAGGTTTGTGAGAGGCCTTTGACTATCTATGAGCAGCAGAGGGATTATACTAAGAGCTGGTTGGGTTCCGAGCTAAGGCTTTGTGTGATTCTGTGACTATTTTCCACTTGTATGATAATACAGAGTTGGGGTTTTAGTCTAAGGCTTTCCCCAGGATATTTCTTCTATGTTATGTGTGATTGATTTCTCATTCTCAGTTATATGTATTCTCTTGATCTTGCTCAATTCGATTAAGCTTCTGCAAAGTTTTGTAGAAGTAGATATTGTATTGTGTTTTAGTATATTACATAATATGTTAATCTACAGTGAGAATTTCTACAAGACAAAGCTCAATCGTTTGGTCGTCCACGTGTAAGATATTTCGGTCGCTAATTTACTCACCGATAGGGATTTTCCTTTTTCATTTGACTGTGTTTAGATTGTGGCTATGACTAAACATATCATACAATTTAATCTCTCATTCATTTAATGTATGTTATTCGACAAAACAACAAACTAAGCACATTGATCATGGAGCTTTGTACATGCTTCAAAGTCGCTGACATATTTCCTTAGGCTATGTAGCCCTAGTGCTAGCAACACCAATACGTCAAGGGCTAGGGAGCTAAACACTAGATTTTACCATAGCAAAAGAAAAAAAAATTATACATTTTTTGGTAGGAACAAAAATAGTACTCCAATGCTATTCCTCTATGTCACTCACAGTGATGTAATAATAATGATAATATTATTGTTTATTAACATTATGATATATTTGGAAAGAAAAATCCTATCAATTATTTACTTTGATTAATAAGTTAGTTGTTCTCTAACAAGGCCACAATTTTTCTTGGAAAACAATGGAAATTCTAATAGGATTTTGAGCAAATATGGCAGAAATTATTGGAAACCCTGGTTACAACTTTCAAGTTTCAGGATTTTGGGTGCTCTAGGGGTTATTGATGGTGTTGAATACATTTCCACCATCTTAAAAATGATTGAAACACTCCCAGTATTAGAGTTCTTGAAAAAAACCACTGGATTCTGATAAGAAAGTCACCATCCGGGCGAAATTGTGGCCTCGGTGGACAATGCCTTTACTTTAACTTAAAGTTTAAGTATTCATTAACATATGATTTCATAATTAATTTCTATAACTTGTTTTCTAGTTTAATTTAAATGTGTGTTTTAACTCTCATTCCATTTTTTTAATAATCTGGAGTTTAATGGAATTTGTTTTGCATTTATAACATTTATTGTGAATTGTCCATCATGTAAGGTAGATGGTGATACCATGTTAGGTTAAGGTACTTGGTCACGTATTCAAAATGTTGTGGGAAAAGATGCCGCCATGCTAAGGGCTAGTATGGCCTCAAGTTAGTCATGCAAGTCATCTCAAAACTAACATAAACTAGCAAACAAAACATATTCGCTGAATTCAGGCTTATGTGATCCATAATGAATTAAGAAAAATATTTTGGTAGAAATCACATATGAGAAATTTTTGGTCGTCGTGTTTCAAACCAACAAGTGTGGTTTATCATCAACATGAGATGAAGAGGCAAACCATGCCAAAGGCTTAAATAGAGAGCAATGTAGAGACCATAATTTCAAGTAACTACTATTTTTGAACAATAATATTTAAATTATGATATTAATTTTTTAATTTTTTAAACAACAAATGTTATTAAGTAACAACTATATTAAATGACTATTTTTTGAAAAATAATTTAAATTATGATATTAATTTATTAAAAACAAATATTATTAAGTAATGACTATATTAAATGACTAGTCTTTGAAGAATGATATTTAAATTAATTTATTAAAATCAAATATTATTAAAAAATTATATTAATGGGAAATAATTGAAAAAAAAACTAACAAGAATAAAAAAATCAAAATCAAATTCGTAACAAGGAGAGAAGTCAAAAATTAGAGTCAATTGAGACAAGATCGTTTAATAATAATAATAATTAATGGAATAAAATAAACTAAAATAAAAACAATTAATGGAAAATAAATAAAATAAAACAAAAGTATACACATGTCAAAAGAAATATATATATATATATATATATATATATATATATATATATATATATATATATATATATATATATATATATATATATATATATTAAATTCAAAGAAAAGTAATCAATAGATAAAACAGGGTCAACAATCAAATACGGGGTTGAGGCGCATTAAACATATTTATTTTGAATTAAAATTGAAAAGAATATAAGTTTTTTTATTACTAAATTTTCTAATATTATTTCACGGGGTAGCTCACTTGACTATCATTGTGTTACAAAGTATTATGTAAGTTTTGAGATTCAAGATTCAAATCCCCCTACACTTTTAGCCCACAAAGAAAAAAAACTATATTAAAATTATTTTTTAACTATTATTTTTATTATAATTTTAGAATTTTAGAATTTATTTATAATATTATCACGTATCATATTAATATCTTATGAAAAACATATTATATATATATATAAAATAAAAATTTGTTTTAAAATTTTTTTATTTTTTTTATTTTCAATTTTATAAAAATCATATAAAATTATATTTAGAAATTTCAAGTTTAAATATTCTCTTAATAATTATTTTTATTTAATTTTATAAAAATCATAGAAAACTATATTTAAAATTTTTAAGTTTAAATATTTTCTTAATAAATGATTGAGAAGATGAACTAATGTACTTATTTTGATCTAACTATGTTCATCATTATGAATTATTTTTTATAGACAAGCTCCTTGTTTTTTGATTTTGTGCGGCCATCTCTGGTGGCTTGGAGGATTGCCTGCTCGGTTGATGAATTGGTAGATATGAAGTTGTTTAGCGGTCGTCGAGATGGTTTTTAGGTTATTTTGTTTGCCAAGTCTTGAAGCCGTTAAAGACTCATCATTTGACATATGGGAAAATTATGATCCCAAAAACATTTTCTCTTATGGAAATGGAGATCATTTATTTCCCTTCGCAAAACAAGAAGATAAAGACCAAATCTACAAATCGAGTCCCTATTTCATTGGCACTAGAGGTTTGTTTCTCACTCATTAATCTCTTGAATTTAATCCATTTATGGAAATCTCATTTGCATCAGTTGTGGATCAGATTACCTTTTTCCCCTCTTCTTTGTTGGGGTGAAGGCATTTTTAAGGCCATAGGAGATAAGTTGGGAAAATGCATTGCTTATGACATAGAACACATGAATAATTATTTGTGCCCCTGAATTTCCGTTGAAATGGATTTTATGCAATATCATCAACCCATCCTCCAAAAAATCAACAAAAAGAGTTAGCTTCTAGAATGTAGGAATGACAATGAGGATAATGTTTCTTTAAATGCGTTGATTTTTCCTAGTTTCTAAGGATTGTGAGTGCTTTTAGGGATTAGATTAGATCTCTTCAATGTTCCGATCATAATTGTGGTTATTGTTATAAATTTATGCTTCAGGAAGTGAAAGAGTCACCCATTAGATGAGGATTAGGCCATGAGGCCCAGAGAGGCCATGGAATGTAATCGTGTTTTTTTTAATAAAACTATCATTGTGTGGTTTGATCTTGTATTATGTAATTCCATTGTATATGTTCAATTTCATATAAATATTTGTATGAAAATTTTGTGAGGCATAGAGTGTGTATTTTTAGCCTTCCATGATCTTGCTCAAAGGAGCGTGAGGAATTAAGCTACATGCATGCACTGGATAGAGTGCATAATGGAACCGAGAGTCAAACAAACAAAATACATATCTTAAGTAATGGGGTGTTTTGATTAAGTGAAACTTGATCCATTGAGTGGATGAATAAAATGTTTGGTCCGAGGTGGACTAGAGCACTATGGAAATGGTCTGCATTGGACTTGATCTGACATATTCAAAGGTAAACAATGATTGGATAGTGAATGTTGAATCTGCATGGTGGGATTTTCTTTAGTCGACCAATGAAGGGAGCGTGTTGTGCTGCTTTTGACCACCGAGTTGTCATTGAAGGAGGCCCAAATAATATTGAAAATTCAATATTAAAGAGGAGTCAACATGCACATTGTGATTTGATGCAGTCGCTAGAGGATGCGAGTTCACTTCAGTGTTGAAAGGAATAACTTGTCATTTTAGTGGGCCATAACCCACATGTCCATGATCAAGATCAATAAAAACTAAAAATGAAGAGATCCCATAAATCATTTTCATCAAGTAGTATCAGAGAGAAGAAGATTATTGTGTGTAGTCTAAAGGAGAAGTAGTAGAAAAAGGTATAAGTTGATTGAACATCTGGTAATATATTTGTTTCCTATATCTAGGTGACAAAAAAGGAAGGTGAGAATATTTGCAGCAACCTAGAGCAAGAGGTGCTGAAATGGTTTGAGAGGAAATAAGTAGGAAGATCCTAAAAGCCCAAACTCGAGAGAAATTTTGGTGAGGTATCATGTAACAAGGTGGAAACCTGTTATTGTAGAGGTGTATTGTAGCTCTCGAGTTGGAGTTGTTACAAGAAGACCAGAAAGAATATAATTAGGAGGTCATAAATTTTTGTACCTTGGGAGTCTAATGTATAAGCATCGACCTATCCTCCGAAAAATCAACAAGAAAGCTATCTTCTAGAAACTAGGCATGGCCACGAGGATAAAGTTTTCTCAAATGCATTTATTTTTCCTAGTTTCTAGGGGTCATGAGTGCTTTTAGGGATTATACTAGATCCCTTTGATGATATGATCATCATTGTGGCTCTTGTTATAAATATGGCCTCCAGGCTTTGAAATAGGTGTCCATTAGATGAAGATCAACCTACTAGGCCCAGAGAGGCCATGAAATGTAATCGTTTCATTTTCAATAAAAATATCCCCATTTGGTTTGGTCCTGAATTATGTAATTCCATTGTCTATGTTTAATTTCATATTAATATGTGTGTAGAAATTTTGTGAGGCATAGAGTGTGTCTTTTTGGCATATCAGTGGTCTTAGCAGAAGGAGCGTGAGGAATTATGTTGCAAGCATGCACTAGACAAAGTGCACAATGGAAGAAAGAGTCGAACAGATAAAATACATAGGTTAAGTGATGAGGCCCTCCAATTAAATGAAACCAAATCCGTTGAGTGGGAAAATACGAGGTCTAGTCTGAGTTGGAGTGGAGCACCAAAGAAATGGGTCGTGCTGCATTTAATCCAGCATAGTCAAATTTTAGCAACGATTGGATAGTGAATGTAGAGTTTGGGTGGCGAGCCTTGATTTACTCAACAAATGAAGTGAGGGGAGTGTGCATGTTGGTTTTGACCATTGATTTTTCATTAAGGGATGCCCAAAAAATATTGAAAAACTAAGATTGAAGAGAAGGAGTCATCCTACACATTGCGATTTGATGTGGTTGCTAAAGGATGCCAGTTTACTTGAATACGGAAAGGAAATAAAGTCAGTTTACTGGGCCACAACGAACAGGTCAATGATCGATATCATTAAACACTAAAAATGAAGAGATGCCATAAATCATTTCCTTCATGTGGTCTTAGAGTGCAAAAGATTTCCACATCTAGTCCAGAGGAGAAATAGTAGAAGAAGGTATAATTTGATTGAATATCTGGTAAGAAATTTGTTTTTTTTGTGCAGGTGACAACAAAGGAAGGTGAGAATATTTGTAGCAAGCTAGAGGAAGGAGTGCTCAAATGGTTCGAGATAAAAGAAATGGGAAACTTGAGAAATATTGAAGTCTAAAATGGGCCTCCTAAGGAATATTATAAAATAATAGTGGAAATAAAAAAACAAGATTAGATTACAACATCAAATTTTAGAGGGAAAAAATAAAAACTACTTTTTAACTTGTATTTTCGAATTAACTCCCTATGATTTTACAAAAATTTTGAGTGGAAGCACTTTTTGGATGCAAAATTTAATTCCTCATCCAAATATCATTGATTTTTCATACTTTTGATGGACCTTGCTACACGAAAAATGAGAAATACATGAAAAACCATGATTGCAATAACATTTTGCATGGATTTCTCATTTTTTGTGTAGCAGGGTCCATCAAAAGTATGCAACATGGGTACTCCTTGGATGAAGAATTAAATTCTGGATCCACTTAGTTCTCTCATTCCAAATTTGAGTAAAACAGTAGGGATATAAGTTGAAAATATGAGTTAAAAAAGTAGTTTTTTTTTCATTTTTATTTTTTTACTCCAAAAACAGTGAATCATCCCACATGTTTGACATCATCATCTTGAATCTTATTTTTCTTATAAAGTTGATTTTGTTTGTACATTTTTTTTTGAGGTCCATTTAGACCTCAAAATTTCTCTAATGAGATGCCAAAAGCTCAAACTCAGGAGAAAGTTTGGTTAGTATTGTGTACGAAGGTGGAGATTTATTACTGTATAGGAATGTTGCAACTCATGAATTGAAGTTTTTATGGAAAGACTAGAAAGAATATGGCTAGGAGGTGATAAATTTTTGTACCTTAGGAGTCTTATGTAGGAGCATCGATTAACCCTCTGAAAAATCAACAAAAAAACTACCTTCTAGAAAATAGGTGTGACCATGAGGATAAAGTTTCCTTAGCATTGATTTTTCCCTGCTTCTAAAGATCATGAGCAATTTTGGGGATTAGATTGGATCCCTACAATGATATAATCATCATAATTGTTAATTTTGTAAATGTAGCCTTGTAACATTGAAATATGCATTCATTAGATGAAGATCAAATCGTTAAGCCCAAAGAGGACATGTAATGTAATCACGTTGTTTTTAATAAAACTATCCCAGTTTGGTTTGATCCAGTATTATGTAATTCCATTGTATATTTTTAGTTTTGTATTAATATGTTTGTGGAAATTATGTGAGGCATAAAGGGTGTATTTTTGGCCTATCTACAGTATTGGATGAAGGAGTGTAAATAATTAAGCTTCATGCATGCACTAGATAGAGTGCACAATGTAAGTGAGAGTCAAACAAACCAAATACATATCTTAAGTGATGAGGCCCTTTGATTAAGTGAAACCTGATCTTTTGAGAGGGAAAATATGAGGTCTAGTAAGAGATGGAGTGTAGTGTCATGGAAACGGTCCACATTAGACTTAATCCAAAAAAGTCCAAGGTCAACAATGATTGGATAATGAATGTTGACTCTGTGTGACAGGCCCTTGTATAGTTGACTAATGAAGGGAGTGTATATTGTAGGTTTTGATCACTGAGTTATCATTGAAGGAGGCCCAAAAAGTATTGAAAATCTCATATTGAAGAGAAGGATTTAGCCTATGCATTGTGGTTTGATGGGTTCGCTAGAGGATGTGAGTTCACTTATTTTTTTGCTAATGCAAGAGTCTGTCCTTCTATTCATTAATTACAAATAAAGTATAGTGAATAGTACAACATTCTCAGACTCTGAGAAACAAGGAAAACTACAAACCGCTTTACATCGTCCCTATCTAAAACAAAAAACGAACCTCCAAAGAAGGGAGGAAGAAGGAGAGGGACCGAGAATAATCCCTAAAAGAGCATTAGAAACTGCCAGAAGCCCGCCTAACAATGAAGAAGTGGGTTCTGAAGCCTGAGAGGAGAACCTCGGAACTCCCGAATAACACCGTCACCGGAAGAAAGGCACGAAAAAAAATCAACCATGGGACATAACCCAACCATCAGGAGGTAAAAGGCCTAAGCCGCAGGAGGAAACATCCCGCCAACAGTCGGTCAATCTGGACTGTTGAAACACCTTAAAAAGATCTAACGGTGGAGCAGGATATCGCACAACCAGCTTACGAGGAAGATAGTGTGTGATCACAGTGGTAATCCTCCTGACCCCAATGCCACGTGGCATCACCTAAGTGGGATCGCTCCCAAAAAGAAAAACCATTTACCATTGGAGTGAGCTGCGATCAACAAAAAACCACACCGGTTGTGGAAACAAAGACCGGGAAAAGGAAACACTGGTTTCACAGTTAATAGGAATCCTCTGCTCCCCATATTATACCGCGAAGACCCTTCTAGATCCGAAGCACTTCCCTTGAAGTGAATACGTGAATACATGTCAGCTTCCCTCGAAGCACATTTGTCCTTGTCAAAACAACTATGAATCTCTGGGAAACCCCGATAATCTTAACTGAACCAGAATAAAAAAAAATCATTGTGAGCATGCCTTTTATCCGACCCCTACTGGTTGACCATACCCGTCTCCATTGCTCTCTTAAGGAATGTTGTATTGTCCTCAATAGATTGATTTTGACGTCCATTTTTATCTTTTTTTTAGGGAAATCACACCAATTCATCACCACCTTGTTATCTGTGCAAACTACTCCTTGGTTAGCTAGCAAATCTGCTAGCTTGTTGGCCTTTCTTCTCACATGTGCAAATATGATTGTTCTCAGGCTCTGTAGATGATTATGAATCCTTTGGAGGACTTGAATAAGCCTCCAGTTTGAAGAGGATTTTTCTGGTCTTGTGCCCCAGCTTATTTTCCTGACAGAGTTGATGACGATTTCGGAGTCCGCTTCAATGATTGCGTTTTGCCAATTTTCCTGAACCAGGAACTCAAGAATTTGTTCCATGGCCATTAACTTAGCCATGTTGTTGGTGGTTTTTCCAAATTTGCCATAAAATATGCATAGAATGTCTCCCTTATCGTCTCTTAACACCCCTCCATGGCCTGCCTTGCCCGGATTACCTTTGGAGGCCCTGTTGATGTTGAATTTGAGAAAGCCCTTAGGGGGAGGATGCCAGAAATCAAGTTCCGGGTCCCCCATTGACCCATTCCTAACAGAGCCCTAAGGAAATAGTCCCTGTAAATATAGCTTGCAGAGAATCCTCTAGACTGTGGCCGAAGGTGGGTTCGAAGGAAGATTTCTGATGTGGATACTCATCGTTTCCTTTATCTGTTTTAGGATTCTACCAAAGATGTTTTGGGCCGAGTTCTTAACATTCTAGAATATCCTGTTGTTCCTTTCTTTCCAAACATTCCAGATTATGAAACCTGGAGTGAGAGCCCAAGCAGACCCAAGAACTTCATTATCCGAAAAGTTCTTTCTCCATTTGGTGAGGGTGTTGAAAAGACTTCCCAAATCTCTGTTAGAGTGTTGGAAGATTACTGCAAAAGAATCCCATAATCTGGAGGTGAAAGAGAAATTGTTGAGAAGATGCTCAATGGTCTCTTCTTGGGCCTCACAGAGCTGGCATCTAGAAGGCCCTAATAATCCCCTTTTCCTAATATTATCCCAGGTTAGGATTTTCCTTTGAAGAACCAGCCACAAAAAGAGTTTAATTTTCATCCAGCTCGGCTGCTCCCAAAGGTTTTGCCAGAGCCTAATAGGAGGATGGGGATTGAGCTCAAGGAGAATGAGTTTAGCTTCTTTAAGATTGAATTTCCCTGCATTATTGCTGTGCCATCTCAGTTCGTCTTTCCCCCTAGAAACTAGGATTTTCCTTTGCCCCAACATTGTCATTAGTCTTTCAGTTTTGGTTGAAAGATGCCTATCCTCTCTGATGTTTAAATTTCGCCAATTTCTCCACTTCCCTGCACTGTTGGTTAGATCCCAAAAATCCCTTACTTGGGTGAGCTCCTGAGCATCAGTCTCTGCTTTGAGGTCCTTCAAGTCCTCCTGTAAGAGAATGGGTTCCTGTTGCCATCTGTCCTCCCAGAATAAGGCCAAGTCTCCCTCTCTAATTTCCCAGAAGCTATGGTCTTGAATCATTCTTCTATTATCCCAAGCTTTGTTCCAAATATGTGATCCTCTTATATTCCCATCCATTCGTATACGTTCATTAACAGTCCAAGTGCTTGCATATTTTTCTTTCCAAGTAATGGCCCATTGTGCTTCTGGTTCCTTTATCCATCTCCACCAAAGTTTAGCCCCTAGAACCTTACCAAGAATCTCGGGATCATCTAATCCAAGACCCCCGTGGTTTTTGGGTTTGCAAATTTTGTCCCAGGCAACTAAGGCCCATTTTTTCTTATCTTCCCCCTTGCCCCAAATGAAGTCTCTTTGTATATTTCTCATTTGATTTAGAATGCCTTTGGGAGTAGGGATGGCTGAAAGCATAAATATTGGGATAGATTGAAGCACAGCCTTTGTGAGGACCAATATCCCAACTAAATTTAAAGATCTTATAGTCCATTTCTTGGTTTTGTCATACAACTTGTTGATGACCGGTTCCCAAACACTTTTATGAAGTGGTTTAGCAGTTAAAGGCACCCCCAGGTATTTCGAGGGGAGAGAGTCTCTTTGGAAACCCAAAATTCTGGAAATGTTCCTCTGAATAGCAATATGAGTATTGAAGAAAAATATCTTAGATTTGGAAAGATTAACTTCCAAGCCAGAGGCCTTGGAAAAGTCCTTAAGGATTTGTTTGTAGGCGAGAGCTTCTTTAACAGTGGGTAGTCCCTGCAGCATGGTATCATCGACAAATTGTTGGTGGGTTAAGGCTTGACCATTGTCAGAGAGTTGTATACCCTTGACCTTACCAGCATCATTTGCAACCTTTATGGCTCTGCCTAGACCTTCCATCATTAGAATGAAGAGAAAGGGGGAAAGGGGATCACCCTGCCTAAGGCCTCTGGACGGGGTGAAAGTCTCCGAGGGAGAGCCATTGACAAGAATTGAAAAACTAGAAGAGGTGATCAAAGCCAGGATCCATCTTACCCAATTGTGATCAAGCCCAAAAGCGATAAGAACCTTCCTGATATAGTTCCAATTCAGTTTATCATAAGCTTTGGCGATATCAAGTTGCATGATCATACCAGCTTTTTTCTTACTAGTTAGCAAGTGCACCACTTCATGTGCCTGGATGATATTATTAAGAATTTGCCTACCTTCCACATATCCTGATTGCTCCCCCGAGACTAAAGTAGGTAGGAGTGGTTTGAGCCTGTTTGCTACCACCTTTGATATTATCTTGTAAATTACATTGCAAAGAGCTATAGGCCTGAATCTGTCAGGGGTTTGAGCCTGCTCCTGCTTAGGGATAAGGGCTATGAAGGAGGAATTTAGAGCTTTCAAAATGGTTCTATGTTTCCTTGAGTCTTCCACTAACTGCAGAATATCTTGTTTGACAATATTCCAGCAAGCTTTAAAGAAATCAACATTGAAACCATCCGGGCCTGGCGCTTTACCATTCTGCATTTCCTTGAGAACCCCACTAACCTCCTCTTCCATCACAGGCCTATAAAGGTTAACATTGTCCTCTTTAGAGACTATCCTGGGAATGTTCTTGGTTATTTTCTGGATATAGTGTTCTCTGTCATAACAGGTTTCTTGAGCTATGTTTCTGAAGTGCTGAAGTAACACTGCCTCTATTTCTTCATGAGAATTGAGATTGTTTCCCCGTTCATCCTTAATCAGAGCAATTCTATTATGTGCTCGATTAGCCATGGTAGATTTGTGAAAAAATCTGGTGTTGCGTTCTCCTTCTTTTAGCCACTGGATTCTAGATTTTTGTTTCCAAAAAATTTCCTCTTGACTACATAAATTCTCCCATTGTTGCTGATATCTGGTGGCTTGATCCTGTCGAGCTTTGTCATGGCCTTCTTTAATAAGGCTTTGGTTAAGTTCCTGTAGTTTACTCTCAATCATTTTTTTCTCTTCAAAGATATTGCCAAATTCCGTTTTGTTCCACTTCTTGAGCTGTAGCTTGATATGCTTTAATATTTTCTGAAGGATAAACATTTTGGAACCCTGAATATTTAAATCCTCTTCCCACCACTTGGTTACATTGCTGATGAAATCTGGGTGGGACAACCAAATATTTTCAAATCTAAAAGGTTTGTTCCCAGATTTACCAAAACCCTGCACCTCCATTTGTATCGGCCAGTGATCTGAACCCCCATAGGGTAGCACTCCTGCCACCATTGCCTTGTCATTGAGCATAAGTTCTTCTAAGATTATGAATCTATCTAATTTGGAGGCTACTTGAGACTCTCCTCCTCTTTTATTGTTCCATGTAAAGATGCCATTGTGCATTTCAATGTCCACCAGCTTCATCTCATCAATAAAGGTCTGAAAAGCCATGGAGTCCTTGCCTAGAACTCTGGTTCCCCCTTTTTTTCCGTGAGTGACCTAATCATGTTGAAGTCACCCCCTAAGATCCAGGGAATTCCTGCATGTCTGTTTCTGAGAGTCTTCAGAGAATAAAGCAACCTTAGTTTAGCCTCCATTCTCTGTGGGCCATAGACATTTGTAACCAGATAGGTTTCCTTAACTCCGACTGGTTGAAAAACTACAGATAAATAATCTCTCGATGCCTCCGCATCTATTAGGTCAATCTTTTGTGGATTCCACAGAGTGAGAATACCTCCTACTGTATTCTCTGCCTTGACTTCTAAAAACTCAAATTTATTGAGCCATTTACTATGCATATCTCTTATCTTCTGAATGGAACATTTGGTCTCCTGTATGAAAATCACATCTGGAGATGCTTGTTTCATTCTATTACTCAGCAACCTTTGTTTTCTTCTACTACCTAGACCTCTGATATTCCAAGAAGTGAACTTCATAATTAAAGATTAGTAAAGGAGTAACTGGATAGGTCTTTCATCTTACTTGAATCTATCATTAGCTTTCCACATTCCATCAATATCTCATTCTGATTTTTCCTACCCCTCTTCTTCCTAGGGCTTCTGGGTGCTAGTCCTGCCATATTTTTCATCGTCTTCACTCCTTCGTTTCCTTGTATTTCTTTGTGATTGAGTCTATTCAATCCTTTCGTTTGGGTCCTCCATAAAAATAGCTACTGAACTCTATCGAATTCCTCTACAGGTAATGAGTCAAGCCCTTCTTGGGTTCCTTGATTCGAAAAATTTTCTAAATCTACGTTTTCTTTTTCAAGGATTTCCTAGAGATCATGGTCCTCCATTTCTGTCTCACTTTGGGTCATGTCAAGATCCATCACCTATTTAGCATTACTCATCAAAAGTTCTTTCATAATGTCATTCTCTTGTGTTTGCTCCTTATCTTTTTCTTTCTCCTCCTCCACTGAGTTTCCCGTTCCTACTTTATCAGCTTCGAGGGATTGGAACCTATTCTGGTTAACATGCTTCTCTTTGGCTCTGGTTGTTCTTGGTCCTCTTTTGCTCCCTTTTCCTTTGTGTACCACCTTGAAGAAGCTTTCTGGATCCTTCATTATGTTAGCTTTACTGTTCTCCTCTATCTTATTGAGGGGGCAGTCCCTGACCAGATGTCCATGCTCATGACATTTGCGACATCTGAAAGGAATGTGTTCGTAATCTACTGTTTGTGTCCATTACTCATCAAACACTTCCAGAATAACTTCATCCAGCAATGCTCCAGAGAGATCCATCTCCACACATATTCTTGCGAAGGAGGTATACTTTCCCCTTCTGGTGGCCTCAGAAACTTTGACAAACTACCCTAACTTGTTTCCTATGGCTGATAGAGATTCCGTTTGCCAGTAATCAAGGGGTAAGGATTAAAGTCTTACCCAAACTAGAACTGAGGTGAAAGCCTCGTGTTCCGAAACAAATTTCATGATCCACGGACTCATATAGAGGCCTGCAGCAGCAAAGAAGTAGGGGCCTCCTTCAAATACTCTGTCTTTGTCTTCAATTTTAGCAAAAACTACGATAAAAAAACCCTTGGATCCAAGATGTAGGTCAATGTTTCCTTTTGGTTTCCATTGGTATTTAATCCACATTTGTAAAGCTTTTTCAGTGGGCCATAGCCCCATGAATTTACAAATGATTGCATATGTTTGCATATGATCCTTGTGCGCCTGTAGCGCCGGGTCATTTAAAATAATTCTGGGAATTACCGCCACTTTGGTTTTGCATGGTCCCACATGTGCTTTATCTTTAGTGCTTTGCTCCCTACTATCTTCCATATTCTCTAATGCTTCACTATGCTCCCTTGCTTTGGTTTCCTCTTGCTCTTCTTCATTATTTCTCTCTTTTCCTTTTGAAGTCTCTCTGTCATTTTCCATGGGCTTTTTCCCCCTGCTAACCACTACCTGCTTGAAGGAGGGAGTGGAGCTCCCCCCTATGCGTCCTCTCATCGCGGACCGCCTCCATGATCGATCACCCCCCTAGTTTTTCCTCCCGCCCGTCACCAACTTAGGGTTTCAATCGCCCGATACAAAGTCATCCTGGATGTGAGTTCACTTCAGTGCTAAAAGGAAAAAAAAATAGTTTATTGGGCCAAACCCATAGGTCCATTATTGAGATTAATAAACGCTGAAAACGAAGAGAACACATAAATTGTTTTCATCATCAGGATTTCTCCAAAGGCTCCTTGAGGTCATTTAAATTAATATGGATGGGTGGTCTCATCTCCATGTTCTAGATTATGAACAAGTTCATTTCAAAAGTAATTTGTGTTTTGAGTATGGACACTTTACCAAAAAATCGTCCAAAAAATTCAGCTTCTTGAAGCTCCCCAACTACATCGCCTCCTCCAAAGCAAGGATATAATAAGTAAGGATCCACTCTTGTTAAAAGGAAACATAAGAATAAAGGAATTAAAATACAACAAACATGTAAGGTTGATCCTAAGAATTAACCCATTTCAAGAAGCATCTTTGAAGTCCTAAATTCTTTTGAAGAAGAATGTGACAATATTGAGGCCCACATGGATCAACCAAATAATATTGTTCCAAAGGTCCCTCTGGATTTGAAAGATGAATAAGATCTAGATCAGGCCCCTCCAATAGTGGTGTGAAAGATTTCCACAAATACATATGTATTAAAATATGAAAAATCTCTTAAGTTGGCTTAGAATAAGTTCTCCTATTCTTCCCCTTCCTATTTAGATGTGCTTAAAAGCAATGTTCCTCCCCATTGGTAACAAGAAACAAGAAATATCATAGTAGAAATAACTTTTCTCATGACTTCCATGGGTCAAGTAGTGGGTGATCCTTTAGAAATTTATAGAAATGTATTGTTTTTTATTTTTTGTTTAAGTAATTTGTCAGAATTTATTCCTGCTCTTTTGTAAAAGTAGAAATAAAATACAAAAGACATAATATTTGAAAATTTTCCTCAGTTCTCTTATTGGTAGGAGGATGATCTCTTAGATTTTTTGAAAGTGTCAATGGGGTGAAAGCATAGAGCTAGGTTACACTTTTTGGAAAGATAGGGTGTGTTTAGTTGGAAACAATATGGCTTGATCGAGCTATTTAACCACTTGATAGAGACTTTTTTAACACTCGATCAAGTTCCATAGGCACTAAAAAAGTAGCTCGATTGAGGGTTAAAATCAAAACCTCATTATAACTTTATGACTTGATTAATCTATAATGTTGAATTGAGCATTATGGCTTGATCAAGCTTTAAGGCTTGATCAAGACATTTTTTTTATTAAATACCCTACCACCATTTTTTTATTAAATACCCCACCTGCAGTCTACGTGCACCATTTGTACAAACCACAACAAATTTGAGAGCTCGACTGAGAGTGTGCAGGTAATTTGACCAAGAGTATTGGAGCTCGATCGAGCAATTGAATTGGGAAGTGTTCAAATCAATATCACTAACGACCCTAGAGGCTCAAACAGAGGTAGGTACTCTATCTTTTTCGTCTTTCTTATTTATTTATTTTTGAAAAATTAAATAAATGAATAAACAACCATACAAAGACCATGAAAACCACAAAAAACCCTTCAAAAGAACCTATAAAATCTCGAAAACCAACCAATAAAACCATAAAAAAACCATTCAAAAAAACCATTCAAAGCAACCTAGAAAACACTTCGAAACCACCAAAAGAGCTATGATTTAGGTTTTAATTTTTTTTCTTACTTGCAATGTTTTGTTTATTAAAACATATTTTCTGATTTTAAATGGTAAAAACATTTTTTCTATTTATTTTAGGTTTTAAAGTTTTTCTTTAGGAATTTTGTGAAATGATTTTTGAATTTTTTTTTTGTTATTTAAAATACATTTTAAATTTCTAACAAATTTGACTAAAAATACACCCCAAAAAACTCCAAAATAGAACACAATGAAACTATAACCAATAAATAAGTAAATTAGGAGCTTGAGATAGACATGATGAATATGGTTGCTCATGGTTAACCTCTATTTATAAAATAAGTTATTTTATTTTATTATTTTAAATTAAAATTAATTTATATTTTAAATATTTTTTTTTAATAATAAATATAGTATTTTTCTAGTTTTAAAAATTAAATATTATTCCTTAAAATAAAAATCTAGAAAAAGAATTTATATATATATATATATAAAACATGTTACAACATAACCATCACTATAGTTCATAACTTAACTATATAACTATATAATTATATATGTTTAACTAAATTATATATATGTGTGTGTGTGTTATGTCAAATAATTTTATGTTATGATATATATATATATATATATATATATATATATATATATATATATATATATATAACGTAACATACATACATATATATATATATATATATATATATATATATATATATATATATATATATATATATATATAAGTTCATGTTTCAACAATGCATCATTCATAGATACATTAAATCCATCATGAAAAGTACATTTGGTCTAGTGAATAAAACATTTATACTGTTTTCTAATTTGTACCATATTGTTTCATTATGTAGTGTGTTGTACAAGAAACATTGTGTTCATGTGCTTGCTCGAGGTACATGTCATGTTTCAAAGTCAAACATCAAGAACTTAAAGTTTATTGGAGTATTTGGTTGACATGAAATTTTATTAGTTTTTGAAATAGGTTTATTTCAATTTTTTACATATATATTTACATATGTATGCGCTATGAATAAAATGCATTATTTAAAAACAAGAAAAAGTGTGAAGGTATATTTGATCATTCTTTTGATTGTGTTTACATTGAAATCAATACTTTGGTTGATAAATGATCAAAAAATGCACTCTAAAGTTTAGGACTATAGGCTAGATTATTCTTCTTAAGTTTAGAAATTGTTTTTTTTCAACATTCTTTTTAAGACAACATTTTTTCTTGGATTAATTTATATGTATTATATGTAATATATTGAGGTATCACATATATGTGCCCTAACTACAGACCATCACAGTGTGAGGGGTTTTGTTTTACGTGGTTGGGCTCGTGAAAGATCATGTAGCCCACCTAGAGTTCATTTTCATCTCATTGATCCTGGATCCAACATGAGTTAGAGTGTCAAAGAGAGTTTTTTTGTCTCTATTGATGATCATGCTACCTATAGTATACCTTCATCACCTATTTTAAGTACACCTCATGCATTTTTAGATCCTCTATAAAATTTATGTGTTTATGTCTTGAAATTGTCATTAATTTTTAAATTGTCTTCAATGATGTGTTTGAATTTAATGTATATATTATTATGCTTCTAGTTTGTTAATTATATATGTTAAATTATGTTTATGATTTGCAGGCCCTTAATAGGCTGAAGCTGAGGATCAGAGTGCAACATCGATCCCTTCGTGGGATGATGCTACAACTCATATCACATTGGTGATGTTACGACCCATCATACGTGGATGACACAAAAGATAGAAAACATCCCGACCAATTCATTGATTCGTTATAGTTTGTCTGTGATGCTAGATAACATCAATAGGTTGATTTAGACATACTAGAGGTCGGGCCCAAAGAGACACCTCGTATAGTCCATAAAAAGGATTAGGAGGCATGATATTAAAGGCCAAGATACTTGGGAGGTGGTGAAAGAGGCCACCAAGAACATTGATGTTTGTGGGGATTTGTTTGACATCCCTCTGGATCGCCCTCCTAGACATAAAGGTCCAATTCCACTAAAATATTTTAGGAATGTTTATGCAACCCATTTTTTGTATGAAATACTCATTGGAGCTTGGGGAGAGTTCCCCCACAATGATTAGGTCTCCATCTATTTTTCCAAGATTTATATGGAGATTATGTGTTACTCATAGAACGTTCTGGATTGGCTATAAACCAAATCCAAATAATTTTCATGAGAAATTACTTACATATTTATGGCCCCAACTAGTGCAATTGAAATTTCCCTCGAAATTTTTTAAACTTCTTGTCATATAGCAGCACTAAATATTCCACCTTAAAAGTGCGCAACTTAATACGCCTATCATGTCATGCTTTCTCACATTCCTTTTGTACTTGCTAGTGAAATCCTACAAGAAGTGGTCCTCTTATAACTCCATCAGTTGTGTGAGCTATTCCTCCAAGATCTCGTGATCCACCATCTCTGTCAAATCTACAATATGGAAGACTTGGCACAATTTACACCATAGGCATCATTGGTTCAATCCCATAGACAAACCTAAACAGTGTTTGGCCTATCAACTTCTTCCAGGTTGTCTTATATGCCCATAGAACTACTGGTACGTGCATATCCGAGTCATTATTCTATGCGTTGCAGACCTTTATCAATGAATTCTCTAAGATTTTGTTAAATTCTTCCACCATTCCATTCGCCTGTGGGTGGTAGGGCGTGCTTTTTTGGTGGTATATCTAGAATTTTTTGATCATCGCACTGATGGTATTTTTCAATAATTGTGTACCCCTATCACTCATCAATATCTTAGGGAATCCAAATCGTGTTAAGACATATTCAAACAAAAACTTTGAAGTATTGGCAGTTGTACAATCCTTCACTAGTTGTGCTTCCACCCATCTGGTTAAATATTCTATTGTAGCAACAATATATCGCGTGCCCATCTTTTTTCTAGGTGGTTGTATTGGACCTATGAAATCAATGGCCCATTTATCAAATACTTGCAGCGAAACCTGAGGATTTAAAGGTAATTCATCTCTTCATGTAGGATTTCCCATCATTTGGCAAGCATCGCACGCCTTGCAATATGCCTTAGAATCCTTATGTAATGTCGGCCACCATAACCCAATGCGCACAATCTTTTGCGCAGTTACTTTTCCTGCATAGTTTCCTCCTTACACTCCCCTGTGTTCTTCAATGAGGATACTAGCGCGTTCAAACTCTGGAACATGCCTTCGAAGTATTTCATTTGTTCTCATCTTATACAAGTGACCTGCAATCACTGAAAAATATGCAGAGCTAACTACTAATTCCTTCTTCTGCTGAGTAGAATATCCTTTCGTATTTGTACCCATTGTTGGGTTTTTCCATGCATTTATATGGATATTAAACAGTGGTTGGTTTATCTACTCTATCTTTGCTGGCTTGAGGGGACCTGACCCAGGTTCAACGTTAGTTACCCAAACAAATCCCTACACTACTGGCCCTTTTGGCATCAGCCTATAGAGCACGAACTGAAGTCTCACCCGAAGCAGTATGGGGGGATGCTGGAACCAAGTCTCCACACCCTTGAGATGGTATGATGTCAGTTTATTCCAACTGTTCCTGCCTTTGTGCAAGTAGCTTCACTCTCTTCTCTATCCTTCAGTACCTTTGCGAAGTGGTACAATCAGCTTTCGCGCAACCCTGACTAGGGGCTACAATTCTTTCATGCTCCTAGAGCAACGATTTGCACTGTCTCTCAAACTAGGCTAAGTATCTTACTTATCTTATTATCATATCTTAGTTAGCTTCATTTAAACAGATGTTATTACTTGCATTCACTTAGCCAATACAATTATACACATTCGCGCATCATATAAGCATTAGAAGTGAAATTTATTCCCAATATAACAAATGCATAAACATGAAATAAGATGAAAAATTTATGGGAAACTTCTCTTTATTAATACTTCCAGATGATTACAGACTCAACTCACCCTGCACACTCAACTGTAGGGGTCCGCGCACTCAGTTGCGGACTACTAAGCCTCTGCACACTCAGCTGCAGAGCCTCTAGTTACGCTACAACCCAAAACTTAGACTTACACTTCAGAGCTATCCCGCATACATCTTCATTGCTTAGACATTCTTGATTATTCCTTCTACTTAGAGCTTAGCTCTATTTATACAATCCCATGGTCCTCGAATCATGGGTAGATCTTCTACAGCTGACATTACATTATTAAAATAAGGGTGGACAACCCGTATGACTCTTTAATAGCTACACGCTCTGCGCCCACAAAATGTGAAGTCTTTACATTGGAATTACCAAATTGGACCAAAATTTGGGCTCTAAGCCCTAAAACTAACCTTGGGGGATCCTGCGCCCAACAGGCCCCCAATAGAAACATCATGACTCACCCTCGATTCACTCTATAGGTGTGGAGATCTTAGCGTGAAGACCTCCCAGATCTGCTTGGATCACTACAACTTCGGTAGTGCACTAAGCGGCTGCCTGTTGAACTTCCTCCACGTGCTATTTGGTGACCGCTACTGCTGAACTGATGCCCTGAATCCTATACTGAGTTGCTTGTAGTTGCGCAATATTTGCTTCAATGGAGGTTTTAATTATATATGCCTCATCAATCGATGGCTGTAGGCGCACTTTTAAGACTGCTTCCTTATGCCGAGCAACATCCACCTATTCCTTGAGCACCTTTACTTGCTGCATCCTAGTAAGCCTCTATGTAAGGGCAACCATCTGCGCAGTCCCTTTTACTTCGTCATAATTCTATTGTAGCTCGCATGCCTCAGTCTCTAGGTGCTCTACATTCAGGTCCACTTGCAGGGTAGTGAGGACCTCGAATGATTGCTTGAACAATTGCATGCACTCTGCCACTGCGCTGTCAACCATTGTTGTTGTTGTTGTAAGAACAATGGTTCACTATTCCCTGATTTCTCGTGGAGTTGAAGGCTGAGCCTTCAACTGTAGTTCTTCAATTTGCAGATTCAACTCTAGCTAAACCCTGGCCATCTCTTCTCTAGTGTCACGCACCCTTCTGGCCAATTTGCGGATGCACACCTCCACCAGTTCTTCTGCCTTAATGTCCAACTTTGGGACTGGCATTCTGCAGGCTTCCTCTATCACCTGCATAATCTGTTGATTCTACTTGACTACCTCATTGCACTATAGGCCCAACTATTCAATGTTGATGCGCTGCTCGCTCATCACCTACAATGCGCAACTCTCCCTAGCTCAAAGTTCCATGGTGACTCCCTCTAGCAAGATATAGAGTGTCCCCCGAGGGAGCGCAACCATATTTAATCCGATGCCTTTCAAACTACTGAACATGGCCTTGTCAACTACCTTCTCTGTAGTAAGTGCCCCATTTGGTAGCACTATCATGTTGGTCACCCTTGTGCGCAACATTTCCTTGACAGCCGAAGTGCCGATCACGAGGATGGTGGACATTGTGCCAGCTTATGGAGTGCAAACCTGTAACTCTGTCAGAAGAGCCCCTAGTACCAACTGTTGTTGTTCGTCAAACTGCTGAAGGGCCTCCGTGGTGACATCCCTCACCATTTCGTTGATATCATGCAAATCTCCCTCAGTGAGGGTGATTGGGTTGAAAGAAGTCTTTGATGCCTTTGTCTTCTTTTGCGGCACTATCTGCTCTTGTGGTCACGGATCCTTGAGTTGGGTGGATGTTGTCTGCGAGTCTGCGCCACCTTGTTCTGTGTCTGTCTCTAGTTCGAGAGAAGGTGACTTCTATCCTTCATGCTCTTCTTTTGCTACTTCGCCAACTTCGCAACGTTGCACGGTGCTTGGTCCTTAGCTGCCACTTCTTCTTTCCTATGCTTTTCCGCCAGTTGTGCCATCCAAAGTTCTGTCTCCTCCTTCTTGCGCTGCACGATGGACTTCTCTGTTTCCACCATGGAGCCATCTAGAGCATGCCACTCCGATGGACAAGACTCAAGCACTATGAATATCCCATCGTTAGTCACCAAATATGGTAAATCATGCCACGTCTTCGTAGGGTCCTTCCGCACCTTGATGAAGACATGGTGGAAATATGCTTTGAACTCTGCAAATCTCTGCAAATTGTTGTAGGCTGTGGGTGATAACCAAGGCTTGCAATTGATCCCCATCTAGATATTCATCTCCATTAGTATCCAAAATATCTTGCTCTCCTTTATCCTCTGCACGTCCCTGGTCTCCCATAGTGTTCGCTGCCTCTAGAAGGTCTGGCACGACTGAAGGGAACTAGCTAACTTCGGGCAGATCCCATGCCACCAGTATGATCAACAACATGAGCTATGCGTAATGAAATGTTTTTCCCTACTCCTATACCTCGTGACATTTTGCAAGGAACTCACAGCATAGGTAGTTTGCCCATTTGAACTAGACCCCTTCTACACATTCGCCACTAGTGCAACCACTAGCACAGGCAGGTCATCCATGCAGCACTTCCAAATCACCTTCCCTACCAATATTTGTGTCATGACCTTGATTGCAGGGTTGTTGATGATGTAGATGGCATAACCTCACTTCTTCTTCTCCAACTTAAACTTCTTTTTCATTGCCTCCACGAGGGACAACTCGCCACCTTTTCCCTCTGAAATGTTTGTTGAATCCTCCCCAGAGCAAGGTAGCAGTGTAATTCAGTGAATTAGATGGTCTGTGATGGGGATAGGATCCTCTAGCCACAAGCACCCATCATGCACCAAGTAGAGAAACTGCCTAATGACAAAAACGGTCATTGGGGCGTGGTGGTAATGTGACACCTAGAGCAGGTTTAACAACCCTTCTTTTTCAACATCTCTGAACCATTTTCACGTCTCCAATTCAATCATTCTAGTCTTCAGTTCCATATTATAGCACATTAGCTTCGCAGTCACTAAATGTTGGAACTTCTCGTGGTCTGCAAGGTCCCAATCTTCAAATTTCAACACAGGAACCTGCCCCAAGTGCGCTCCCTCAAAAATAATATCGTCTGGGAGCAGCGGAGTTTGTAGAGAGCTCTTGCTCTCATCTATATCCTTCGACACCTTGGCTTTACCCTTTCACAGAGGAACATATTCAGGTAACCAGGTAATAGGGTCCACACCCTAGGTTTCAACGTCCATCTCTACATCCTCCTCCTCCACCAGGATTTCTTCAAACTCTTCCTCCTCATCGGCCTCCAGATTAATGGCCTTCCCCTTTTCCTGCAATGTGAGCTTGGTCCTTAGTGGATTTCAGGGTGAGACGCACACCGGGATCATGGCCTGCTTATCCTTCTTAGGTCTCCAGTGTTTGCGGTGATTTAAGGACCTCAATGATTATTCCGGTGCTTTCTAGGGCTTCCACTTCTGCAATTTCCTACGTTGATTCATCGGCTGTCACTAATCCTATGTCCATTGCTTCTTCGAGTGTTGACATAGCTACTCCACAGTATTTTTAGTGTCTCTAGTAGTTTCTCTAACAACGAATTTGCTTTCAGAGTCTCGAATAAGTCTCGGTTCATGAATACTCGAGCGTGCAACAACTCAATTCTCAAATTGCCAAGTGTTGTTTGCTAGACAACCACTTGTAATTTATAGCGCCTTTTGAATTTGAATTCGACCATTCCCCCCACATTCGATCCGTTAATGCTAGATTGATGGAATATTTTCAAGATTCTAGCCCATTTTGTCTTAAATGCATGTCACCCATTCCATTTGGCCTCAAACCAAGCATCAAATCGTGAATAGTGACTTTAACGATCATTTTCTGGCAGACCTGGGCACCAGTGCAACTATCTTCACGCTATCGCAGACCCTGTGACACTTCGCTACTACGCACAATTCTGACATCGTGCAATTCCTAGGAAGAGTAGTTTATAGTCCCGTGCCTCCTTTTAGCTGCGTGGAGCGCTAAGACTATGCTACTTCCATATAGTCACATCGCCGAATCAATGGTGTATGGCTTCAAGTGACTGCCATTCACTTTTCCTGGGAAGGGTTCTCCATTTAACTTGACTAGATGTACCGCGCCTCCGTCAGTAATCTCTGTAATAATATACGACCCTAACCAGTGCATCCAAAACTACCCTGGGAATTTATCAAACTTATTATCATACAACAACACGATATTGTTTACCTTGAATTTGCACAGCTTGATGTGTTGGTTGTGCCATGCCTTTTCATGATGTTTTTGGACCTGATGGTGAAATCCAACCAAAAATCATTCTTCTTCAAGCTCATCCAACTATGCGAGCCTCTCCTTCAGGGCTCCATGATCTGTCATACCTGTGAGTGCTACTATGCGTAGACTAGGCACGATGTATTCCACAGGAATTACACCTTCCACTCGATAGACAAGCCTAAAAGTTTTTTTACCCGTCAGTTTCTTGCATGTCGTCCAATAATCCCATAACACTGCACGTATGCATAGGTCCCAATCACTTTGCTACACATTGCATACCTTAGTCAGTGCATTTTCAAGCACTTTGTTGAATGCCTCCACTGCCCCATTAGCCTGTGGGTGATAAGGTGTGCTCTCCTGGTGATACACCTGAAATTCCTCTGTTAGTGCGCTGATTGTCTCATTCAGGAAGTGTGTACCACGATTACTCATCAAGATCTTTGGACATCCAAATCACATTGTACATGTTCAAATAGAAACTTCGCGGCAATCGAACCCATGCAGTCCTTCATCGGCTGCGCTTCTGCCCAATGACTCAGATACTCTGTCGCAGTGATAATATACCTCACGCCTGTCTTTCCTTGACGTTTAATGGGTCCTACAAAATCTATTGCGCACTTTTCGAAAGGTTGCAATGCAATTTGTGGATTCAAAGGCATTTCATCCCTCCGCGATGGTTTGCCTATTCTTTGACATACATCACATGCCTTGCAATATGCTTTTGAATCCTAATGAAGGGTTGGGCACCAAAACCTTGTGCGTAGAATCTTTTGTGCGATTTCTCTTCCTGTATAATGTCCTCCTGCGACACACTCATGAGCATCCACGAGGATGTTGCTTCGTTCAAGCTCAGGCACATACCTTCGCAATATTTCATCATTCCCCATCTTGTATAAATGCCCAGCAATGATAGAGAAATCTTCCGCGCATACTAGTAATTCCTTCTATTGGAAAGAGTATCCTTCCGATGCAGTTCCAGTTGTTAGAAAGTGTATTATATCTTCAAAATGTCTATCCACTACACGCACAAAAAAGAGTGGCGCGTCAAGTAATCCTTCCTCAAAACTAGTAGGTTCCTCCCCTGTCTCAATGCGTGATAGGTGATCTAGTCTTACGTTCAATCATCTAGGCTTCACGACAACTTCAAAATCGTATTCTTGGAACAATAAAAGCCATATGCAAATTTGCACCCCCAACACAGGCTTATTGACCAGGTACTTTAGTGTGGGTTACAGGTGCACCTGCTGAGGTCGGGGATTTTCTTCATAGACCTGCATCCATGTGCATGGATCATTCTGCCCATCATACTTGTCTGCCAATCGTACCTTAGGCTTCCCAAATCATGTTCACATCAGTCTCCTACCTTCGCTCCAATCATCAAAGCTTCCTTTGTGCATACCCCACCATCTTGTGGGCGTAGCGTGCAGTACCCAGTCCAAGGCCTGGAAGCGTTTATTTTCTAGCACCTCCCTCTAAAATGCATCCAAGAAGGTATCTACCTCATTTAGACCATCATAAGTAGGCAAATTTCTTTCTTCTGACGACACACAACACAGCGACCAGGTCATCATATTGCAATTCAACATCGTTACCTCATGTAACTGATTCCGCCATCGTTCTATTTCTTCGTCAGAATCCGAAGTGCAGGAACTCTCGCACTCCCATGTAAGCTACCCATCTACAATGTTTGTTATCTTGTAGATGCATTCCAGAACATCATCACTCTCATAGTCACGGATTGGTTCCGTATAGCGCGATCCTTCAGCGGGATCCAGGGGTACTATTAAGCGTAGTGACTTCTTCTCAAAGATCACCTTCCGCTTCTTCAGATTAGTCACCTCATTCATATCATTGGCCCAGTCAATTCCCAGAAGCGCAGGGTAGGGATTGCTATCATCAACAATCTCTATCACTTGAAAATCTACGAATGAGCTTGCTCCCTCAATATCCACAGTTATTCCCTGCAATCGCTCCATGGGTATGATTTTCTATTCGTTCACCATTCTTAGTTGAATTGGAGACCATTGCAGTGCGGGTCTTCCCATTCGCTCCCATGTCTATTTTGGTAGAACATTCGCATCTAATCCTAAATCCAGAATGACTTGATCTATTTCATATTCTCCAATCTACGCGGTGAGTCTCATTTCACACCCCTTCCTTGTTTTATGTTTTTCAATCTTTTGGACTACACGTAGTTCTCCTGGCATGGTCCCAGCACATCTATTGATGAGTTCCTGTAACCCTTTCATAGTCTTACTGTCGCGCAGTAACTTCATATAGGTTTCTAGGAAAGTTGTGAGCATGGAGGGATCCATTTCCTGGTCAGGCTGATCTTTGCTTCTTGAAGTGGAGGCCTCAACGAAGCTCTTCTTAGCTTTAATGAATGTTTCCTGAGTGTGCTCCAAATCAAACTCATCTTCCTTCACTGGGGCTTTGTGAACCTAGGTACTGTCTTCTGACTATTTCCCCTTATCATCTCCTATTGCAATTCCACTTCAGAGCACTATATTTACATTTGGATCTTCCTCGCAGCTCAGACCTCATCATTTGTAGGTTTTGAGTCGAGGGAGGTGGTAGCACTCCTTTGTCACGTATCCTAGCTATTAGCATAGGACAATCTTCTGTCTCGTGATCAAATAGCATGTAATACTTGCACGATGGATGTGCTGGATTAGTGCAATCGCGAGCATAGTGTCCTGGCCCTCCAAAATTGTAGCAAATCAACTACCTGTGACCTCTACCAGGTCCTCCTCCACCTCGGCCTCGTTCGCACCCCTGAAATCTTTTCCGCGCGATCCCTACATTCTGGTAAGGGTGTCGGGTTTGAGCCTGAACCCTGTAGGCGGGAGTTCTATCCATCATCAATTCATAGCTCCTACAAATACGCTCGTCATGTCCCACTGATCTACAAAATTTGCAGAACAATTGTTGCAGAGCTTGCGTATACTTCTGTAACAAGTGGTAGTTATCCATGGCATGCTTTCTAGCTACTTGACAGATAGCGCACCACAAAGCAGGCACCGCGCTAGGTCCTGCTTGAGCTTCTAGCCTTAGAGGCATTAGTCCTCCTCTTGCAAGGTAATTTGTGAAGACCGAGTAGTCGTCTTTTTCATGACCTTGACTCTTGCATTTCACGCACTATACTTCTTCGTGCACTTCTGGTCAAACCATCTTATCCTACTTCAAGCTTTGCATCTCAAGGCATAGATTCTTTAACTGTGTGTGGATTTGCTGAACTCCTAGATTAGGATCTTGCATCGGGGTCTCATGTAGTCTCATAGAAATCTCCAAGGCCTCTGCCTGAGTTGTTATCTTCTGCTACGATAGCGCACTCCTTAAATGTGGTAGTAGTGAAGCTACAAACCACTCGCGATGCTGTCCATCTATCAGATTCATATTGGCTTCGCGAATCATACATTTCAGCCTCTGATCTAGTTCCCAAGGCATCTCACCTAGTAGCATCATGATCTCTTTGAATCCAATAATCGACTGCGCTTCAAATTTAGGCCTACTAAATTCCCTATTTAGTGCTACTTCGATGGCCACTACTCTTGGATTCGGGTTATCGTTGGAGTACTTAATATACCAAGTTAGCGTGCGATCTTGCAGGGTGCTAGCTAGTGTTTCTTTCTTCATATGGTAATTGTAGAGTCTCTACTTTACACCTTATCATCCATCATTACCTACTGTTTTCATCACTTTCCTCTCTCTTTTGCCTCATTTTCCACCCACATCATTACATTAGTTGTCATTAAACATGATCAAGTGAGCTTTGCTAATGGGTGATTGTTTTGTTTAGTTTTTGACATACTTACAGGCATTCCGCAGCCATCTACTGATTCCGCAGCCATCTGATGATCCCGCAGCTATTTTGTTGATCTCAAGGTTCCACGTGCTATTTTGCAGAACGAGCCACGTGGGCATGTTGGAATATATGTGCTCGAGGTTCCCGTGCCATCAGTTCAGCCAGCCACGTCATCTGTACCTCCGGTCAAAGGGGGTCAAGTTACGGTCAAATAAAGGCAACTTAACGTTGATGCGTAAGCTGTTTGGTCACGTCGGTGGAAAGGATGACTTGTCCATGTTTTGAAAGCCGTGGGGAACATGATCTAATGCTGGATTCATTGCCCATATCGACCAGGACCTCCAGCTCGACCATGAAGCATATGACGTGTTCACTGCACCTTTAATACGCATGAATTTCAGTTTATTTTCTGTTTTATGCTTTACGCATTAGGCCATCTTGCAGATGCCTATAAATACTTGCGTCTGCGTACGCTTATCTTAACTTTTTAGCTGCTGTAGTTTATGAACTTGTGAGAATTTTAGCGCTTTTCTAAACTCTGTTTTTATAGAGCTGTTCCAGCACTTTTAACTATGTATTTCTGCATATGAAGTAATGGAAACAGTGCTGATTTGAAGTTTTAAAGCATCTGAGTTTTCTGTGGATAATATGAATGGAGGGCCCCTGTTCGTATTAGCCTTGTAAAGTATTTTTATGTTTATACTTCTGCAATTTCTTTATTCTACATATAGCATTTCCTTTTCTTGAGTTATGTACAGCTTGACTTCTTTTCATTGCTGCAGCCTTTATTTTCACTGATCAGATTTGCTTCTTTGCAGGTTTTCACCCGGGCTTGAGTGTGTTGTATTTGCTTTAATATCTAATGGTAGTTGCAGTTGTCTTATTCATAATGCTGCCCTTTTTACTCTGTTTTCTAGATTAGTTTTTAGCTTAGTTTTACAAGTTGGATGCTAACTAATTTATGCTCTCTTTATCATGAATAGTTTATCTTTCAAGAGAACAGAACACTAATTAATTGCAGCTTGTTTTTAAGTAGTCTTGGCTTGTGGCACTAATACTTTTTCCACTTGTTACACATAATCACACATGTAGGAAGCAGTATGATGGAAAAGGCTTAGTAGTGCTATAATTTGTCACTTAGAGTTTTTATCAATTCTTGGATTTGTCTTCAGCTACTTCCTAATCGTGTTTTACGCAGTACTATGTGGTAGAAGCAGGGAGTTAGGAAGAGATAACCATTATCATCAATCCTTGAAGTGATTTTCTTGTTTCTTTTATTTGCAGCAATATGGGTAGAGACTAATGCCATTAGAACGTGGTCATTTACTTTCAAGTCATTTCAATTTATTCATTTCTTTCAAGTTCTTTTCCTTTACAAATTCAGCAAGTAATTAGAAATCACCAATCACACACTTTCACTCATCTAGAACTCACTTTTCACACACTTGCACTCATCTGTCTATAATCATCACTCCATCTTAGGAAGATAAGTTAACCATAAACAACACCCCAAACGACAAAAGCTCTAAGAAAGTTGCTTAAGTACATATAGTACACCTTCACTTCATCAGCTTACGAGCCCCGGGTTGACAATTAATGACATCAATTTAGGAACACTAAATTGACTAAACATTTTGGCGCCGTTGCCGGGGAAGTGAAATTAAGTAGCCATACTTAGAGAAAAAAAAAAACATAAAAAAATTTTCAAGGAAAGAAGTTAATAACCTATCCAAGTATGGTCTCCTCTTGCACTTTAAAGTGATCTGGAGGATCAGAAAGGAGAAAGTTATTGATTTAGTAGTTTCTTGAGTATGCTCTCTTCTTGCACCTAGAGTGAACTGGAAGATCAGAAAAAGAACTATTAACTTGACTTGAAGAAAAATAATAAAAAAAAAATGACATGCATAGAGCTAGAGATTCTAGAGGACGGTTTTTAGCTAGAGCTCGAAGTTCAATTTTTACAAGTCCATCTGCTTCAAGGGATAGACAAGAGACACCCCCCTTATCTCCAACCGAAACTCCTAGTCCTAGAATTCCTGGAATTCAAGAGCCAAGAGTTGACTCTCCTACACCTTCTATTGAGTTTGAACTAGGAAGAGACTCTTCTCTTTCTCCTACAGGAAGACCAATTGTAATTGAGGAATTGGAATCATCTGAAGAAGAAGGAGAAATCTCTTCTCATTCACCTTTTGTAGAGGAACCAGAAGATTTTGAAATCCCTAGGAGAATCATCATGGCAGAGGAAGAAGGAGGAGGTAGAGGTAGAGGTAGAGGAGGAGGAGGAAATAACAATAACAATAATGGAGGTAGAGGTCCCATTGGAGGAGGAAATAGAAATGGGGATAATTCATTTGGGTTTCCCATTGTTAATGAGGATTCCCGAGCCACTATGAAAAACATATCACCATCTGTCCTCCCTAACTTCCATGGGTTAAGGACTGAGGACCCTGAAACATTCTTATTTGAGTTTGAAGTGGTGTGTCGAACTTATGACTACCTGGATGACTCTCAAAAACTCAAGTTGTTCCCTTCAACACTGAAGGATCAAGCCTTGAAATGGTTCATGGGGTTACTCACTCAATCCATTAGGACTTGGGATGAGATGAAACAGACATTTTTGGATAGGTATTTAGACTATTGCATGCCTACTAATCACAAGGACGAGGTTTTTAAAATGGTACAAAAAGAAGATGAGAGTCTAGAAGATTTACTTGAAAGATTTCAATATAACTTGAAAAGAGCAAAAATGAATACCTTGGATGAAGAGACCTTAAAAGCCCTCTTATTAAAAGCCATCAGGGATGAATGGATAGACATCTTAAACATGATGGGGAAAGGGGATATTTCTCAACTTTCTCTCAATGACATAGCAGAACTTTGTATCCATCTCTCAAGGGGCAAATCAAAAACTCAAAAAGGGCCTAGAGATCCTTCTCTCCTTAGGGCAAATAAATCTGCAACAGGATCAGTGAGTAGGGCTAAAATCGGCAGTATGCTTGATGAATTTAAAACTGACATCTTAGGGAGTCTTAGTGAACAACTTGATACCCTTGAGATTCACAATAAACAAAAAGCAGAAGCTGAGGCTTTGGCTATCTTTTGCCCGAAATGTAGAAAGAAACATGCTTTAAGGGAATGTCCCTTAGATGCACACGTTGTAGAAACATGTGTAATTTGCTCAGAAAATCATGAGACCAAGGATTGTCCTTCAATCCCTGGCCTCAAAGCAGTCTTTCAAGAGGATCCAGATACACTTGAATCTCTCTGTTTTATTGCAAGGAGACCTTGGCAAGGACAACAGAATCAAGGGTTTAACAACTCTATGAATTCTCAATCCCAACCAAGTTGGAATCCTTGGCAACAACCTTGGCCTCAACCTCAAAATGCTTTCCAAGCATGGATGCAAAGCATGCAAAATCCTTATGGGAGATTTGCACAATTCTATCAATATCCTCCATCATTTCAGAATCAGCAAGCTCCACAACTTCCAAACCAAGGTCAACAACTATCATTGCCATACCCTCAACAACAACAACCTCCTCCACAAAATCAAAATTCTCAATTAGCACTTCAATCCCAGCAGAAATCCAATCAACTTCCCTCTCAGCCATTACCAAATCCAAATAATAGGAACCCTCAAAATTCTTACATGATGGAAGGTCAACCATTCCCTACCTATATGGTTGTTCCTCTCAATGAAGTACAACTCAGATCGGGTAGAGTCTTAGATCAACCTTCTACAAGTGTTCAACAGCCAAGCATTTCTGAGGAGGAATCTCTCAAAGTCAATAAAGGTTCTGAAGTATCACTTCAAAACCAAAATATCCAAAAAGAAAAAGAAAAAGAATCAATCTCTACAACTCCCATAGTTGAGCAACCTACACCTACAGCTACACCTCCCTTTCCTGAAAGATTGCAAATTGATAAAGGGGTGGAAAAGCAGATATGGGTGCCTGACTATAACTTCCTAGATGAATTGAAGAATGTATGTATCAAGATCCCCTTGTTACAAGCCATTAAGGAAATTCCCATTCTAGCGAAGACAATAAAGGAGTTGAGTTTGAAGAAAACAGTAAAAAGAACCAGAGATACCAAAAGGATACATCTAGTTGGAAAAATTGCAGACACAATGATGGGTAAGATTACCATGCAAAAGTATGTAGATCCCGGTAGTCCTATTGTCAAAACTCATATTAATGGGGTTGAAATCCCAAATACTCTGATTGACTTAGGAGCCGCGATCAACATCATGAGTAGACAGACCATGGATCAGTTAAAGCTTCCTAACCTTCTCTTTACACCCACTTTGCTGCAGCTTGCAGATAGATCAATCATTAAACCTGATGGTGTATTGGAAGATATTCCAGTCTCTCTAGATTCTTGGGAATATCCAGTTGATTTTATGATTTTAACTCCCAAGAACAATCTAGGAGGACATCCTCTTATTTTAGGAAGACCTTGGTTGGCCACAGCTGATGCTTTCATAAGCTGTAGGTCTGGAGACATGTATATATCAGATGGTAATTCCACCAAGAAGTTCAACTTGTATCCCCCAGCAAAAGCTATAACAGAAATAGGAGAAGATGAATGGGTAGAGGATGAAGATACTATACAACCAGTGCTAACCATCTCTGAGATCAGTGAGGATAGTCAAATTCTAAATACATTAGAAAATTTTGAAGTATCTTTAGAATATGACTCTGAACATTTTCAGATAGATGCAGACATTGAATATCTCTCCTCTAGACAAATGTCTCTCTTCTCAATGGAAGAGTTTGGTAGTTCTACAGCTGAAATCCTCCCAGGAAAAACATTAAACATTAACAAAAACTTGGGAAGACCACAACAAGAAGAATTAACTAAACTGTTGCAAAAACATTCCACTGCCTTTGCATGGGAATACACTGACATGAAAGGAATCGATCCTAAGACTTGTATTCATCACATCTACATTGAAGAGAATAGCAGACCTATTAGGCAACCACAAAGAAGGATGAATCCAAACCTTAGGGAAATCGTGAAAGAAGAACTCCAGAAATTGCTCAAGGTAAACTTCATTTACCCCATCTCAGACAGCCAATGGGTTTCTCCCTTGGTTATAGTGCCCAAAAAGAATGGTAAATGGAGAGTTTGCATTGATTATCGAGAATTGAACAAGGCAACCTTAAAGGATCATTTTCCTTTACCTTTTATTGATCAGGTACTAGACACCTTAGCAGGTAAAAAGTATTTCTCATTCTTGGATGGTTTTAGTGGGTACAATCAAATTCAGGTAGCACCTGAAGATCAAGAAAAAACCACATTTACTTGTCCTTGGGGAACTTTTTCCTACCGAGTACTCCCTTTTGGATTGTGCAATGCACCTGCTACATTTCAAAGGGCTGTATTAGGAATCTTTTCAGATCTGATTCATGATTGTGTAGAGGTATACATGGACGATTTCACAGTTTATGGTAATACATTTGAAGAAGCTTTGGAAAATTTGGAAAAAGTACTGGTAAGATGTAAGGAAACAAATCTTTCTTTAAGTCATGAAAAGTGTTTTATGATGTTTACTGAAGGGATTGTTTTAGGACATCATATTTCAGGAGATGGGATCAAGGTTGATAAATCCAAAGTTGAAGTCATCTCTAAGTTACCTGTTCCAAATTGCCAGAAGGATGTTAGAAGTTTTCTTGGGTTTACTGGGTATTACAGAAGATTTATTGAAAACTTCACTAGGATAGCATCTCCTCTTTTCAAATTGCTTACCAAAGACTGTGAGTTTAAATGGGATCCTGAGTGTCAATCTGCCTTTGAAGCTTTAAAGTCTAGAATATCTGAAGCACCCATCTTAAGGGGGCCAAATTGGAAACTCCCTTTCCACATCTCTAATGATGTTTCAGATACAGCTCTAGGAGCTGTTTTGGGACAATAGGATTTGATCCCTTATGCCATTTATTACACAAGTAAGAATTTGACTCCTACTGAGTTAAATTATACTGTTACAGAAAAAGAGTTCTTAGCTGTGGTACATGCAATCAACAAGTTTAGACATTACGTAACCGGCTATGAAACCTTTGTCCATACTGATCACTCTGCCATAAGATACTTAATGGACAAACATGTCACTAATGGTAGAGTTACAAGATGGCTTTTACTCTTGCAAGAATTCAACATTACTGTGTTAGATAGACCTGGAAAGCAAAACACAGTAGCTGATTTCTTGTCTAGAATCCAAAACACTAATGAGGATTCTCCAGTAGAAGATAAGTTTCCAGATGAATACTTGTTTGCAGTGACTACCAAGACTCCTTGGTATGCAGATATGGCTAATTATCTTGTTACAGGGAAACTTCCTCTACACTTATTTCCTAATGAGAAAAGGAAAATCATTCAGGAGAGTTCACATTATTCTTGGATTTCTAATGAATTGTTCAAAACAGGGTCAGATTGTATAATCAGAAGGTGTGTTCGGGAAGATGAAATGCCTGACATCCTTAAGGCATGTCATGATGAACCATGCGGCGGGCACTTTGCTGACAAGAGGACAGCCTATAAAATCCTTTCTCTAGGATATTATTGGCCTTCTCTCTTTAAAGATGCAAAGCAGTATGTTAGAAGGTGCGACAGCTGCCAAAGAGTTGGGAAACCAACTCCTTCAAATGAAATGCCTCTACAGCCTCAGGTATGCATCGAACCCTTTGAGAAATGGGCTCTAGATTTCGTTGGACCAATTAATCCACCATCAAAGCAAAAGAAGTATATACTGGTTTGTACTGATTATGTTACTAAGTGGGTAGAAGCAAAAGCATTGCCTTCTGCCACTGAAAATTGAGTTGTTCAATTTCTTTTTGAGGATATTTTCACTCATTTTGGTGTCCCAAGGGAAATTGTGACAGATCAAGGCAGCCAGTTTACATCTAATTTGATGGAGAAGCTGATGGAGGAATATAAGATCAAGCACAGAACATCTACTCCCTACCATCCGCAATCCAATGGTCAAGTGGAATCTACCAATAAAGTTCTTGAAGGCATTATCACCAAGACTGTTCATCTTCATAGAAGAGATTGGGCGGAAAGGCTCCCTGAAGCCTTATGGGCCTATAGGACCACATGGAAGAACACAACAGGACATTCTCCCTATGAACTTGTTTATGGGAAGGAAGTCTTGCTTCCTATTGAGTTCCAAATCATGACCTTCAAGATGGCAGTCCAATTGGGAATGAGCCTCTCAGAAGCTCAAAAACACAGAATGGACCAGCTAAATGAACTAGATGAAATAAGACAAGATGCAATTCTAAGGACCGATCTAGTTCAGCACCAAAGATCTAAATGGCATGATCGTCATATCAAGGAAAGAAAGTTTCAGAAAGGAGATTGGGCTCTATTGTTTGATTCAAAATTCAAAGACTTCAAAGGAAAGTTTCAAACTCATTGGCTTGGGCCATATGAGATTGATGAAGTCTTTAGCAATGGAGCAGTTTGAGTAAAAACTATCGATGAATTTCATACTCCTCTTATTGTGAATGGCCACCGCTTGAAAATCTACCAAAAGCCATTCTCAAAAGAAGAGTTTGTCAAATTGTTCAAAGAAGATTCTGCAATCGGGCTGGTGGAGAAGGATTCTTCTCCTCCATCAGCCTAAATCTTTGGTTTTTGAAAAAAAAAAGAAAAAAAAAAAAAAAGAAGAAGAAGAAAAAAAAAAAAAAAGAATAAATGTATGAGCCTGAAAACCAATCTCTGATTGGCAGTCTCATACAGAAAACCTGAGGTGAAAATCAGGGTCACCTGACACCTCATGTTTTCCAAAAAAAAAAAAATCTCTTTCTCCCCTTATTTCATCTCATTTTATCATCACCACCATTTCATCCACCATTTCATTCATTTTCACTCCACCTCATTTTTTTCATTCATCCATCCACTCACTACATTCCACTCCATCAATAAAGTCATTTTTAGATAGTTAAAAGTTGTTTTTGTGCAGTCGGAGGCTACTACTGCAGATTCCGCAGCTATCTGAAGATTCTGCAGCCATCTAATGATTCCGCAGCTCTCTGTACCTGCATAAAAAAAAAAAACACAGTCTGTTTGAAATTTCTTTGCAGCTCAGTAGTCATCAATAATAAATGAAAAATGGTCATGCAACAGCCATAAATCAGCGAAGGGTTAGTGGCAAGTCATCAAAGTCAAATCTAAGCGGGAATCTGAGGTATGTGTTAAATCCTAAACTTACAGTTATTTCATTATGCAAAGTTTTCTAGGTTATGTTTCTTGCCACTAAGTGTAATGATTACCAGTCATGCGACCATATACCCACGTATCTCCCAAGTCTATCAGTCCTTGATTACCACGATTTTGAATTTCACTTGCGGCTGCTTCTTCCATTAAGATCTCGTACTTAGGTGACGTAACCTAATGTACTACGTCTCTATGACATTAACTCACGCAGCCAAGTGTAACTCCGAAACCGAAATCTAAGGACATAGCCGTTCCATTCATCATTCCATAACCCTTCTACCCTCTTACGCTCATATCATTTCACTTTCGCTGTTTCATTTCCACTCACACTGTTTCATTCCATTTACGTTGTGCTCATTACGCTGCCACCATTCACTATACTCTGTTTTCCCTCTCCGCTAATTCTAATCACCAGTGGAGGTCTGTTACGGCCGTATCCAGAGCTAAAGCCATAATCCACTGTGTTGAGGCCGTAAATCCACCATGTCAAGGCCATTTTAAAGCCGTGTTCCAAAACAGAGCCGTGAATTTACTGTGTAAGACCCTTTTTGAAGCCGTGTTTCAAATAGAACAGAGCTGTAAGAGCCAATGGGGAAGCTCTTGAGGGCAGAACCGGAAGGTTCAAAGTTTTTGGAGGGTTATCCTCAGGTCAAAGAGGCATTACAAAAGGCAAACTAGTTACAATGTATACAGAAGTTCAAAGGCTACCATAAGGAGGTTATAAAGGCCTTTGCAAGGTCCTTCAGAGAAAAAGATAATCACGTGGAGATAGGGGACTTACAATTCACAGTCAATGAAAGCAGCATAGCACAAGCTACATCACTTCCACAGACTGGAGAAAGGTGGTTTAAGAACCGGTCAGTTCAAGATCAGCAGTGGAAACAAATTTTAAAAAACCCAGGTATGGACACCAGTATCTTTACCAAAGGGATTCTTGTTTCTTATGTTAAGGAGGAGTGGACCACTTTACTCTTGTTAGTGCAAAAATTTTTCACTTGTGAGGGAAGATTTGGGGTCTTATATGTTTATCATGCAAAGGTTATGATGCATTTTCTAGGAGATGATATTAACCTCCCATACTTTCTATTTTCAAGTCTTAAGAAAATGTGTGCAATGGTCCAAAAGAACCCCAGAAATATTGAAGCACATTTATATCATCACGGTCTTGTGAAATTGCTAGTGGAGGAACAATTGAAATCAAAAAGAGACACATGGGAGAGGTTTCTCATAAGAAATCATTTTCAAGAATTAGGAGAAACTTCTGGAGGGTCCCCTCAAGTACCAAAAAGAAGTAGAAGAAAAAGAGGAGAGGGGGTTAACCAAGAAACTACTGCCCAAACAGAAACTATTGTTCCTGATACCACTCTTCCTGAAACAACTGCCCAAGAGGAAACTGTTCAAGAACAGTTTGATGAGGAAACTGATATACAGCATCCTGAACAGGATATTGATCCTGGATTTACTGAAGATGATAACCAAGCAGCCCAAGGAATTATCACTGAAACTCTTTCAGAACTTGCTCAAGAAATTGCTCAGAAAAGAAAAGAAGGGAGGAAGAAACGAAAGCAAGATAAAGGTAAATCTGTAGTCCAAGAAACTCACCTCACTCCTGAGAATACTAGTGAGGAAGACACTCAGCCCTTAGCTCAAAGAATGGCCAAACTTCATAAAACTGCCCTCTCTAAAAAGGTGGAAAAACAGAAGCAAAAAGTACCAAAAGAAAAACAGAGTACCACCTCTGTAAGAAGGAGCAGCAGATTACAAAACAGAAAAGTAGGGGCCACAAAGGGTAAACAGTCATTCTTCATTGACTTAAGCTCACCTCAAAAAGGTGCTACAAGTCCTGACTTAGAAGAAAGTCCTTCACACGCTGAGCATATTGAGACTAGTCCTCCACGTGAGGAAAGTCCGTTTGAACATGAACTTGAGCATGAACATGGATCTGAATTTGATTATGAACCAAGTCCCAAAAAGTCACCTGAGGTTGACCCGGAGCAGCAAAAAGTGTATAATTATCTGGAAACATTGGAGCAAGCAGCCGCTGGCCCAAGCAATGTTCAACCTTTAGAACAACAAGTCCACTCCTTAAAACAGGAAATTTTTGAGATTGAGGTTCTAAATCGACATATCATGCAAGAAAATGAAAAGTTGAAAGAGCAAGCCAAATTGGATAAGTTGATTCATGATAACACCATGTTACATTTGGGCCTGTGGCAAAGAAGTAACAAAAAGTTAAGGAAGAAATGCAAAAGGCTAGACAGAGCCTTGATCAACCTAAAGTTCAGATGCTTAGTAAAGAAGCCAAGGGTCAATGTGTCTACATAAAGAAAGAAGAGGATATTGGATGTCTTGGCAGAGGCATCACAACAGGTTGATTGATCAGTGTTTTTGCATGGGGACATGCAATGCCCTCGTAGTGGGGGTATGTAGAGTCTCTACTTTACACCTTATCATCCATCATTACCTACTGTTTTCATCACTTTCCTCTCTCTTTTGCCTCATTTTCCACCCAGATCATTACATTAGTTGTCATTAAACATGATCAAGTGAGCTTTGCTAATGGGTGATTGTTTTGTTTAGTTTTTGACATACTTACAGGCATTCCGCAGCCATCTGCTGATTCCGTAGCCATCTGATGATCCCGCAGCTATTTTGTTGATCTCAAGGTTCCACGTGCTATTTTGTAGAACGAGCCACGTGGGCATGTTGGAATATATGTGCTCGAGGTTCCCGTGCCATCAGTTCAGCCAGCCACGTCATCTGTACCTCCGGTCAAAGGGGGTCATGTTACGGTCAAATAAAGGCAGCTTAACGTTGATGCGTAAGCTGTTTGGTCACGTCGGTGGAAAGGATGACTTGTCCGTGTTTTGAAAGCCGTGGGGAACATGATCTAATGCTGGATTCATTGCCCATATCGACCAGGACCTCCAGCTCGACCATGAAGCATATGACGTGTTCACTGCACCTTTAATACGCATGAATTTCAGTTTATTTTCTGTTTTATGCTTTACGCATTAGGCCATCTTGCAGATGCCTATAAATACTTGCGTCTGCGTACGCTTATGTTAACTTTTTAGCTGTTGTAGTTTATGAACTTGTGAGAATTTTAGCGCTTTTCTAAACTCTGTTTTTATAGAGCTGTTCCAGCACTTTTAACTATGTATTTCTGCATATGAAGTAATGGAAACAGTGCTGATTTGAAGTTTTAAAGCATCTGAGTTTTCTGTGGATAATATGAATGGAGGGCCCCTGTTCGTATTAGCCTTGTAAAGTATTTTTATGTTTATACTTCTGCAATTTCTTTATTCTACATATAGCATTTCCTTTTCTTGAGTTATGTACAACTTGACTTCTTTTCATTGCTGCAGCCTTTATTTTCACTGATCAGATTTGCTTCTTTGCAGGTTTTCACCCGGGCTTGAGTGTGTTGTATTTGCTTTAAAATCTAATGGTAGTTGCAGTTGTCTTATTCATAATGCTGCCCTTTTTACTCTATTTTCTAGATTAGATTTTAGCTTAGTTTTACAAGTTGGATGCTAACTAATTTATGCTCTCTTTATCATGAATAGTTTATCTTTCAAGAGAACAGAACACTAATTAATTGCAGCTTGTTTTTAAGTAGTCTTGGCTTGTGGCACTAATACTTTTTCCACTTGTTACACATAATCACACATGTAGGAAACAGTATGATGGAAAAGGCTTAGTAGTGCTATAATTTGTCACTTAGAGTTTTTATCAATTCTTGGATGTGTCTTCAGCTACTTCCTAATGGTGTTTTACGCAGTACTATGTGGTAGAAGCAGGGAGTTAGGAAGAGATAACCATTATCATCAATCCTTGAAGTGATTTTCTTGTTTCTTTTATTTGCAGCAATATGGGTAGAGACTAATGCCATTAGAACGTGGTCATTTACTTTTAAGTCATTTCAATTTATTCATTTCTTTCAAGTTCTTTTCCTTTACAAATTCAGCAAGTAATTAGAAATCACCAATCACACACTTTCACTCATCTAGAACTCACTTTTCACACACTTGCACTCATCTGTCTATAATCATCACTCCATCTTAGGAAGATAAGTTAACCATAAACAACACCCCAAACGACAAAAGCTCTAAGAAAGTTGCTTAAGTACATATAGTACACCTTCACTTCATCAGCTTACGAGCCCCGAGTTGACAATTAATGACATCAATTTAGGAACACTAAATTGACTAAACAGTAATCTGTGACACCTTGAGCTTCCCATACAACCTTCACTATGAACTAGAATTGGTACGGATCCTCATTTCCCAAGCCTTTGAACAAAGGCAACTTCAGTGTGTCTGCCATAATGAATTGTGGTGGTTGTGGAGGTGGTGTTAGTGTCGGTCTTGAAGCCCTCCATCAGCGATCAAAACTCTTTGCATTTGCATAGGTAGGTGTCTCATCAGTGTCAAGTTTTGCATCCCGTTAGGCATGCCATAACCCTGATGGAGGAGCTAGTGTATTTATACCCCTCTTGGCTTTGCTGGATCGGTCATATCAGTCATTAAGCTCTTTCAAGCTTGTCTTGTTTTGTCTTGAGATCAAAGTCCTAGGTCTAGGGTTTTGGTCATTTATCTCTGCAAGGTCATGTCTTTGAAAGTCCATGAATGCTCAGCAAGCTAGAGGGAGGATTGTAAACATGTTGCTTCGATATTTTTATCTTGTACAGTGAATTTTCACCTTGGATTTAAAAACTTTGTTTTTTAAAGCCAAGGTCATTTTTTTTTGAATTTTTGTAAAAAGTGATGAAATTTTCAAAAGACTGCAACAGACATCATGAAACCCTGGTCCCCTTGCCAAGATCCCTCAGATGATCTACCTGCAAAAAGAATCAAGAAAAAGCACTAAAAGAGTCAATTTTAGGACAAAGGAAGCCAAAAAGTCAGTTTTATAAAGTGTCAAAGATAAACTTTAGAAAGTGGGTTTGAGCATGAAATTTTTTCAAATGGAGGTTACAAAAGCTCAATTTCCCTCCTATTATTCTTATTATGCATCCAAGGCATCGTTGAGAGAGAGTGAGCAAACATCAAGAGTGTTAGGCGAAAACTGGTCGAATTTCAGGCTCAGCACAGGCGTGCGACCCGTCAAGACAGGCGCGCGACCCGTCAGGAGGGCGCGACCTGTCAGAGGCCATCCAGCAGTTCAGTTTTTGAACGGGCGCTACTCGTCAAGCGCGCGCGACCCGTTGGGCGTGGCGCGCGACCCGTCAAGGTTTCCCCTGCAAACTCGAAATAAAATCGCTCAAACTCCCTCAAATCTTTAAGATTGTTCGAGGTAGGCCCTCTACACTTCAGTTTGGTGGTTGGTTATGATTGATGACCCTCATGCTTGTGTTTAAAAGTTAAATTGTGCAAGTGGATGAAATTTCAAATGACTGTAATGTTAATGTTTAAATATGCTAGGGTTTGTGTTGTTTCAAGGTATTTCCCTTGGTAAATTGTTTCCTTCCTTCCCTTTGTACTCATATTTGCATTCATATCTATTTTCCCCATGCTATGTTGTAAATAATTGCAAACCCTCCCCTCTCCCTAATCACCAAAAATACAAACGCTACCCCCCTCCCAAAGCATCAAAACTCAAACCCTACTCTTGCTTCACAATATGCATGCTATAAACATAAAAATTTCTTGGTGAATATGTGAAAGGTTTTGTAAATAAGTTTCCAAATGTTCCCTTGTTACATACATGTATGCCTGTATATATGCAAATATTTGTTTGCAATGTATTCCCTAAATTCCCTGTTATTCATATATTCCCAATTCCTTGTGCAAGAGGTCCCTCCCCTAACATTTCCCTCATGTCATTGTCCCCTTGAAACAGCATAGAATTCAGCACTTTTAAAGGCAGAAACAGCAGTACATTTTGTCCATTTTGCTCCTCAAACATGTCAGACACTAAAACATATGAGCAGAGTGATGACCATTCATCATCTCCAGAGATTGAGGTACAGAGGAGGCCACATAGGGGTGGAAAAGGTGGCCATCACAGGAGAGAGGAACCTACTTCTTTGGCAGGTCTACAAGCTTGTCCTATGGCAGTTTCTTGCTTTCAGTACATGTCCTGTTATGAGTTTTGTGAGAGGATCTCTCGGATTCAGCATCACCGAGAGTTGGCCCGCCTCTTTGTCTTGCACTTGCATGAGGTACATGTTAACCTTGCTGGGGTGGATTTCATTTTGACACCCGAGATCATTGCACAGGCTACAGGGATTCCAAATGTCGGGGAAATTTGGAATAAGCGTAAGGTATTGGATACAGTTCACTTTGAGCCTTTTGTCCGGCCACCATTCATGAGAAATTTGGCCGGTGTGTTTCCTTTCAGGTTCCTCCGGAGTCAGTATGCCCCCATGTTGAGACTCATTATGCTTTATTTCACCTGTGAGGGCAGATTTTCCCAGGTATACTCATATCACATTCGCCTCTTGATGCACTTCACTCGAGTGCGGATGATGAACATCCCGGTCTTCTTTTATCATAACATTGAGAGGATGGTCTTCGTTATGCATAGGAAGAGCCCGGCCCAGCAGTACAGGAGCCTATGTCATTATGGTTTAATTCAGCTCGTAGTCTTGCATCAGTTGGCTCAGCAGGGCATCTCATGGGAGGAGTTCATTTCCCGTGAGTTTTTCACAGCACCACCCGAGCCACATCCTAAGGTCATTCAGGAGGAGGGAGGACCATCTCAGTAGCCTGATATTCCGATCACTCGACATGTTACTTCCTCACCTCAGCTCACTTATCAGAAAGGCCCGAGGGCCTTATTTGCAGCAGCTAGGCGAGTACTATCTCCACAGAAGGTGGAAAGGGTCTCGCCTTCATCATCGGCTCAGCGAGTGTTATCTCCACATCAGGTGGAAGGGGCCTCGCTTTCTTCACCAACACAGGTACTAGAGAGGGGCAAACAGCCCATGATTGATGAGGGTCCATCAGGAGTTCCCGATATTGAGTTTGTTGACCTTGAGGCTAGTTCTCCTAGCCAAGAGGCAAAGGAGATCATTCAGCATCTCAGAGCTGAAAATGATGCCTTGCAGAGGAGATTAGAGGGGGAACAATGGACCATCACCTACCTTGAGCAGCGCAACAAATAGTTGGAAGATGAGCAGGCACTTGATGAGTTATGGAGGATTCGTAGTGACCGAGTCTTGAATCGAAGAAGACCCGGTGATCCATTGCTCGCTGACCGAGAGTCCATGCTCATCCAGGAGAACGCACACTTGGAGAGGCTGTTGGCTAAGGCCAACCGAGAGAAGAAATTGCTGAGGAACATGAAAAACCATTACTGGGCGAGAATGCATGTGTGCAAGGCCAAGATGAAAATGTTTCAAAGGCGGTTGTCCGAGGCCCTAAAATGGAAAAAGAAGACCAATCCACTCCGTATCTTGGCTGAGGCTTCCCTCAAAGATCAAGGCACTAATTAGCTCAGCCACAGCACAAATCCCAAAAAATTTTGAGAATTTTATGTGAATTTTGGCAATTTTTAGCAATTTGCAGGTTTTTCCCATTAACGGGTCTCACCCCGCGCGCGACCCTACATCATGGCAACTCTGTTTGGTAAAAAATCAGCATTTCTAGATTTTTCATGCAAAGTTACATATGCCCATGGATGGACTTGAGATTTTGTGCAGTTTTGGTCCCCCAAAAGGTCAAAAAACTACCAAAAAATGACTTTCTGGCCCTTTTTTGAGTTGCAGAAACCAGTCTTGGGAGAATTAAGTTTTGATAGGGCAAATGACCTCCAAATTCAAAAATTCCAGTTGGGTTGGAAAGTAGACTCACAGACCTTTCCACCAAGCCCACTTTTGCTCAATTTGGACACCTGCAAGTGCTTCAAACATTACTCCAAAGGCGCGCGACCCGTCAGGCAGGGGCGTGCGACCCGTCAGGGAATTTTTGCCAGATTGCATTGTACAGCCCAGAAAACGCAGTTTTGACCCAGTTTGACTCTTTGGGGTGGAAGATGATTATCTTTGATGTAATTATTGTAAATCTAAGACACTTTTACTCTTTTTTAACACTTCTAGAAGATTCAATTCATGTAAAGGGTAAATATTTAATGAATGGATTGGTTTCCTAGCTTATAGAGGCAAGTTGTTTTGACTGCCTAGATTGTAGTGCTTAGTTTAGAAGTGGTTGAAATAGCTCCTAGGATAGTGAGCTCGACCCATGGAGGCAGGGAAAGAGGTTAGATCATCTATATTATGTACTTTCTTGCTCATTTTCATGGTTGGACTCTTGAGGGATAAGCTTTCATTGTATTATTCACTGTATCTCTGCAATTTTTGGCTAAGGAAGACCAGGGTTTTGCAGTCCTCTTTGGGATTCTTGTGGACTCATGTGTTGATGGTGTGCTTCTCAATGTACTTGTAAGCTTGTTATGTGATTCATTTCCTTTCTTTTACTTCTGCACATTAAACAAATGAAGTGTTAAAGTAAGAATTCATGCCTGCCATGCTCTTCTTTTAAGTTTGTTTAATTTCAATGTTTTCTACTGTCTAAAGAGAATTCAAAGTGATTGTTTGCTCTCTTTAGCTCCTCGCCTTTCATTCCTGACCATCCACCTCAGTTAAAGGCATCAACATTGTCTCCTACCTTGCCCCAAGGAACCCCCTGCAGAAACTGTGTCCAATCCCCGCACCCAAAATTGCCCTTTCCTCAATTTGCCACCAAAAACCCAAAAAACCCCAAATCAACCTTTTTAATCAGTTTACTAGCCTAATATCAGTGTTACCTTGTTGGTCATCTCATCCCATTGAAGATCTACCGAGATTGACCAGAGAGAGCCTTCTCCTGCCCTGTAGGGCTAGCTACGAGGCTAAATGGTTTGATGTAGCCTTGAGGTTTACCTTTCTCAGCCTGAGGTGAAATATCAAGCGCTAACAGGTGGTACGAATGAAGTTGGAGGTGATGGAGGTGAAGCCAGTGGTGGTGTGGGTGAAGGCGGTATTTGAAAAATTCCTTGTCTTATCAGATGAATAGAAGTTTGCGGAGAGACCTCCATGATCCCTTCCTCATCTCCTCGCAGAGTTGAAATCAAAGGGTTGTTCTCTGGACCCTTATTTCCTCCGTTCCTGTAAATTCTTCCACTTCGCGTAGCCCTAAACATCAAGCTAACCACATAACCCACTTTTTGCACAACATCATTTTAATCCAAGTATTCAAAGACTTAACGTACTTACCTCGCAGTCCCTTAAAAAGTCGTCGCTCTATCTCATTGTAGTTGACTAAGGTGTCGACCATGAACTCTGTAACAAATCCTCCTATAATGCGATCAAGCCAATGATCAATGGCGTACGTGATATTATCCTCTGATGCTTCCAATGTTTGCACTAGTTCCGGGGTCCACACAATAGGACCATCAAGTTTCCACCTTCCTTGGCTATCTTCTAGCTTCGCGATCCACTCGTATAACTCAATAGGGAAGGATGAGAAAAAGATTTCATGGATATTTGTGTACAAGTAACTGTCTAACCATTGTTCTTTTGACAGTCGCGGGTTTCTGTTTTCTTGTTCCGCGAACTCATGAATTCTTCTATCCAACCAACCTTCGATTTCTTTCTTATTTGGATTCTAATGATACGACATCACACATCTCTCTTCAAATTCTGGTCCCAACAACAGAACCATTTGTTGGCTTGAGGGGGCCTGACCTAGGTTCAACATTAGTTAGCTAAACAAATCCCTACACTACTAGCCCTTTCAGCATCAGCCCGTGGATCGAGGACTAAAGTCTCACCCAAAGCAGTATGGGGGGATGATGGAACTAAGTTTCCACACCCTTGAGATGGTATGATGTCGGTTTATTCCAAATGTTCCTGCCTTTGTGCAGTTAGCTTCACTCTCTGCTCTATCCTTCAGTAGCTTCGAAAAGTGGCACAATCAACTTTTTCACAGCCCTAACCAGGGGCTGTAGTCCTTTCACGCTACTAGAGCAGCAATCTACATTGTCTCTCAAACTAGGCTAACTATCTTACTTATCTTATTATCAGATCTTAGTTAGCTTCATGTAAACAGATGTTATTACTTGCATTCACTTAGCTAATACAATTACACACATTTGCGCATCATATAAGCATTAGAAGTGAAATTCATACCGAATATAACAGATGCATAAACAAGAAATAAGATGCAGAATTTATAGGAAACTTCTCTTTATTAATACTTACGGATGATTACAGACATGACTTGCCCTGTGCACGGAGCTGCAGGGGTCCACGTGCTCAATTGTGGACTATTCGGCCTCTGTACACTCAGTTGCAAAGCCTCTACCAACGCTATGACCCAAAACTTAGAATTACACTTCAGAGCTATCTCGCATACATCTTAATTGCTTAGAAATTCTTGATTATTCCTTCTACTTAGAGCTTAGATCTATTTATACAATCCCATGGTCCACGGATCATGGGTAGATCTTCTACAACCGACATTACATTATTAAAATAAGGGTAGACAACCTATGACTCTTTAACAGCTATGCGCTCCACACCCACAAAATGTGGAGTATTTACATTAGAATTACAAAATTGGACCAAAATCTGGGCTCTAAGCCCAAAACTGCCCTTGGGCAATCCCGTGCCCAACAATATCCTAACCCTCTTGGCTATTTTTCTTAGATATGAAAAAAATGAAATCAAAATAATTGAACCCCTTTTCCTCCTAGTGGCTCAATTATAATAATGACAACTTGTTAGCCTACTAGTGGTTAGGTTTGACTACCTCAACTATTAACTAGAGGCAAAATATAACCTTCTAGGGTGTTCCTCATAATAATCATATGGCTAACCCTTGTTCCATTAATAATGAGGGATAACATGGCATCCTCTCCAATTATTGTGGTGAAAACAAGAAGGCCACCTTCTCAGTGGCATAACTTTCACATACAGAATCAGATTGATGCAATTCTCGCATTGTTTGAAAGGTATTTGGGTGTAGAATAGTGAAAAAAATGAGTAGAGACAAAGTGGAAAATATTTTTCCCCAAAAAATATTGTTTGATGCCTCAAAATGCTCCTGGAAGGTTTCTAATCACGTTTTTCCAAACTGGGTCCCACTAATAAAATGGAATTGTGAGATAATTTCTCCACTCTTTCCACTCAGAAAGCATTGAGATGGATGAAAAACAATATAATGATCTAATCCATATCAGTCATCCCCATTTTTGGAGGATTTTGGTTCCCAAAATCTTCTACTGAATGAGGTGAGGAAATATTTCCTCCACCTTCTCTTTGGTATACCATTTATCTTTTCTTGGAAGTTTCCCTTTCAACCCAATATACAAAAGGTTATGCTACCCATATATTCTAGTTATGTGCCTCTTATGAAAAATTGTATCTTTTGTCAACGTTGTCTGAGTATCTAGTGCCTAATATTCCATAGAAGGTAGGACTTCTTTCTCTTCCTGATCTAGCATGGTAGAAAATTGAGTAAATGTGCATCTATGGTGGTAAACTAAGTTGATATTCATTATCACCCACCATTTCCAGTATCTCAAAGGGACAATACCTCAGAGGCTTTATTTTCTTAATAGACCTATGTAGCGTCTACTTTCTCAACTTCAGCCATACTTTGTCTCCCACCTTGAACAATTTTCCTATTCTATGCTGATCACGCCTGACCTTATATTTCACATGTGAATTCTCTAGTGTCTCTTATACCTGCATAATATGCATAATATTCTCTATAAAAAAATTTCAGAATTAAAGGCATCTCCTGTAATATATTCTCTCACTCCTACCTACTAACCATAAAAAAAACCAATGGTGAAGGCATAAAATATCATAAACAAGTTTGAAATGGGGACTTTCCTATAGAAGTGTGGACTACATTGTTGTGCCATGTTGTATATATACTATATTTTCATCCTAATTCTTTGGACACTTCAGGTTGTATCCCCTTAGAAGTTGCACAAAAGTCCCATTGACTAATCTTGTCTTCCCATTTGTCTGTGGATGGAATTATATAGATGTTTTGAACTTTGCATCCATATTCTTCCACAATGTATTCTGGAATATACTGAGAAATCTTGTGTCACTATCTAAAATGATGTTCCTTTGTATTCCAAAGTGCACCCAAACCTATCTAAAAAATAATTTTGTTCCTTCTTGCCCGCAAATATTCTTTTCACACAGAATCATAACACACATCTTGTTGAACCTATCAACTAGCACAACCAAGTAGTCATACCCATCCTTGTTGTTATTAAATCTCCCACAAAGGCCATGGATGTTCTCTCCCAAGGATGAGTGGGTACATTTAAAGGATGATATAGACCTAGTTTCTTGTTGCTATGCTTTTTCGTACAACAAAGCATATACCCTCTTATTAACCTAGCTATCTATTCTTACATATTTGGCTAATACACATACCCCAACAAGTTATCCATGGCCTTCCCTATACCAAAGTTCCCTACAACCTCTACGGTGTGGACCTCTCTAATAATATACAATCGCTCACCTTTAGGAACACATAGCTTATCCAACCTGTAGATTAATCTATACTAGAGATGGTAGCCAACAATGTTATCACCATTATGCACATGAATCTAAATCTACAACTACTGAAATACCTCCTTGATTTCCTCATCCTTTGAGTATGCTTATTTGTATGCATCACATGGGTGAATGACTCCATGTGCATACGAGTGACCAAATATATTATATTTGAGAACACAACCGACCTCCCTAGAAGCCTAAGACTTTCTAGTGACAAACAAGACAAATAAGAGCAATCCTTCACTAAATATGCATTTAAAATATGAGAAATCAAGTGTTTAGATCCTACCTGTAACCCAACGCTGTTGTAGTAGTCCAGCTTCGTTGATCCGGATGAGCTCCTCCTTCTCTTCGAAACCTGCATTCACTAACAATCAAACGATTAAATAGCACTTGAATATCACATAAAATAAAACATATTTAACATATAGACCAAGGAGTATATGAAACAACTCATAAATAACAAATTGTTGAGAAGAATGGACTTATTTGTATTAAAAGGTAACAAAATGAACCATTACAACCTGAGCCTTGGTGTTGTGCAAGTCCCTCCCAGGGTCCACAAGAGCTCTCCTTTACTTTGATCAGCTCACCCTCTTCCAAATGAAACAAGCAAAGATGGTAATCTCTCCTCACAAGCTTCTACAAGGAAGTCCTAATTCCAGCAGCATCTACCCTTAGGAATGTTCAGCTTTCAACCTCCCATCCCTTTGGTCCAATACCTGTATTTATAGTGCTCTAGAGGAAGTTATTCAGGTCCACCATCAATGGGATAAGCCCCTCTTTGGATGGGATAGCTCCCCTCTTGATGGGATAAGTTCCTCTTTGGTAGGGATACATGAACCATCTTGAGGCACTTCATACACGTCAAACAAGCTTCTAGAAGACTCTAGAAATGACCACAAGTAACTTTTTTAAGATGAAACTTGCGCCTTTTGACCTTTACAGGGGTACGCACCAACCCCTTTACATACAGAGCGTACAAGTACGCAGGTATTGTGAACTTGGGTTGCGTACACGCAGGTAAGGTTAAGAGAAACTGCGTACCAGAGATAATTGACTTTAAATGACTTTTCTCTCTTTCTTGAAGTTTGACATGAAGAGCAGAGGCATGAGACTTGCCAAGGAGGATAGTATGACAGTGGATGGAGCCATACTAACTGCAAATAGTCATGGTGACATTTTTTAGTGTAACAGATTGCCCCCTAAAGTGCGAAGCCTGTAGTAGATTAGGGTTTTATATGATCTAGGAAGGGTGAAGTAATTTATCATTTCAAGGAGTATCTTGCGGGGAGCCCGGTCAGAACCTGCAAATATTCAACACAAAATACATATATAAGATGACATCATCGCTGAGGTAGGCATTCCCATACTCAGATTGAAAACTTTAACTAACAATCTAACTACTGCTCTTATACAAGAATGATTTTGCAGTACATCACAATCATAGACTTTTGTAGACATAGTATGGACGCAACCAACCGTTTATGGTTAGTCTACTATATAATGAATACAAAACTCCTCGCAACCTGGATGGTGGAAACTAGATCCAGGGTCCTCATCTCTACTTCTTGAATTGGTACGATTCTATCCATGCGAATAGATGAGTTGATGTCGAACATGGTATAAACCACTTGATTACCAGTCAATGATGTAAACTGTTAACAAGCGTGAGAGAGACCACCAGTGATGTCAATGGTTCTCAAAGTACCCAGTACAATCCATGAAATGTGAATGAATGGGTTGAAGTCAAACATTTCACGGAATCCTTCGATCAAAAGTCAATGATGTAAATTGTCGTCAAAGGCGAGAAACCTGCCATTGATGCATGCAGACTTCAAGGTACTGACGATTCCTAGGTCATCTTTCTAGATAATGTGCTGATGTCGATAGAAAGCGACCCGTCGCAGGCAATCCCACAACACGAAATCATATATCAAGTTGAAGAAATATAGCTGTAAGGACTGACTCAGGGATGGTCAAAATGGATGACGAGTATTTTGCAGATGAATGTTTATTGCAGAGACCTCTTGAACACATAACGACACGACAGATGGCTTGGTGACATTTGACCCAAAGTTAATACCCGGCTAAAGACTTTCAATGTGGTTTTATCAGCTTTAAGGCAAAGGATTTCCCAACCCAGGTGAATGAAAAGTGTCGTGTTCAAGAGTGGCGATAAGGTTCTTCTGTAACAAAGGATAACAAATAGGTTCATTCTTCTCTCTTTTGCCCCACCATTTCTGGCAAGTACCTCTTTATTTTTTACAAGCTTGAGGAGGATAACATATGCTTGATTATAAGCTCATCCTTCGGATGAGTCCAACTTAGTTTAGATTCGGACCCTAAGAAGGAGTGGTCCGTTCCTGTTTGTAATCGAACAGGTCCTTTACTGTGAAATTTTAACGAGTCCAGTATAGGAGAAACTTGGCGTTTTTGAATTTTAGAGAGTCTGAAAAAACTAAAGAAGACTCCAAGGTGAACTTTTTCGTAAATTTGTGTCTCCCAAGCCCGAAAAAGTATAAAATAATACCTGAGAGAACCGCTTGATCTTGCACCCAAGGAGTACTTTCATGATTAATGCCTTTGACCTGAAAAGTAAAAAGCGATCAGAGGCATGTCGTTTTATTTCCAGTATTGAATTTGAAACGACAAAAATCCGGCAATCTTTTCGTGTTTTTACGGTCAGAAAAGGGTTGTAAGAGGACCATCTTTTAATTCCATTTTAACGAGTGTAAAAGAAACGCTCGGCAATCTTTTCATGTTTTAGGTGTCAGAAAAGGGCTTAAAAGATGACTCTGATGTCTTGGTTCGTGAAAAATGATGATTTTACCCTAAAGTCTTTTTGTCCTGCACAAAAACAACACATTACTCATACCTGTTTAAGATGGGCAAAAATACATTGAAAAATATCCTTTCATGGTGAAAAATAAACAAACTTAGCATTCATGTATCCAAAAAACCTATAAAAAGACTTTTTACCATGTCATTTTTACCATTTTACTGTTGAGGGTGAGAAAAGGGCTTTTGACAAGAAACTTCCCGTGGACTTTGCGGAGAATCCGACTGTCGGAATCGAGCGCCGTCTCTTTTAGGTATTTCACAACATCCTCCTCTTCAATTTCATCCATTTAGAATTCCATTTTAAGTTTTAGTTTGATTTTTTGGAGGGTTTGGGGTTTTAGGGTCCGCTTTTCAGGGTACGCAGGTGCCCCATGGGTGACCTGCGTACCCCGACATTTTCGTATATGGGAAAATGGTTGGAGTACGCAGCCCACCTTCAGAACAGCTGCGTACCAACGCTCTGTTTTCTGAACGTGGGGTGCGTACTCCGCGCAAAGCGGATTTTCAAAACCCAAACTCAAAACCTAACCATCAAAATTTGATTTAATGAATTCTAATCAATGTTTTTTGGTGTGTAGATTGCCCACCATGCTAGATTGGCGCGAAAGAGAACACGAAGATGTCGATTTGGCCGCAATAGGTCATCAACCTTCCATTGATGCTTTAAAGGCATGCGGTCTCTACAAGTACTGGGCCATACCTGGCATGAGGGCCCAGGTGCCATTCTTAGAGTGGCTAGTTGAAAGGTGGAACATTCAGGATCAATGTTTCTACATCGGAGAACACCAGCTCGAGATAGAGCCCTCCGACATATATTTTCTCACTGGCTTGCCTAACAGGGGCGAGCAATTGTCTCTATTCGGGACTAGGTCAGGTGGCCAATCCCTTGCTAGTCTCCGGCTAGAGTGGTGCAACAATCAAAACCAGGAGAAGGGGATAGAAATCAAATACATATCCTGATCTGAACTTATGGTAATTGCCTTTACAGTTACCAGACTTTGCGGTGCTGCCGCTTTGCACATAGCCACTGGTTCCCAAATGCGGATGGCTATAGATTGCTTCCGAGGCACCATTTTCAACTGGTGCGATGCTGTGCTGGCCAATATGAAAGGCCAACTGACTAGGGCAAAGAACGGACAATTGAAGACCTTTGGATATGGGCCTTTAGTTGTGAGCTTTGCCCTAGAGAGAGTTCCAATGCTAATCCCCCAGCATCTCACTTCTCCAGTTGGGCCTCCTCGGGAGCCTAAGTTGACGCGGTAGGTTTCGGTAATGGCCCGACATCCTGATGAGGGAGCGGGAGTTGTCCGATTTCCTGCGGGTTACTTTCACTGGTTGGAGAGCCAGGTCTTTGCGATTCAGGATTTTCCTTATGCCGGAATGGATTTTCGCAATGATCCGGACATGGTTCTTCCACAGGGAGAACAATGGGACGACAGAGGTACTTCATTTTTCACAAGTTTTTAAATTATCTATTTTTTTTGTTTTTTATATATCGTCTCAAAACTGACAGCAAAAATTTTCAAAATGCAGATGTAGGCCCACGGCGTCCGGCCAATCTCCGGGCTTTTGAGAGGAGACATCCAGCTGCACCGGCACCGGCCCCACAGGACGCGGCTGCAGAGACACTAGCTGAGTTGGAGCAGGATCTAGAGCGTCTGACGGCGGGTATACCAGAGACTACTATAGATGATATTCCTATCAGACTTCAGCGCTACGTAGTCGCAGTCCCAGGACCTTTTAGGAGGTTTTTGTGTAGAGTAGCCCGTGCAGTGGTGTCGTATAGAGAGCACCACCAGTGATTGGATGGTCATTTGTAGACACATGTGACATTTTGGTTTTTTGTACTTATCATTTTTGCCGATCATAAGGTGTTTTTCAACCTATGATCGAAGACGATGTATATTTTTTGACACACTCCTATCTATATATATCATTATTACTGGCTTATTTTGTTAAACATGTGTGATGAGATGTTTATAAATTCACATTTATGATTGTTACAAATGTCTATTTAACATTCGAGACGCCATTGCATCTGCTAATGTATTTAAAGACCTTGGAATATGCTGATATTCAATGTAATCAAATTCACGTTCCAAGAGACGCACCCTCAAAAACAATCTTAATAACACTGGATTTCTAATGGCATAGACTCTATTAAGCTGTAATACAACGAGTTCAGAATCTAACCTCACTATCAAACTCCGAATCCCAAATGAAATAGATTCAGATAATAATTCAATCACTGCGCTATATTCTGCAATGTTGTTTGTTGTTTGACCGAGGCTCACCCCATGCATAGAAACTAACTCGTCAGAGGGCGAATAGATAACCCAAGCTGCGGAAGAGATATTTCGTGTACTACGAAAAGCACCATCAGCAAATCCAATGTACATTTGGAGAGGCGTCGACATCTGCAATATCAAGAGTAAAACCAAGATAAGCCAGAATAACGACGAAAAACACACTCTCTAAACTAAGCACACTTGTCTAAACCAAGTACACTGTCTAAACTAAGCAAACATACCAGCTAGAAAGAAAAATTAACCTAACTAACCTAACTGAATCTCCATACCCACCATTTAAGCATAATACCTCTTTAGGTAAAGTCCATTTCTGGGCTTACCCAAAGAGTCCCCATCAAAATCTACCAGCTCATAGGCCCCTTTTGCTAGCTTTCGCTTGACAATGTAGGGCCCATGCCACATAGGAACGAATTTTCCAGCACCTAATTTATCGTTAGCTTGATCATATAATAGCACTAGGTCTCCTTCCGAAAAATTACGAGGGGTCACGTTGCGATCATACTGAGCTTTCATCCTTTTCGCGTGAGTCTCGATTTCCAAAGCAGCGTCACGTCGAGTCTCATCTAATTTAGCTAAGTATAACAGACGCTTCTCCTCTTCGGAAGTAGCTGGGAGTAATTCTATAGCCATTTGAAGTGATGGGATTTCGCATTCAATGGGCAACACTGCTTCCAAACCATAAACTAGTTGGAAAGGAGTGAACCCTGTTGATGTTTTCACTGAGGTTCGGTACGCCCAAAGCACTGAAAATAACATGTTATGCCAATTCAACCGATGAATACCAATGATTCATCGGATCATGATAACTAGAACTTTGTTGATGGATTCAACCAAACCGTTTGCTTGAGGATAATAAGGACTAGAACTATCATGGCGTAAACCAAGCTGGCTTGTAAGTTCTGTCATCATAATGTTTTGAAAATGGCGTCCATGGTCGGTTATTATCGCTTGTGGGACACCAAACCTAGCGATAATATGATTGAATACGAAAATCGCAGCTGTCTTGCCATCTGCCTCGAATGTAGGCATCGCCTCGGCCCACTTAGTAAAATAATCAACCGCAAGGATGATATACGCATGCCCCCCGGCCGAGTGAGGGTTACATGTAATAAAATCGATACCCCATTTAGCAAAAGGACCAACGACAATTATAGGGTGGAGAGGAGCAGGTGGTGCGCGCATCTTGTGATCAAACACTTGACAGTTGTGGCATTTTCGGACCGCAATGATACAATCTTTAAACATGGACGGCCAGAAATTGCCAGCACGCAACACCTTCTGAGCTGTGGCATACCCAGACATATGACCGCCACATGCGCCAGAATAGCAGTCATTCATAACCCTTTCTGCCTCTTCATGAGTTAAACAACGACGAAAAATGAAATCCGCCCCACGACGATAAAGAGTATCTCCAATAATTTTGTACTGTTGGGACTGGAATCGAATTTTCCAACGTTCCGACTTTGAAGCTTCAGGCCGAAAGGATTGGGTTTGGATATAGACGATTATATCCCCATACCACAGATCTAAAGTGCTGATGAGAAACAGAGATTCGTCCGCAATGGGTTCCTCTGCCACAGTTTCCGTGTCAGCACGCGGGAAGTTACACATCAATTCCGCAAAAACTAAGGATTTCTTAGACTTAGATTTTTCAAACTCCAAGTCGAACTCTTGCAAGATTACAATGCATTTAGAGTACTTGCCCCCTAGCAATTGTTTAGTCAAAATATAAATCATAGGGTTGCAATCCGAAATGACTGTAGTTTTACGGAGAAGAATGTAATGACGAAAACGTTGGACAGCTTGAACAGCTGCCAGGGCCAATTTCTCCACATGCGAATATTTTAGCTCAGTGGGATTTAACGTCCGACTAAGATAATATATCACATGTTCCATTCCGAATTCGTCTTCCTGAATTAAGACCATTCCAATAGTGGAGTGGGAGGCGGCGAGATACAAAAAGTAGTCCTGATTGTAGTTGGGAGGATGCAGCAACGGTGCATGGGTCAACGCGTGCTTCAGTGCATCAAAAGACTTCTGAGCTATCTCATCCCAAGAGAATTGTGAATTTTGTTTCAACAACCGGGTGAAACCCTTTGTAACCTCGGCGTAGTTAGGAATGAATCGACGTAAAAAGTTTTCTTTCCCTTGCAAACTTTGGAGTTGGCGCAAACTCGAAGGAGGAGGCAATTTGATGATAGCTTCGACCTTCGAGGGATCGACGCGGATACCGGCTTTTGAAACGACAAATCCTAGCAATCGTCCCACTTCTATGCAGAAGACACATTTGTGTGGGTTCAACCGAATTCGATAATGCCGACACCTCATAAAAATAGCGCATAAGTGGACAAGGTGATCAGCTCGATGTAAAGAATGAGCAGGCAAATCATCGAGATACGGTTGCACAATGTGTTTGATGTCGTGAAACGCGTAAGACATTGCCCGTTGGAAAGTGGATCCGGCATTCTTAAGTCCAAAAGGTAATTTGCAGTAAGCAAATGTCCCCCAGGGACAAATGAAAGCCGTTTTTGGTTGATCGGCAGGTAGAATATTGATTTGGTTGTAACCGGAAAAACCGTCCATAAAGGAAAATATTTCACTGCCGGCACAATCATCAATTATTTGATCGATATAGGGCGTGGGATAGTTGTCTTTTGGACAAGCACGATTTATATCCCTATAGTCGATGCATATTCTTATTGTTCCTTGTTTCTTGTTAACCGGAACAATATTCGATACCCAATCCGTTAACGGGATCGGATAAATGAAACCTGCTTTCAACAGCTTTTCGACTTCTGCTTTAATCGCAGCCACTTTCCTAGGGTGTATCTGACGCAGACGTTGCCGAATGGGTTTAGCGTCCGGGTAAGTCTTGATCTCATGAACAACAATGGAGGGATCAATTCCTGGCATTTCCTCATAGGACCAGGCAAACACGTCGCGGAATTATTGAAATAGGACCTTGTATGTTTGAATTTCGTCATCTGTACACGAGGCACCTATATGAATGTTCTCAATAATTCCGGTTTTGACTGAAATGTCAATGGCAATAGTTTGGGAAATGTTTCCCAAATTCAACTCTGAATCAGGATGTTTCATGGGATTCTGAGCGTCCTTGACGTATTCAGCTGTAAAAATTGATGAAAAATCATTTTCAAAGTCATCACCCTCAGGTAAAAACGAAGATCTATGATGAATATCTTCCCATGGTAGATTGTCTACACTTAGGATTTCGCGAAGTTGTTCGTCAGATGACACAACTTCAGGAAACGTTATCCGTTCTGAGGTCGATGTGAAAAGTGATTCCTCACAGACCACATTCATTTCGTCAATTTGGGTTGAACTTGAGTCGGAAAAAGACTACACGGCCTCATAAGCAATTTCATATGGACTCAAAGGCATTGCATTACCGAATGAGTCTATCTCAGATTCAGATGGGACAATCCAAGGATCATCCTAGATAATAGTGTCTGAAGTAATCATATGACTGGTTGCGAATGAAGGGTCTGCGTTGATTGGAGGGAAAGGAAAAGTTCCCAGTAAACCGAAATCTTTAACTAATCCTACACCAACATCCTTGTAAGGGATAGTCGTTTTACCGACATGATGGATACTTTCTGAAGAGGCTGGGTCGGATGAAAAGTAAGCCAGCTGGTCTATCGTCACGATCTTACCATTGTGTGGAAACTTTATGACTCTGAAAACCGATGAAACGATCGCTGTCATAGCGTAAGACCAACTTCGACCCAAAAGAAGGTTGTAGTCTAGAGGGGCATCAACCACCTCCACATCTAGACTAACGGTTTTTCCTTCAACCCCTATAGGAAAATCCTGTAAAATGCCAAATGGATGGAACCCACGGCCATCAAAGGCCTTAAGAATAGTCGGGGATTGGTTCAACGAAGGAGAACCAAGCGATCTCCAACACTGAATCGACATAATACACGTGGAAGCTCCCTCATCAATTACAGTGCGATGAATAGGCCTGTTTTTTACTATCACTGGAATCTGGAAAGCCATCTAATGAGGGAGACGCGGTGTACTATTTTCTAGATCAAAGATTATCAGGTTCGGGTCCTGAACATCAACAGCTCCTATAGCCGACAAAAGTAATTTTCTCTGTGCTGGGCATGATTGCAGCACTTCTAAAGCCGACATTGCTGAGGGTGAAACAGCTAAATCCTCAACAATGTTGTAATTTTGGGCTGCTCTCGCATGTGGATTGAAAGCAGACCTTCAAAGTACACCCTTGGCGGGCGGTTTTATTACTAAGTCAGGGTTAGGTTTCTCGATCTGTAGTGGATCGGAACCGGGAGCTGAGGTTGATGGATTTGAACGAGAAGATTCTGCTTCTTTCGATCCATCAACAGGACTTTTACTACCATAATCTTGTGATCGAGTCGCAATCCGTACATGAGACATCATCAATATGGGTTCTTCACTGGCACTCGAGGAAGAACCTATCATTTTACTCTCCTGCTTTGGAAATGGATCTTTAACGATTTTCACAACCTCTGCCCGATGAGGGCAATCTCTTGTGAAATGATCTTCTTCACAAATTAAACAAGGATAGCGAGGTTTGCGCTTTTCGTCGTTAGATTCCGACTTCTCTTTTTTCTCCTTTGGAACCTTGTCTTCTTTATCCTTCTTCTTGCCTTTCTTCTTACCACCGTTTTTTGATTTAGCCGTAGATGACTCTACAGCGTGAATGTCGACGGTAATTTCAGGAGAAGACTCTCCTGTCGGGGAGTCTGGTAAGGTTATTATTGGAGAAGAATTCTTTGAGGATTTCTTCTTACTTTTAGTATTCACTGTACCAATCATGCCATCAGCAGCATGAGATCCCGAAGGAGCAGCAACGATTTGATTTGACTTTGGAAGATCTGGGATCTTTTCATGTAACGTACCTGACTGAGTGTAAACTAAGTCAAGTTACTGCGCTTGAGCAATGACTTGCTCCTCAGTAACTACTCCGGCCTTAGCTACGTCTTCAGTAATCTTCGGTAATAATGATTTAACAAACCATTCAGCTAAGATTTGGTCCGGAATAAAAACTTTCACTAATCGCCGTCGACGTCTCCATTCATGGATATGATTGGAAATATAAGTGGAGGTCGACTGTTTTAATGAAGTTAATAGCTCCGTGCCGTTATCGTATCTGACCGGCAACTGAAAATGAGTTAGGAACGAGGTAGCTAACTGACTAAAATTGTAAAAAGAGGCCCGTGGTAACTCAATGTACCACTTGGCTGCGAGACCAATGAGTGTACGCTGGAAAAGACGTAAGCGGATCGAATCATCCGAGATGGAATTTGAAGCACACCAGAAGTGGTAAGTCATCACGTGATTGGACGGATCCTCTCCAGAATTACCTTCGAACTTGGGTATGTCAATGGGCAACTTATTTGGCATTGGCGGCCAGAACGGAAGATATTGTATTGGGTCGTTCGTTAGGCGCGTCAAGTTTGGTAAATCCAAAGTTGCGATAAACGGTAATTGCCGATTAGGATCCCTAAAACTTTGGGTCACAAGACCAGTCCCAGGAGGAGGATATCCAGGATAACTTGGAACAGGAATCGCATTCGGGATATTATATCCTTCTGGAAAACCAGGATTAACCGGACCGTACTGGGGTTGTTGAGGTTGCTGATAAGTGTACCCAGGATACGGTTGATACTGGTAAACTGGTTGTTGGACAGCAGGACCGAATTGGTACTGTCCCTGGTACTGTTGATAGGTAAATTGAGGTTGACTTGTTACTACAGTACTTAAACCAGGCTGCCCTACAGGCATTTGAACCGTGGTTTGAATCGTAGATCCGGACAACGGTAAAGATGTCTGAGGAGTGGTTGCAGAGACAGTAGAAACCGGAGCTGTCGATACTCCAGAAGTAAGTGTGGTAGATGTTGCGGTAGCTGCAGCAGTCGTTTGAGATGGACTACTAGGTGCAATTGGCGGCTGAGTAACTACCGAAGTTACAGAAGTTTGAATATTTGACTGGACAGGTTGCGGTTGCTGGGGTGAACCAGAAACTACGGGTTGTCCAGTTTGAGGTAACAACTGTATACTTGGCTGCAACACCTGTTGACCTTGTGATGGATCCCACACTATCATTCCAGGGTATTGACCCGTAACAGGTTGAGGATACTGAGATCCATAACCGGATTGAGGATAGGATTGATAACTGAAAGGCACAGTTCCCATACCTTGAACATATGACTGACCTTGAGGTGGTTGATAACCTTGACTCGAGTAATGACCTTGAGGTTGATAACCTTGGGGTAAATACTGATACTGGGGTTGACCTTGACCTTGAGGTTGATACCCTTGAGGTAAATATTGATACTGAGGTTGACCCTGGGGTACATATTGAGGCTGGGGTTGACCTTGAGGCATGTATTGTACTATGGGTACATACTGTCCTTGAGGTTGCCCCCCAGACGCAATTTGTGTACCTTGAGGTTGCCCCCCAGGTGTTAATTGAGGCTACCCCCCAGGCGGTAATTGGCCACCTTGAGGTTGAGAAACGGGAACTGAACCTGACATCATGTAAATGTCCCCTACACCCAACGGTTTATTACCATTGTTTCCAGCTAATAACCCATGATCAATGGGTTGAGGAGATGCCCCCGCAAAGGTACCAGAAAGTGACTGATACCCGGCGGGAACAGAAGGACCGCCATACAAGAAAGATTCAGGAGATTGAGTGAACACGGACGACTGACCAGACATATTTACAGGAGTATAAATACCTCCAGGTGGAAAAGGAGTACGAGGTGGAGAAAAACTTATCCCTGAGTTGTCTAAATAATTGGTTAACGAAAGGTACCAAGTAGTACTTCTAGGAGGACTGTAAAAGATAGATTCACGCTCCCTTAGATCAATAGTAGGTTGATCTTCAAGGATAGATACGCCTAATTCTTCCTCTGGAGCAAGTTCTTCAATAGCTATCAAACCAGTAGGAAGATTTTCGGTGATGACTCTTTCTACCCTAGGTGAATCTGGTGCACTAGAAGTTGGAGTAACAGGTTCAGATACTTCAGGTTCTTCGCCTATATCACTAGTAGATGAAAAACTACTAGCAAGCTTGGAAACTGCAACTGCCTCAGGATTATAACCTGTTTCTAGACCTTGGTAATCTGGATGGACTACCAATGACGATTCTCCTTCTTCAGGCAAACCTACTTTACTGCCACTAGGAGTTACAAGGACCTTTAAACCTTTGTAATGACTTGGGACGTCTTGAGGAGGTTCACCCCGAAGTCTACGGGATTTCCTCAACAATTCGGCCACAGAAACAACCTCAGGAGACTTGCCCCGAAGTCGACGGGACTGTCTCGGTAATTCCGCCACAGTTAAAAACTTTTAACTACTGCACACGCAAACAAAGTAAAATCTCAAAACAAACCACCTAAAGTCTCTAAAGAACCAAACAAATTTGAATCACACGCCTAAAGAATCTAGGGCGTCAAACCATGCACAAACAGTAGCCTTCCGGACCAAAAACACTAGTTGGAGATGAAACCCAACATCGTCGAATTCAGTACAGAAGTGGAGGGTGGAACAGTTACCCCGACAACCTACTTAATGAATAGACCGGCACAAGTTCCTCCACTTTAACCGTCTCGAGTGAAGTGAACCCCGCGGAAAATCCAAGTGAGTCTAGCCGACGTCTGCTCCAGGTACAGTGGAATCTTCCCTCCACCGTCACCTCGGTAGAATCCTAAAGATAATGGTCACTAAGGTTACCAACAGCAACAAATGCACCTGGGGGAACAGTCTACACTCCGACAGCACGCAAGGGCAGAGTATCAAGCTCAATCCCCTTGCCGGCTCCTTGATAATAATCCAAGGTTTACTGACAAGTGACCCCTGGCTCCTCGACAATGGTTAATCCGAGGTTTACCGTTTGTAATACGTGCGTGTCTGGCGTCGTTCCCAACGAGGGAGGATTGATCCCCTCACTGGTTCGGACACGAGCTCGTGCTTCTCCTTTAAGAGGAGCTTTCCAGAGTACAAATGAAACAATTGGATTTATCCTACCACAAGATGAGCTACTTGTTTGGTTTTGCTGTCTTGGAGAGTTAATTACTCTCCTACTCCAAGACACTAGCCTGATCTAAATTGGTGTTTTAGAGCCCTAGTAAATAAAAGTTACTAAGTTGATTTTACTTTAAGCGTTAATTTTATGGTTTTTCTTAAAGACAAAAAGGTAGTGGAGATGAAACTGGTGGTGTGTAGACTCGACTCGCAACCACTACAAAGATGCACCTAAGATGATTTACACTACTTTTCTTTTTCAATGAATCTCCTAGCTAAGAGAGTTGGAAAATGCAAATTTTATCTTTATCTTTTCAAAACATATAACTCATGACCACTAATTACTTCATGAAATTTTCTTTTCTCTCCCCAAAGACTACAAATGCTACCAAAGCAAACTTTTTTCCAAAAGAATTTTTGCGTTTTTTCTATATTAATAAATCATATAAAACTATTTATCAAATCAAATTTAACAAATCTAAGACAATCAAATCAAATTCACTCAAAAGCAAATTAAAAGGAAATTTACCTAAAAGCAAAAAATAATGAGGACAAAAGCCTACAAGGATAATTCCCGGATGTTTTACTCAGTCAAAATGCAACTAAGGATCAGTTCATGCAGAATCATAAACTAATCAAAAAACAAAATCGAAATCTTTTTGTTCTTTTTTCTCAAGAATGAAATTCAAAGCTTTAACCAACAAACTTTTCGAGATTCGCAAAGAGAAGACACAAAGGCAGGTTTCTCACAAGGGAGATTTCTATGACAGGCCCGACTCCTAAGAGGGTTGAACAAAACCAGGGAGATCCAAAGTTTGACAACCTCTAACGCCAAAGTCACTACAGGACCAGTTAAAAATCAAACCCTAAGGCAAAATCTCTATGAATTCCAACAAAACCCTTGACACTAACGGGACACGTTCAGGTGAAGATCTCTGACAGTAAACCAATGGATCTGGGCAGTAAAACAAATTAAAAATAAAATCTAAAGAGAAAAAAGAGGAAAAATGAAATTTTCTCAAATTTGATAGGGGTACGCAGGTGATCAGTTTACACAGGTGCGGGGACGCCCTGTGCACAAAGACGCAGTGCGTACAAGTACGCACTGTGCCTAACTCAGAGGCTGCGTACTGCTGGCAAAGCTAAGAAAAATAAAAATCTAATTTAACTCTAAGCTAACCCACCCAAATACACAGTCAGACAGCCAAAAACCAGAAAATAAGCGATTTTTCTCAGACCAAAATATCAAATCAAAAAGAACTCAAACACATTCATGGATTCCCCAGTGGAGTCGCCATTTTGTCATGCGGAAAGAGTCGTTAGTGCGGACACAACCGACCTCCCTAGAAGCCTAAGACTTTCTAGTGACAAACAAGACAAATAAGAGCAATCCTTCACTAAATATGTATTTACAATATGAGAAATCAAGTGTTTAGATCCTACCTGTAACCCAACGCTGTTGTAGTAGTCCAGCTTCATTGATCTGGATGAGCTCCTCCTTCTCTTCGAAACCTGCATTCACTAACAATCAAACGATTAAATAGCACCTGAATATCACATAAAATAAAACATATTTAACATATAGACCAAGGAGTATATGAAACAACTCATAAATAACAAATTGTTGAGAAGAATGGACTTATTTGTATTAAAAGGTAACAAAAGGAACCATTACAACCTGAGCCTTGGTGTTGTGCAAGTCCCTCCCAGGGTCCACAAGAGCTCTCCTTTATTCTGATCAGCTCACCCACTTCCAAATGAAACAAGCAAAGATGGTAATCTCTCCTCACAAGCTTCTACAAGGAAGTCCTAATTCCAGCAGCATCTACCCTTAGGAATGTTCAGCTTTCAACGTCCCCTCCCTTTGGCCCAATACCTGTATTTATAGTGCTCTAGAGGAAGTTATTCAGGTCCACCATCAATGGGATAAGCCCCTCTTTGGATGGGATAGCTCCCCTCTTGATGGGATAAGTTCCTCTTTGGTAGGGATACATGAACCATCTGGAGGCGCCTCATACACATCAAACAAGCTTCTAGAAGACTCTAGAAATGACCACAAGTAAATTTTTTAAGATGAAACTCGCGCCTTTTGACCTTTACAGGGGTACGCACCCACCCCTTTACATACAGAGCGTACAAGTACGCAGGTATTGTGAACTTGGGTTGCGTACACGCAGGTAAGGTTAAGAGAAACTGCGTACCAGAGATAATTGACTTTAAATGACTTTTCTCTCTTTCTTGAAGTTTGACATGAAGAGCAGAGGCATGAGACTTGCCAAGGAGGATAGTATGACAGTGGATGGAGCCATACTAACTGCAAATAGTCATGGTGACATTTTTTAGTGTAACAATGCTTATTTGTATGCATCACATGGGTGAATGACTCCATGTGCATACGAGTGACCAAAGATATTATATTTGAGGTGGGTGACCTTGAAATCATGTTGGGAAAATTGTTTGTGCTACCCTTATTTTACTTGGTCACCAAATGAAAATATTGTAGAAACCCCATCCACTTGTAATGCCTAATTTAATGTAACTTACTATGGACCTACATGTATAGTAGTGGTTGATGATCTATTTCGATTAATGTCTCATTTCCCATTGGATATTACTTCCACTTATTCATAGTTTGCAGCAGGGAATATAGCTCCTTATTGTAGTTAGGGTATTTAGGAACAACCCCATGAAATACTTTAGAATGGTAGCATACATTCCTTCCTCCCTACATCAAGACTGCTCCCATATCATACCCACTCCCATCTGAATCCACTTCAAATGGTTTTTACAAGTTTGGTAATGAAAGAAATGATGCTTGGCTGATATTCTTATTTAGCTCCTCAAAATCCCTTTGCTAACCCCTTTCCCATTGGAAACTCTTACCACTTGCTATTATGGCGTAAAGTTGTGTTTCTACCTCTATAAATGAGGGTATGAATTTCCTCAGGTACTATGTTATGCCAATAAAACTCCTAACCTCAGAAACATTACTTGGCACCAACCATTTCATGATGGCTTCATCTTGTTAGGATCTATCTTCATCTCTCCTCCACTTATCACATACCACAAATACACCAAAAAACTGACACTTCTTGAGATTTGATAATAATTGGTGATTCTTTAATATCTCCAGCACCTATGTCAAATGTGACATGTGATCATAATAAGTAGCATTATATACCAATATATCATCCTAATAGACAATAATAAATGAATCTATAAAATGGAATAATATGTGATTCATTAATCTCATAAATGTAGTTGGTGCATTGCATAAGTCAAGTGGCATGACTAACCACTCATGAAAACCTTGCCTAGTTTTGAAGGTGGTCTTCTAGGTATCTTATTATTTGACTCAAACCTCGTGATATCCAAACTTTAAGTATAGATTGGTGATATATTTTTTGTTGTTGTAAATGATCCGCTAGATCATCTATCTTAGGCATAGGGTACCTATTCTTGAGTGTGATTTTGTTTAATGCCTTGTAATTTATACATGTGCAAATTCCTATCCTTCATTGGCATAATGATGATGGGTGACCCACATGGTGATGTACTCAGATGAATGACTCCGTGTTACAACAACTACTACAATTGTTTCTTCACCTCATTTGATTCTATAATATAGTACATGTACATCCCAATCTTTGGAAATGGGGAGCCTGGAAATAGCTAGATCTTGTGCTCCACTTCCCTCTTAGGTGGTAACCCTTTAGGCTCCTAGAATACATCTCTATATTCCTGTAGAAACTCTTCCAGCTGTTGTTTCTATTTCTTAGCACACCCCTCCAGGGATGCCTTACATATTTATGACTATTTTACAAATTGATTTTCTCTTAAAGATATTAAACGATACTTCTTGCTGGAAACAATCAATTTTGTTTCTTGGTTGGAAATTACAAGCAAAATTGTTGACTTGACTTTGTGTGCATTGGTGGTGAACAATTTTCCATCCTTGAAGAGTTGATATTGGTTGGATCCACACATTAATATTACATATTTCATGTACATCTAGGGACTCCAAAACATGACTCCACTTGCATCAAGGGGAACCACATATAGCTCTACTTCATCAATAAAATCAACACTACTAGAAAATGTATTTTTGCATTGACTTGTTACCTTCAACTCCTGATCATGAATTTCCAACCCAAACTTTTTGAATATCTCTACTACAATGAGATTTGACAATGAGCTTGAGTCAAAGAGAGCATCAATCTTTGCATTATTAAGTTGTACCTTTATATGGAAAAGTTTGGTCATTTCTTGCTCTTCTTGTTGTTGAAGGCTACTCAAATTCACCTCCTTCTGAATTGATGTATAGAAAATATTCTCATCCACGCATGAGATAATTTCAACCCAATTACTCAAATTAGTGGCCATGAGATTATTCTTCATATTTTCTTTATTTTTTTTCTTTGGGTTAAGCTATGGATGCAACGCCTAGCACTTCTCCTCTGTATTTCCATCAATGTTGCAGTGGTTGCAAGGGAAGTTGGGATCTTTACATTGATGTGTCATGGCTACTATCTTTTTATATTTCCCAATTTATGATTCTTCTTCCCCTCCTTAGAGGCATCAAGTTGTGGGCCTTCTGCTTTAATCCACTTGATATAGTTTTCTTTAGAACTATGTTCTCCAAGATTCATGCCTCTACATAAGCATTCTCCATCGATTTGGGCTTAAATAGCATCACTTTATCCATTGGATGGTGATGTAGACCCCACAAATACTTGAGGAGTAAATATGGGTTCTTCAAGGAGATACCCAATATTATGGCCATCTTTCTGAACTCTTTGGTGTAATCCTACATGCATTGCCCCATATTTTGTCTGAAGTAGTGCCATGAGATCCACTGGTCCTCTACATACTCAATAGGATAAAAATTTACTCAATGAGGCTTTTAAATTCCCCCACTTAGTCACTAGAGGCTCTCCCTCAAACCTCAACGTCTCTGTGTCACTTTCCCACTAAGTCAAGCGATGGCCCTCTAATTTCACCCATGCAAACGAGATCTTCTATTCTTCCTCAATGTGATGCACACTAAAATACACTTCCAGTTTCTACAACTAATTATATAGCTTTAGAGGGTTGATATTGTTGTGACATGGCTTGATATCAATCTTGTCTTCCATTTTGAATAGGCATTATGAAGGAGTTATGGCACTCAAATTTGGTTGATGTTTTTGTCGCCTTTATTCAACTAGTTCTATGTTTCTGCCTGATTTCCTGATCCCACCTATGATTTGTCCTTTGCATTATAAACCTAATTTTATTTGAATATCCCAAGATTATTTCTCAGGGATACAATGAGGAGATTTACATTGCAATTTATATCCACAAATTGTTCTTCTAGCCTTGAAAACCTCTCCTATGCAGGGTCACAAAGATTATTCACAAATTCAGTGGCCATGATTGGGGTTTTATGACTTTTGGCTTAGCCGATCTAGATCCCTTTTGAAACTCCACAATATGCCAAAATAAACCTTCTATAGCACCAATATGATCAATAAACTGTCATGGATATTCCATAGGACAATTCGTCACAACGTATCTAACAATATTATATTTAAAATATAAAATTCTACACTATTATAGTTTTATTTCGTTTTATATTTCAGGATTTGTAGATTATTGTTAATAGTGTATGCATGGGAATTAAAATTATGCAAAAAATAGAGAATAAGAAAATAAAATCTCAACCTCAAATTTGACATACAATATGACCTGGGAAACCCTTTTGGGAGAAAAACCTAACCAAAAGGTGAGGTCGCACTGCATTCTTTCTCTGAATAGAAAATATATGCAAGCACAAAGAAGTATGGCCTATGGCTTGTTGGCTACTACAGTGCAAAATACCTCTTTTTTTTCTCTATCTCCTATCCCTCTCGGATATTTTTTCTCATCTATGGATAAAATTGACTCGAAAGAATGGAGTCACTTTTCCTCCTAGTGGCCCAATTATAACACAACCCGATAGCCTACTAGTGGTTAGGTTTGACTACCTCAAATCTTAAAATACGTTACAATATAGAATCTTCTAGATTCTTCCACATCATAATCATGTGGCTATTGCCTTTTTCATGAATAATTGGGGCTAATTGGCATCCTTTGGAATTATGGTGGTAAAAACAAGAAGGAAAACTTCTGAGTGGCATAACTTTTGCATACAGATTCTGATTAGCATGATTCTTGTGTCGTTGGAAAGAAATATCTGTGTAGAATAGGAAAAATATTTGTGACACAAAAATGGAAAAAATTTACCCCCAAAAAAATTCGTTTGATGCCTCAAAACTCTCCTGGAAGGTTTCAAACCCCATTTTGCCAAACTAGGTCCCACCAATAAAATGGACATGTGAGATTATTCCTCCACGTTTTCCACTATGAAAGCATCAATATTGATGAAAAACAATATAGTAATCCAATCTAGATCACAAAAGTATTATTTTCTTATTGTTGAGATTTCCTTTTGATACCCTAGGTGCCCAATATAAGTTAGTCTATGCATCTCACTCAGTAATAAACTTTTAAGCCTCTAGGAATTTACCACATAGATCTTTCCTTTATAAAAATAAATCCATATTATTTCATTTCATAATCCTTGTATTTTGGTTGCACTTCACTTTACTCTAGGCTACTTTTATTTTCATGTAAAAATTATGATCTTTAAATCAAATGTATACATGGTAATGGATATAACATGGATTTCATGCACCCTCCTACTAATTTCATCGACCACACTATTTTCCTTCCCCTTTATTTTCTTACTTTCAATGTCACATTCAACCAAAAACTGTAGCTATCTAGTTTTTCTATTATTTAAATTGGATACTCAAACAAATGCTTTAACCCAATGTGGCCAGTTCTTAATTCAAACGTCTTACCCATGAGCTAATGCCTCCACATCTTTAGGGAATATATGATGGCTGCCACATCCAAATCATGAGTGGCATAATTAATTTCATGCTCATTGAGATTCCTAGATTCATAATATATCACATGCCTGTTCTTCATGAGAACTCCTCCAAGTCCTTCTTTACATGCATATGTACACACAAGAAAGTATTTATCTGGATCAATTATCATCAATATTGATGCAACTATTAATGATCTATTTAAAATCTAAAAGGCCTCTTGATATTTATGAGACCAGTCAAAATTTCCACCTTTCCTTTGCAAGGAGGTAACACGATGGGCCATCCTAAAAAACCCCCCAATAAATCTTCTGTAATAACTTGCTAAACCCATGAAAGGCCTTACCCACGTCATATTTTTGGGTGCTAGACTCTCTTTAATTTATTTCATATTTTTGGGTTTACTATTATCCATTTTTCTAAAATAGTATGACTCAAATAATGAATATTTCTGTGATAAAATGAGCATTTACATAGCTTGACATATAACTAATGCTCTCTAAGCACCTATAAAAACATACCTAAATGTTTTTTGTACTCTTATTTATATTTGGAATATATGGTGATATCATCCAAGAACACAATAACAAAATGATGTAAATAATTTTGGAAGATACCATTCATGAGGCACATAAAAGCACCCAGTGCATTAGATAGCCTGAATGGCACCACTATGACTTCATAATTCCCATATTGAGTTCAAAATGATTTATTGATGTCCTATTCCTTAATCCTTACTTGATGATACCTTGACCTTTTATCAATTTTATAAAATAACTTAGCTCCCCTAAGTTGGTCAAATAAATCATCTATTTTAGGCAATGGGTACTTGTTCTTAACTGTGACGTTCAACCGGTGAAATTGAATGCATAGTCTTAGCATACCATCCTTTTTCTTAAAAAATAAGACTAGGGCACCCCACAATGATACAATTGGGCATATGTAGCCTTTCCTTAAGATCTCTTCTACGTAGTTTTGAAATTCTTTCAGTTTTGTGTGATCACACTGTATGGTGTTTTAGAAACCGGTGCAACTCTAAGAACTAAGTATATAAAGAAGTGAATGTCTCTTTTAAGTAGTAATCTTAGAATTTTAATAAACATATCTTCAAATTATTTAAGTACTAAGTGGTCCCCCAAAATTAGCACCTAACCCTCGACCATCTCCTCCATGTTGGAGGCATAAGTTTGACACCCTTTCCTGAAATTCTTTCTCATTTGCATAACTCATATTTCCCTAATAGAAATTCGCCTTAGTATTTCCTTCACTTTCCTTTGTTTCCCTTCCTCATCCATTCAAGTGATTGTTTTGTTGTAATATTCTAGTAATGCATGATGCTTTTCTATTCAATCCATACCAATTTAGAAATCATATGATCCCAGTGGTATTATGTTTAAATCTACATTTGTATTTAACCCATTCATATTCATGGGAAATTCCTTCACCAATTCAATTATTAATCTTTGCCTCTTGTAGCTAAGAGAACTGACAAAGTCTTGACATTCTTAGCTTTCTTAAAGTTAATTTTTTTAGGCAACTTGGGATCTAAATAACTATGACTAGCTCCAAAATCAATTTAAATAGTATTGCTTGATTATTTAACTTACATTCCCTTTGACCATGTGTGTGTGATGTTAAACTTATCTATTGTACAACTATGCATAGATCCTCGGCATGCTTCTATTCACATCCTCTATTGTATCAGATCTTTAGATATGATTTATAACATTCATTTTTCCATCTTTGTGTGGGAAATCCCTATACTGATGCTCCATTCCAAAACTCCAACAAATAATGGGTTGAATTTTTAGTCTCTTATTCAAGAAATCATCCCCCTTTGGTTCACCATGGGTTGAATTAGTTTGATGATTTTCCTGAGAATTTTTCTTGACGATTGAAGGTTTGAACTCCTTCCTTTTCTCCACCTTTCTTATTTTTCCATCCTAGGTCCTTTAGAAATATAGTTTATTTTTTCCCTTATCGTAGAGGTACTCTTCATTCCTCATAGCTTCATCGAAAGTATTTGTTTCATCAAATTTAATTATGTCACCATAGAATGGTGGTAATCCACTTAGATATCTCTATACCTTTAACTTTTGATGTATGATAAAATCTACATACCTTATTAATTCAGTTAATTTATAGCCATATTCCTCCATTGTCATTTTCTCTAATTTGAATTGGGAAAAATCTTACATTTTTCTCTCATAGTAATGTTCAAACATTTACTCACTTTAGAAGTGCTTTTAAAACTTGTTCCATGAAATATTCTTTTTATTTAGATGTTTTAATTGAGCTTCTACCATCATAAAGTTTCCTTCCATCACAAATGATAGATGGAAATCCATGCTTCTTAATAGGAGGAATAATCATGTAGCTGAAGGTACTCTCTCATTTTCAATAACCAAGTTTGATACTTTTCTCCCTTCCTATGCTCACCATTAAAGGTGGGTGGCTTGAGCTTTCTAAGTTCCCCTTGCAAACTATCTAGGTCTCGTTTGCTTATTGATTCCTTTTTTGGTGTCATGCTTGAACTACTTTTTGACCCCAAGAAAACATGGGACATCTTAGTCGGTTTTCTTGTTGCACAATGTTGAAACCCATTAACACTCATGTATTTCCTTGAACACCCATCATATTTCCCCCTAATTTGTGAGTTATGTTACTCTTCCTACTAAAAATCATACCAATGGTCCATTATCCTTTATAATTTTTTCCAACTCCATAAAATTAGGGTATTAATTTGTTTTTATTCTCCTATTAGTTTCTCACTATCATGTTTGTACCTATTAACCTTTATTTTGAGGCTCCTTATAGTTTCAACCATGTGTCTATCCTCCATCCTATATTTTCCATTTGTAACCACCCTCCTCCCACATTTACGCAAGTTATCCTGCCCACTAGGGTAAACATGTGATGACAAGTTACTAGGATATGATTCAACCTCCTATATCACATTAAGGAAGTCGAATCGACCTTGGTTAGTAGCTCCTTTTCCATTTGGTATAGTGGGTCCGACTGGGGATATGGGATCAGTTTCCCAATTTATGTGTGTGTGTGTGAAGAATTGATATTTCCCTTCTAAAAGTTCCTAAGTGAGATGCTCTAATTCTAACTCTAATCTAATAACATGAAAATTTTATTCTAATAAATAGAAACATCTAATTCTACACTAACCCGGGGTGTAATCCTTCTGTTATGTGATCTAAAATGATTTCAAATAAAATTTGGTAATAAAGATCATTCAACTGCTATGAGAAAAGAATTCAATAAAGATGAACCACTTTGTATAAAAAGTTAGACGAAACAATTGTGAAAAACATATCGCATAATAATCTATTCATACATTAAGCATAAATAAATAGCTATCACCGTACAAAAGTGCCAAATGATAACTCAAGCATTCACACATTAATATATAAACAATTGAACTTGAATATCACTTCTAACACAAAGGTAGAAATAGTTAAGAGATAGAAGTACCATTTATAACTAGTCCTACTCATGAGCTTCAAGTGATAATGATTTATCTCTTCTTAATCCAACATCCACTAAGAGTACAGAAGTGCAACATCAATAGCAGATATTAAATGCAGATATCAATAAATCCTGTTCCATTCATTCATCAAAACCTCCTCAGAGGGTACAAGAGTGCATGTTCTAGGGATAAGTTTTGACAAATTTCAGGACCCTTCTCTAAATGCATGAGAAGGGTTTAAATACTACTAACTAAATATAAAAATAAATTATTGCAAAAATGTAGGATGCTGTTTAAATGACCGTCCTTTGAGCAAAAATAAAACAAAATTAAAACTAAAATTACTATCTAACTGTGTATCTGATCCTTGAAATCGCACGCGTTCAACATCTGTTTGAGAAGATTCGGCTGGCCGACTTCCGATTTTAGCTGTGCTGAGCAAACAAAATCGATGAGAGCTGGCGCCATCTTCACGGCATAATTGATGATGCACCTGAGAGTCATGCACTGGCTGTGTGGTTTTACCAAGTACATCCAGTAAGAATCCCAATTTAACTTGGTTAATCTTTGGATTGATTCTGCCTTTTCTTGAGCCTTCTGTCTCCAGTCTGTCTCTATCGTTGCTTTCTTGCAAATTTTTGGGCTTGCAGGTGACTGAGCCATTAGAAGCTTTCCTTTTCAAGAAGTTTTTCTCAGCGATGCGCGCTAATCACGCATCGGAAACTGCCTCCGTTTCTTGATCCGGGCTTCCTTGGTGCGTTTTTTACCTTTTGTGCTTTTTATTTTAGCGGATATAAAGCTCAAAATTTGTAAAAGTAATGATTCCGTAAGCTCTTGACCCTGAGTCTTAAACTGTCTGTTTCTGATATCAGCATTGTCTAGTATCCATTTAACCATGTCCGTATATGGAAGAATTCTGGGCCTCGCCGCTATTCGGTGTAAGAACGAACAAGCTAGCTCTGTAAGGGATGCTTTAGAGGAACTATGTGAGCCTACAGTCACCTCAACCTCCATTACTCCGGGATTTTCTTCCTCAAGTAGATTGTACATGCCTTCCCAGGTAGCAATACCAGCATCTCGGTTGCAGGCAGTGTCTGTATACAAGGGTGCCATTTCCTTTTCTTCAGAGCTCGGGGCTTTGCCTTTCTTTCCCAAAGTATCCTATGTACTACTTTGTATCATTCTTTGTTCTTCGTTCCTGAAATTTACAAGTGAAGTGAGAATAATGATAAGGAAAGGTGATGGGAAAGCTTTAAATGCCGAAGACATATAAAATACACCACCTTACATGAAATGATTTTTTGATAAGCACGAAACCCTATTCCATTAATTACTCGCAACTAACTCATTAATTGGCATTAAAGCGCATCACCAGGTCTTGGTTTAGGGAAAATACTTTTTCGAACCACAAGCCTGCAAGATTTGTGATGAAGAGATTTTGTGATTTGCTTCGCAATATCGCAGATCGCAACATCGCATAATCACAACATCGCTTGCTTGCTATATCGCAAAATCACAATATCGCATTATCGCATAATCGTTCTATCACATTGCCGCTTTTATCGCAATATCGCAAAATTTATCTATTGCAATATCGCAATATCGCGATATTGCGGGAGCGTGGCATATGATGATTTTGGTTAATCCGTTTCCTGCGATTTGCGATATGAGCCGTTGCATATCGGCAGTTTAAAATTTTTCAATGTGAGCGATGTTTGATGCATGCGATGCAATATATGTCCGTAGTCCCGTATCGCGATTTCACAATTTTAGAATTCGGCTTGCAAGGGGGTATTCATGCTCCTTTTGCGATGCGATATTTCCTAAGGAATAATCCTACTTTATCATAAAACTTAGGCTTTTTGAATTTTTAAGGGTTTTCTCCTAAGTTTAAGATGGTAAGTTTTATTGAAAAAGGAAATATAAGCACTAGTTGATTTTTTTAAATTTTTTACTAAGGGTCCCCACTTATTTAGTATTAGTAATAACACCAAATAAGAAGGGGGGTTGTTGCTGGCCACAACAATTGGCGATTCACTTGGAAGAACCAGTTATCTCTGTTTTTCTTTTGAATTTTCTAAACTTCCAAAACAGAAAATTTTCGAGGAAATTAAACTTTATTATAGAAAGACAAAGTGCATTATGCTTTTACCTATCAATGATATTTTGTTTCTTCTATTTTCAACTTTGATTATTTACTCCCTCAAGCTAGTCCTTGCATCTACATTAGTTATTACTTAGTTTATAAAGATAAAAGCAAAGCCTTCACTGTAAATCAATTTTGAATATGCTCATTTGTCGTAGGTAGAGCCTCTGCTACCAGCAGGTGTTTATAGCCTCGACAACGCTACCTATTAGCCAGCAATGATCCTGTATCCTACTTAGAGAAATTTACAATTTTCAAAGAGGAATCCATATCCACACTTATCAATTTCATTTTCTTTTTTATCCTTAAACAAAAATGTCTTGGTTTGGTAGCCAATTTATGACACAGTCATTGACTGATTTATAACTTTGTTGAACAAGCTGGCTCGTGATGAGACCCCTTGTCTTTTGATTGCAACAATCTTGAGTCATTACCCTGTTGTGGCATGCAGTATTGGCAAAGTCAGCAGGCTATAATATCTATGATCATGATAAGTCGGCTCGTGATGAGACCTCTTACTCTTTAAGTTTAAAGTGTATCATTGGATCGTTCCCTGAACGTTGTAGCTTCCTAGGTGGGGAGGAAGTCATTGTTTCCTTAAGATGGCTCTGGACGACAATAATAGAGTTTTTTGGAAAGAGATTTTCTACAGAGAATCTTCGTTTTATTATTAATACCTTTCATTGGACTGATGCAAAACAATTTCTTTACTAAAAGTCATTTTTTATCAAAATTTATACAGTTGAAACTAGCATCATTTCTAGGCCTAGAACTTTTAACTGTATCTTTCAATAATAATGATCAATTTTCTAAAAATAATTCTATTTATACAAGTGAAAAACAAAATCTAAAAGAGAATTTATGTCCTTTTCATGAATCCCGAATGTAACCATTTACAACCGGTTTTATTATGAAACTAAAACAACTATTCTACAAAATAGAAGAATGATCTCCTATGGAAAATATTTTTTGAGAATCTGACCGTTAACAGGTAAAGAATCTATTTTTCCTATTAAATCCTGTAACATAAATGTAGACAGACCTATGACTTCTATGATTTGAAAAGGGCCAAGCCACATTCATTGAAATTTTGTATGTTTCCCTTTTTCCTCATGAGCCTTGTCCCATTTTAAAACTAGATCTCCCATCTGAAAATCTTTTCCGGATATCATATTGGAATCAAAAGAGGCTTTTACTAAGGCTTGATGATGAGCGTGAGTTATCTTGGCCTGTTCCCATTGTTCTTCTAACTTGATTATTGACTGTTGCCTTAGTTGTAAGGAAGAAGTTGGTGCTTCATCAATATATTGAACCAAGGCTAAAGAGGGAATTGCCAAATGAGTTGGAAGAACCAATTCTTTACCATAGACTAAATTAAAGGGAGAAGCATCGATGGAGGCTTTCTATGTTATTCAATCTGCCCATAAAGCATATATTAAAGACTTATGCCAATTTTTATGATTTTGGTCAATGGTTCGCTTAATGATTCTGATTAAATTCTTATTTGTAGATTTAGCTAACCCATTCCCTTGTGGGTAATAATTGGTAGAGTATTTGAGTTTGAAACCTCTTTTGAGTGAAAATTCGGTCATTGCATTACCAGAAAAATATGATGCATTATCAAACATTAAAGCAGAAGGAAACCCAAACCTGGTGATTATGAACTGATCTATGAACTCGATGATATTTTCATCATTAGCCATCTTGAGTGGAACTGCTTCTACCCATTTAGTAAAGTAATCTATTGCTGTAAGGATATATCTATGCTGCTTAGAAGAGTGAGGAACGATCTCACCTATTATGTCCAATCCCAACTGATCAAAAGGCTGCTCAACGTTAATTGGTTGCAATGGCAAGGATGGTTTCTTTTGTCTCCCAGCAGCGGTTTGACAGACTTGACATTTCCTCACGTAGTTATGTGAGTCTTTGAACAATGTGGGCCAGTAATAGCCTACGCGTAAGATTTTATTAGCAGTAGCGTCTCCAGGATAGTGTCCGCCTATTGGCCCATCATGGAGTTCCTGCAAGACTTTTTTAGCTTCAGATTTCTCAAGACATCTAAGGAGAACAGAATCATAATTTTTCTAAAAAGAACATCATTCACGAGCTGATATTGTTTGGCTTTCAACCTTAGAGCTCTTTTCTTGGTATAATCAAGGTTTGAAGGAGCGTATCCATTCTTTAGATATTAAATGATATCAACGTATAATGACTCAACATCATTTAGGCTTACCTCGTACATTTTTATCTCTACAGATGGAATTTTGGACATCAGCGATGCTCCAGCCAGCATTTTAAAAAAACCTTGACCTTTTACAATATTTTCTGGTTTGATTTCTACGTCATATTCTTGTAAGGCGGTAACCCAATTGGCTCTTTCTCTCCCACATCCTTCTGTACTAGAATATTTCTTACCGCTGGAAACGGTACTATGATTTTTGTACGTGTTTTGAGTGGAAAAGGTCTGAAATATTTAATTGCTTTGAAAACAACATAAGATTGTTTCTCCACATCTGAATAATTTAACTCAGACCCTTGTAAATTGGAACTGAAAAAGCAATTGGGGCTTTTTCCTTTTCTTGATTTACTTGGGTGAGTATCGCAGCATATGATCTATCAGAGGAAAATGTATATAAAATAAAAAGGATCGGAAAAATTTGGAGTTGCTAAATATGGAGCATTAATGATTGCTTGTTTGATCAAATTGAATGCCTCATGTTCATCTTGGCCCCATTTAAAGTTTGAGCTCTTTTTAATCATTGCTTATAAAGGAGACACAATTCTTGAAAAATCTGGAACAAATCTCTTTACAAAATTAATCTAGCCAAGAAAAGATTGCATGGCTTTCTTGTTGTGAGGTAGGGGTACTGCAGAAATCTCCTTGACTTTGTCAGGATCAATATGGATCCCAGATTTTGACACTATGAATCCAAGAAGTTTTCCTTCACTTAATGTGAAAAAATATTTTTTTGGGTTGAGTGAAATCCCATAATTTTGACATCGTTGGAAGATTTGTTTTAAATCTCTAAGATGATTGTTTCGTTTCTTGGAATATACAGTTATATCATCCAAATAGATTACCACTTATTTATTAACTAACCCTTTGAATACAATGTCCATAGCTCTCTGAAATGTGGCACCAACATTAATCAGACCAAATGGCATCTTTTGATAAGGGTATGTGCCCCATTTAGTTCTGAATGTGGTTTTTAATTGATCACCAGGATGTACCAACACTTGATTGTATCCTGAGAATCCATCCAAGAAGGACATCAATTCTGAGCCCGCAACCGCCTGCAGTATTTGTTCCGTGGGAGGTAAAGGAAAATTGTCCTTTTGGCAGGCTTTGTTAAGATTTCGAAAGTCAATACAGATTCTAATGTCTCTATTTTTCTTTCTAACAGGGACCATATTGGAAACCCATTTGGAATGTTGAACGGGAAAAATTATTTTGGCTTTTAATAACTTATTGAGTTCAGATTTGATCTGGTTTTCTAAATTGGGATGGATCTTTCTCAACTTTTGTTGGATAGGTTTTTCGTTGTTTATCATTGGAATAGTATGTTGGATGATGGATGTTTCGTACGTTTTGAGTTCATCGTAATTCCAAGCAAAGACACTTTTTTATTGTTTCAAGAGACGAATATACGCTAATTTTTTTTCAGGAGCTAGACCAAGGCCTAGATTGATATTCTGTGGTTTGGTATCAGTTCCTAGATTTACTAATTCATAATTCAATGCTGAACTTTGGAGTTTTGAATTGGTAGATCTTTTAAACCGATCTTTCAAATCATAAAGATCTTCTAACTTGACTACTAACTTTGGTATAGCATTGTTAGTGCTATCTTGTTGCAATTGTCGATCATGTTGGTCTTCGTCAATTATTTGATTGGTGTAGGATCCTTCAGATGTGAGGAAACTCAAAATGTCAGGATCGTCGTTGAAAATCCTCCAATTGGTAATGTTATCAGGAATAGATGGTCTAAAAATTAATTCAATTGAAAATCGATTAGGGCTAAAATCTTCTGAAGGAATGAGTTTGGAAGCTATGTTGGCTAAGAGGTTTGCACTAGCATTCTGGAGTCTGGGAATTGATGAAATATTAAATGCTATAAAGTGTTCAGTCAGATCTTGGACTAAAGATTGGTAATGTTTTAAATGACCTGATAAACAATGTATAGTATTGCGTACTAGTCTGATTACAATTTCAGAATCTCCGAAAACTTGAAGATATTTGACGTCTAATCTGATTGCTTTGTACAACCCTTGGACTAGAGCCTCGTATTCTGCTATATTCTTCGTGCAATCAAATTTGAGTATGCAAGTTAGCATAGTCTTATCTCCCTCTGGACTTATTAACACGCATCCTGCTCCTTCTCCTTCGTTAGAATTAGAACCATCAAAAAATAATTTCCAAACTAAAGATTTATTTACAGGACTATCTATAAAATTGATACATCTAGAACTATCTGTTTGAGAGAAATTTTCTACTTGAGGTAAAACAGAATGTTCTAAGTAAGGTGAAGTATGAGCATTAAAATTTCCTAGGAAATAATCTACTAAATAGTTGCCAATGATGTTAGACTTATATGCTACTGGTTCATTTTCTCCCTCAATTCTGTTACTATGTATTTTTGATGTCTTTCCCGCTCAACTTTTATCTGATTTGGTTTACCATTGTAAGGGAGCGACATGTGCGACTGGTCAGTTACGAAGTATCCATGAAGTTTTTCTGACCAATCTCTGCTAAGAATTAAGCCATAAAATTCTAGAATATCAGCAACTAAAATATCGATTACTTGACATACCATTGGGTTAGATGATAGCCTTATGGTGACCTAATTTAATTCACCAATCACTTCGACTTGCGATCGATCTAGCTGAACTATGCGCGCAGCAGTTTTCTGTGGTTGAACGTTCAATTTTACACATATTTACTTTGGTAAAATATTCAATGAAGCTCTAGAATCCACTAAGCAATTATGCACATTTTTATTGAAAATTTCATAAGTAAGAAGAAATGGGGGAGTATGAGATCTCAATCTACCTCCAATTAAGGCGATATCATTTGGATCAACTTTATTCATCGCATTAGTTGGAGGTCTTCCCATGTCATGGGAATCTTGAGAGATTATAGCGGCTGGTAAAGGCGCAATTGGTACAGCATGCAATTCTTTCAAAAGTACCTTTTGCTGGTATTTTAACTTTCTCAATTCAAAAAAAGTAATATTGGCCCTAGTCTTTTTCATGTCTTCTATGATATTATACTCCATTTCATCCAAAATGATCAACGTTTTAGATGGAGTTGATGGGTCTGTTTGGACTGGGCTGGTTTGAGTCGCTTTAGGTAACGTCTTCTTGGCTGCGACTTTACCTTTAGTCATTGAGCTTGCGCTCTTTGGCTTAGGTGTAGGTTGAGGAGGGACAAGTTGATTTCTGATGCGAATACTAACTAGGGATGCCTCTTGATCCTCTTCATCTAGGAGGATGAAATCCCACATACCTTGTAATTCTACAAGTTCCTCTTCATCGGTATGTTCTTCAGTAGCGATTTCCTCTTCTTCTTCTTCGGATTCAGCACTTGTAATAGCGTTAGGGGGTTTGGAATCGGTTGAAGGGTTTCTTTTAAAAGGTATGTATGAAATTTTAGAAGAAGTTTCTGCCACTTGTTTCTTAATGTCAACCATATCGTTCGACATGGTCTTTAAAACCTTTTGCAATCCTTCTAAATCGAATGGATCTTTCAATTGTTTTTTCTTGGGGTCTTCCTTGAAAGTAACCTTCTTGGATTTTCGTTCTTCTATTGCGTTTTTTCTTTTCTAGGGCTATAATATGTTTCTCTACTACTATTTCTTCTTTCATATTTTCAGCTAAAGCTGTTTTGCTAGCCCTATCAATAAAGATTGCTATGTTTGATGGTAAAGTTGTAATGTACCATTCACTTCGCACTTCTTCGCTAGGCTGGGAAGCAGCAGGAATTTTACTTAAGATTTTATTGAAACGTAAATTGAAATCTTTAATAGGTTCTTTTGACTCGGCCCTAAGGTTAGACAGGTCGTTTATCAGTGTCGTCGTAGACCTATCATCACCAAATTTAATCAAGAATTGTTCTTGGAAAATCTCCCAACTAGTAATAGATCTAGACGGTAATGAAAAATACCATGATCCGGCTGTTCCTTGCAGAGTATAAGGAAAAAATCGAACAACAACGTCTTCATTGGTAACTCCATTAAGATTTATGGATAGCATAAAGTTATTTATATGTTCTTCTACTAGCATGCCTGCCTCAGGGTTAAACTTAGGCAGCCATTTTTCAGGATGGGCTGGTAGCTGACTCAAGGGTGCAGGCATTAAGATTGCCCCTGGGTTATTCCATGGAGATTGAGACATTGCCAAACTGCTAACAGAGGAAATTGCAGAAGATGATCCCTACCGTTGAGGAGATGAGGATATTATGACTCCAGATGATTGAGAAGAAGATGTGGTAGTGCCGATGGACTAATGGACAATGATCTGAAGTGGAGGGGTGGATGGTTGACTTCACAGTGAAGAGGTTGAGATGGATGATGATGATGAAAGAGTCTCACTATCGGACCCTTTAGGAGATTTCCTTGCTCTCTTTCTTGTAGGTAGAGGTAACTCGGTTGGCTGAACACCAAACTTTTCACTCTTTAATCTGGTAAGAGGATGAGCAGGGTTATATTGCGAAGTCACACTGCCTTGAGATTTATCAGATTTCTGAGGAGATATAGAAAATCGTTGAAGTTTGTGAATCAAATATTCAACTTCAGGAGGTTCAATAGTAGACTGTTATGAAATGTCAGGGTTTGTAGCAGCGGTTGTTGCTCCAGCGACTTCTGGCTCTGGATTTAAAGATTCTAAATGCAATGGAGAAGTCGAGGGAGAAGGTGAGGGCGATTTACTCTCAGAATGGTATTTAGATTTTGATTTAATTGCCATTCATAGTTCGGGCCCTCCTTCTAGAACCAAATATGTTGAAGCCCTGAAAATCGGGTCTACAACAAGGGGGATACCCACCAGGTCCGGACCTTGGTTAGTAGCTCCTTTCCCGTTTGGTATAGTGGGTCCGACTGGGGATATGGGACCAGTTTCCCAGTTTATGTGTGTGTGTGTGAAGAATTAATATTTCCCTTCTAAAAGTTCCTAAGTGAGATGCTCTAATTCTAACTCTAATCTAATAACATGCAAATTTTATTCTAATAAACAGAAAACCCAGGGTGTAATCCTTCTGTTATGTGATCTAAAATGATTTCAAATAAGAATTGGTAATAAAGATCATTCAACTGCTATGAGAAAAGAATTCAATAAAGATGAACCACTTCGTATAAAAATTTAGACGAAACAGTTGTGAAAAACATATCGCATAATAAGCTATTCATACATGAAGCATAAATAAATAGCTATCACCGTACAAAAGTGCCAAATGATAATTCAAGCATTCACACATTAATATATAAACAACTGAACTTGAATATCACTTTTAACACAAAGGCAAAAATAGTTAAGAAATGGAAGTACCATTAATAACTAGTCCTACTCATGAGCTTCATGTGATAATGATTTATCTCTTCTTAATCCAACATCCACTAAGAGTACAAAAGTGCAACATCAGTAGCAGATATTAAATGTAGATATCAATAAATCCTGTTCCATTCATTCATCAAAAACTCCTTAGAGGGTAAAAAAGTGCATGTTTTGGGGATAAGTTTTTGACAAATTTCAGGACCCTTCTCTAAATGCATGAGAAGGGTTTAAATACTACTAACTAAATCTAAAAATAAATTATTACAAAAATGTAGGATGTGGTTTAAATGACCATCCTTACTTTGAGCAAAAATAAAACAAAATTAAAACTAAAAATACTAAAATTACTATCTAACTGTGTATCTGATCCTTGAAATCGCACGCGTTCAACATTTGTTTATGAACAGTCGACTGGCCGACTTCCGATTTTAGCTGTGCTGAGAAAACAGAATCGGTGAGAGCTGGCGCCATCTTCTCGGCAGAATTGATGATGCACTTGAGAGTCATGCACTGGCTGTGTGGTTTTACCAAGTACATCCAGTAAGAATCCCAATTTAACTTGGTTAATCTTTGGATTGATTCTGCCTTTTCTTGAGCCTTTTGTCTCCAATTTGTCTCTATTGTTGCTTTTTTGCGAATTTTTGGGCTTGCAGGTGACTAAGCCATTAGAAGCTTTCTTTTTCAAGAAGTTTTGCTCAATGATGCATGCTAATCGCGCATCAGAAACTGCCTCTGTTTCTTGATCTAGGCTTCCTTGGTGCGTTTTTTGCCTTTTGCGCTTTTTCTTTTAGAGGATATAAAGCTCAAAATTTGTAAAAGTAATGATTCTGTAATCTCTTAACCCTGAGTCTTGAACTGTTTGTTTCTGATATCAACATTGTCTAGTATCCATTTAACCATGTCCGTATATGGAAGAATTCTGGGCCTCACAGCTATTCGGTGTAAGAACAAACAAGCTAGCTCTATAGGGATGCTTCAAAGGAACTATGTGAGCCTGCAGTCGCCTCGACCTCCATTACTCTAGGATTCTCTTCCTCAAGTAGATTGTACATGCCTTCCCAGGTAGCAATACCAGCATCTTGGTTGCAGGCAGTGTCTGTATACAAGGGTGCCATTTCCTTTTCTTCAGAGCTCGGGGCTTTGCCTTTATTTCCCAAAGTATCCTGCGTACTGCTTTGTATCATTCTCTGTTCTTCGTTCCTGTAATTTACAAGTGAAGTGAAAATAATGATAAGGAAAGGTGACGGGAAAGCTTTAAATGTCGAAGACATATAAAATACACCACCTTATGTGAAATGATTTTTCGATAAGCACGAAACCCTATTCCATTAATTACTGGCAACTAACTCATTAATTGGCATTAAAGCACATAACCAGGTCTTGGTTTAGGGAAAATACTTTTTCGAACCACGAGCCCGCAAGATCTGTGATGAAGTGATTTTGTGATTTGTTTTGCAATATCACAGATCTTAACATCATAGAATCACGACATCGCTTGCTTGCTATATCGCAAACTCACAATATCGCATTATCGCATAATCATTCTATCACATTGCCACTTTTATCGCAATATCGCAGAATTTCTCTATCAAAATATCACAATATCATGATATCATGGGAGCGTGGCATATGATGATTTTCATTAATCTGTTTCCTGCGATTTGCGATATGCATCGTCGTATATCGGCAATTTAAAGTTTTTCAATGTGAGCGATGTTTGATGCATGCGATGCGATATATGTCCGTAGTCCCGTATCGCGATTTCGCAATTTTAGAATTCGGCTTGCAAGTGGGTATTCATGCTCCTTTTGCGATGCGATATTTCCTAAGGAATAATCCTACTTTATCATAAAACTTAGGCTTTTTTATTTTTTAAGGTTTTCTCCTAAGTTTAAGAAGGTAAGTTTTATTGAAAAAGGAAATATAAGCACTAGTCGATTTTTATTTTTATTTTTGAATAAGGGTGCCCACTTATTTAGTATTAGTAATAACACCAAATAAGAAGGGGGTTTGTTTCTGGCCACAACACACCCAAACATAGATTGGCTTGAGCCAAATCTTTATTTTAGCCAATCACCCCCATGACATATTCCAAGCATGAATGTGGGATTCACAACAAAACCAAGGAGGGCTTCCTCATGATTTACCGTGTATCCTTCCATTACTAGTCAAGGGATTCCTAGGCCTAAAAATCTCATCTATACAACCAGGATTTACCACATATTGGTCAAGGGATTCCTAGGCCCAAACAATAAACATACATTACCATGATTTACCACAATCCCGCCATATACTAGTCAAGGGATAACTAGGCCCTAAACAAGCATGGATGCTTCCAGATTTATCCACCTAAACCATGAGGAATTTTCTTGTCTCCACCCCGAGGATTTACCATGTATCTTTCCATTAGCTAGTCAAGGAATTCCTAGGCCTTTGGGAATTTTTCTGAGACCACCCTACTAAATTTAGAAACCATCCGTTAATCAAACTCCACCAAGTAAAAGAAAATGATCACACCATGGTTATCTAGAAATGCCAAGGAAAGGATGAAAACCACTATCACACCTAACAAAACTCATTCCAATGACAACATGATAAACAAACACACACATGCATATACCATGTGTTATGCAAGACTTACGACTACAGACAAAAATATCTCCCCTATGTTTAGTGGCTAGCCTAGAACAATAGAATGGATAAGGACCCATTGTTTTCCTTGAAGTAAGTAGATGAGGGGAATAAACTTACTTTGAATTGGTCATATGTTTCTCTCCTTCTTTCACTTGAATGCTCTAATCCTAGTTCTAGCTGGCAAAATTGAAACCTACACAACCAAACAACATAAGACAAGAAACTACGAGACCTATGTAGCATCATCTATATACTTAATTCAACATATCAACATGGTATTGAAATATATGAAATAATAATATCACATATAGGAAAATAAGAGCTCTTTGTATCGATATAAATAGAGTGAGTTATAGCCATAAATAGGTGTCGATCTTGTAGAAGATCTCCTCCAAGTTGTTGACTTGTCCTTTCTTTGTCACAAAGTGTACCTCCAATCACCCTAATGCATGAAAGGATAACTGTCACAAAAACAACATAAGGTTAGTATCACTCTCCAAAACCTAGCTCCTTGCATATGGAAGACTGTAAATATATAGAGGAGTGAGGTAAGTTGGGAGTCTTTATCCTTTTACCAATATTGGGATTGAGATCCACTCTTGATGGGAGAATGAGATCTAAGGATAAGGGATGGAAACTCCAAGGTAGGATAGGATAGGATTCAAAAGTTTTATCTGAGTTAAATTGTTACTACAGATCTTGGAATCTTCTGGAAATGGAGGCTTCAGGATTCTATCTCTTTTTCCTGAATTTCTAAAACCAATGTAGGTGCAAGGAGAGTAACCTATAGGTGATCAACATAGGTCACAGTGGAGAAACCTATATGTGAACATTGTCTAGCAAGAGACTAGGGTGTGTTGGTCCTCAAAATCGCTCAAATGATGTAGTTCAGGGTAGAGACTTTGGGGAATGAGAGAGTCATGCATAGGGCTTTATGAAATGATGATGTAAAGGGGGAATAATATTCTGAATAATCCCATTAGGAGGTTTATTGATTAGACGAGACAAAATAGGCTATAACAGAATGCCCCCTAAAGAAAAAAGTCATAGACGATGACTGATGACTGAAGTTCTTTACCTTGTGACAAGTCATGATCAAGAACAACCAGTGAGATTCATCTTCTGTTACAATACATTTAGATCACGACATTATTTTACTAAGGGAGGCATACCCATACTTAGCACATAAGCTAAAATTACATTTAAAATGATAAAAAGACATGTCCACTAATGATTGATGGTGGAATCATGACTGGATGACTTTCATTATGATCAGAGTCATCATACATTGAGATCTTTGTATAATCCTGAAATTGTAGCCCAGATGGTGGAAACTAGATCCGAGGTCTTCTATCTCATCCACACGACCAACAAATGTATGAGTCTAACCATGTGAATCAATGAGCCGAAGTCAAACATGGTAGATACCATCTAATTATTGTCCAATGATGTAATCCACTAACAGATGCAAGAGAAACCACTGATGATGTTAATGGCTATCAAGGTACTCAAGTACAATACTTATGGTGTGAATAAATGAGTTGATTTCAAACACCACACAAAATATTTCGGTCGAAGGAAATTGATGTAAACCTACCACCGAGAGCGAGGAAACTTGCCATTGATGTATTCAAACACCAAGGTACCAAGGGGTGTTTCTAAGTCAAATTCCTGGATAATATACCGATGTCAATAGGAAGCGACCTATCACAAGAGGGCCTTGATGTATCCCCCATCAACGACTCAAAATGGGTATGAAGATTGAGACAGAATGATCAAAATAATGCTAATATGGAATAGGATTAGGAAAGGAAAACATGGAATGAAGGCTTAGGAGTATCATAATGGATATAAGATGAATGACTTCTTTTGAACATAGCGGTGACACTCAAATGGAGTTGACAGCATTGACCCAAAACCGAAATGGAGGTTCCGTGAAGGTATGATGAACCAAAAGACAATAAGATTACCCAACCCAAGAGCCATGGAGATGAAGTGGAAGAGTGTCATGTTCAAGAGCATATTGTTGCCATTAACAAATGGAGTACCCTGTTTTCCCAATTTCCACAACCATGTTGGTCAATACCTCTTTATTTTTTAACAAGCTCGAGGAGGATAACATATGCTTGATTTGTAAGTCCATCCATAGGATGAATCCCTCCAAGTATATTTAACTAACCCTGACAAGGATTCGTTCGACCGTATCATGTTCGACAAGTCCATCATTGTTTGATGTTTTAATGAGTCCAATGAGAGTATAACTAGACTTATTTTTCATGTTTAGAGAGTTTAAAAAAGAGGCGAAAAATAAAAATTCAAATCTTCCTTTTCGTAGGTAGTCCCTTAGGTCTAAAAAATCAGAAAACAATACCCAAGAGAACCTCTTAGCCATGTTCAACTATGGCATTCCTTTTTCATAGATAGTCTATCTCAGTTTGGAAAAGGAGTAAACTTATATTGAGTAGACATCTTTTCATTTACTTTTATGAGTCTTAAAAGACATGAAATATGACTCCAAGGGGTTCCTTTTTCGTAGGTTTAAAGAGCCTAAAAAAGAGATAAAAGTGTACTCTTTGGTCAAAATCACCTGTGTAAATCACAACAAAATCCATTAACAGATGTCGACCTTCTCATAACAATAGAGAAAGGATTAAATGTACCTTTTTCATAGTAAAAATGAATCATCACTAGGTCAAAACATTAAATATGAATAAAATAATGAACAATATGACCATATATATTCAAAATGACTGTTCATTTTTACCATTTCACATTTACCTCTAACAGTGAGAGTTCTGATTACTTTTTCCCTCAATCTTTTGCTGCTGATTATGGCCAATTTAGTGAACGATTTCGAGTGTCATCGCTTCCAAGTAGGAGATAAAACCTTTCTCTTTCTTTCAGTTCTTCCATTCTATGATTTCAAGCAAAATCACTGATTTTTTGAGGACCCTGGGGCTCCAAAATTTCACCCTAGGACCAACGCAGGCCAAGAGGGACGAAAAGAGTGTTGCACCTAGGCATTCATGTACTTCAGGTAGAGGTGCAATGCTTTGGTTTGGTCTTCTGGAGTGCGTTGGGAGAAAATATAACACTTTTTTATCAGTTTTCCCTCAAATTTTGACAAGTTCTTTGCATGAAAATGATCCTAATGAATCTCTTGTTGATGTTTCATTTGTTCATCAACACAAAATGGCTTCCATATGGAGAGAAAAATAACATGAGAAAAAATATTTAAATAGAGAAAATGATCTTGCTACCATCTAGGCATTAATGAACTATGGATTACTAAAATTCTTCTGGCTTCCTAGTATGAGGCAATAGATGGAACTGTTGAAATAACTTGTTTGTTCATGGGATGTTCAGGAACAAGCATTTAGGTTTAGGGAACATCTACTAGAGATAAAGGTAGAGGATATCTACTTTATGACAAGACTGTCCATGAGGGGTGCCCCCATATCTTGCCTAGGTGGGAGAAGTTGTGGGGAGAGAGTGAAAGATTATATTTCCACCTATTGTAAACCTTGAGCCCAACCAACAAAGGATGGAAAGATCAGTATAAAAGATTTGACTTGGTTACCTTTGAGAATGATCCTATTCATTATCAAAATATTGGAAGGTAGCTCTACATTGCACATGGAAAGTGGATCATATATGAAATATGGATTGGAGCGTCTAGAGAAAACACTCTTCGACTGGAGCAAGGGAGTTATGGTCAATATGAAAGAAAAAATTACTAAGGAAAAAGAGGGAAAAATAAAGAAATTTGGATATGGTGTGAACTTATTTTCCTTTTCATTAGAGCAGGTTCCCTTAATTTAGTCCCAGTATATAATACTCGAGCCTATCAATCTGAGGGTGCCACAGATGAGGAGGTGGATAGATCACATGTCCCAACATGTAGGGCCATGAGAGATCAACTTCTCACCAGCCTTCTCTAGATGGATACACAAACAATTTATCATGATCAACAAGTATCCTTGCACAAGCATGGATTTCCGTGATGACCCCGAGCTTTTGCTTCCTAAGGGTGAGGCATGGAGTGCTGTAGGTAAGAAATTTTGACCTTTTAAGTTTTGAAATTTTTACAATTTTTTTCTATTTTTTTATGTTTTGGATACTAAACTATTGATGTTTCATGCAGATGCGGGAGTCGTTTGACCTATTGGTGCTTCATATCTCCATCGTGCAGAGGAATGACAATAGAAGGAGGAAGTAGAACCAGCATGGGTCGCTTCAGTGGGATAAGATATGCTGTGAGATCCAATTGTAGTAGAGGTCCTATTAGAGGCATTGTGCCACATGAAAGGGTTGATACATGGAATTGATGATATTACAGTCGACCAACTTCCACTGCAACTGCAGTGACACTGTTGGACGTAGCCCAACTTGGCCCATGTTTTGGTCAAAACTCTGCATTTTATGGAGTAGAGTGTGCGGTGCCACATAGTAATGTATCATGTGATGTTTTAGGGGCTTTAGGGTGGGTCAAAGTCGCTTTTTGTAATGGTTTTTGGGCAATAGTTGATTATTTTTAGAAGGACCATGGTATTTTGATGTACCCATTGATTTAATTAGTATATATAGGAGAAAAGATGTAAGTTGAATTAGTGAATAGTGATATGATAGAAGCATAAGGAAATGTCTCTATAATCTGTTTTGGGTCTTGAAGGAAAGGCTCCACAGCTGAGTGTGAGGAGACCTGAATTCTCTAGCTGAGTACACAAACACCTACAGCTAGGTGCGTAGGTCAAGGATTTGTACATTGTTCAAAGAATTAAGATAATAAGTACCATTTTGATGGGCATAACTTGTGTATGATTATTATATATCTTTTTCTTTCTATTCCACGTAGTATTTTTTATGGTTATTAATGACATGGTTAAGTAGATAAACCAACCCTACAAAGTAATCTATGTATGATAAGGATAAAAGAACATAAAAATACCAGATCACATCATCCCTCAAGGCTATAGAAAGCTAGTTTTTTCATCCTCCCATAATCACTTCGGGTGAGATTGCGATCTACTTGTAGATCGTTAACGAGAGGGCTAGTGATTGAAGGTTTTGTTGGTGCGCAGTAAACTATGAACCTGGGTCAGCCCAGCCTAAGCCACCAAATGGTTCCAGACATGAATGTCGTAAGCAGGAATCAGTAGAAGATAAGGTCGCGAACCTCTTCCTTACAGTCAAGGAATCAAAGCAGAAGATCACAGATGTGTAGTTTGAATATGAAGTAAATATCAGTGAGATACAAATGAAGCTACAACCAAACACACTACTAGAAGTGCACGAATGAGGGAGATCGACCTAAAGAATGTAGTGGCGGGCATCTCTAAGAGAGTGGCAGAATGTGGGAAATTATTGGATGAGACCATACAAATTTTAACTTCACTACAAGAATATCTAAACATACAAAATATAGAAGATGGCATCCAATAGAAGCAGAAGAAGAAGAAGCTAGAGGGGATTCAGGAAACTGTAAAGACCTTTCTAGTATTGCAAAAGCTTACCAGAATCAATGAAACCAAGGCACTTTAGAAACAGATCGAAGAAATCAGAAGGGACGAGCAAATTTTGATGGAGAGAACTCAACCATGGCAGGATGAGTCTCTCCATCTATCACAGGAAGTTGATGGGAAGCTCCAGGAATTTCAAAAAAAGGAAGAAGTAGTACTGCAGAAGGCTACAGGACCAGTGATAAAGGGACTACTGGAAGAAGTGTACAGAGAAGAGAAGCATGCAACAAAGATACTACAATAGTACAACATCACCTACAACAACATCAAATCAAATATTTGAGCCAAAGCAGCCGAGTGAATTGAGACGAGTCACATGTGAGTGTTGGGGGCATGTTGCACACAATCCAACTTGGCCCAAGTTTTGGTCAAAACTCCATATTTTAGGGAGCAAAGTGTGTGGTACCACAGAGCTATGTATCATGTGATGTTTTAGGGGCTTCAGGGTGGGTTGAACTCCCTTCTTTTTGTCACGGGTTTGGAGAAATAATTGATTATTTTTAGAAGGACCATGGTATTTTGATGTACTCATTGATGTAACTAATATATATAGGATAAAACATGTAATTCAAAGTAGTGAATAATGATAGGATAGAATCATAAGGAAATATCTATGTAATCTATTTAGGGTCTTGAAGGAAAGGCTACATAGCTGAGTGCACAGACACCTGCAGTTGGGTGCATTGGTCAAGTATTTGTACATTGTTCGAAGAATTAATATAAGAAGTACAATTTTGATGGGCATAAATTGTGTATGATTATTATGTATCCTTTTATTTATGTTTAGTCTTTTGGTTATATTTTACTTCCGCGTAGTATTTCTTATGGTTATTAATGACATGGTTAAGTAGATAATCCAACCCTGCGAAGTAATCTATGTATGATAAGGATAAAATAGCATAAAATTACCACATTTCATCATCTCTCAAGGCTACATAAACCTGGTTCTGCATCCTCCCATAATTACTTTAGGTGAGACTGCGATATGCTTGCAGATCATTGCCGAGAGGGCCAATGATTGAGGGTTTTGTTGGTGCACAATAAACTTTGAACTTGGGTTAGCCCAACCTAAACAGAAGTTACACCATAGGATTTCCTAATCATATGGGTCAACTATTGCGCAAGATGGCTCATGTAGTGTCATTCCATCACGAGCACCTCTAATTTGTCTACTTCGATCTTATGTAGTTTTTTATATGGGTGATGTATGTAATATGTGTCTCGGGAACAAATTTTTGTAAAACCAAACCTATATATATATATATATATATATATATATATATCTATATTTCCCATTTTTTTTGGTTTTAATCGTATTTTAAGTACAATGTTATATGAATTGAAAATTAATTACATTCACTGCAAATTTCTATCTAAAACATGATTATCTAGGGAATCTGTTAATGTTTTAGATTTATAGAAATGTGTTCATATTGTATGAAATCGAAATGTCTTTCTAGAAAGTGTACTCTTAAAACCATGTGTAAGATGGTGGGACTTCTAACTAAATAGATACCAGAAAGTTGTAGTACTACAAGTTGTGAGTTAAGTCTGACAACGAAATGGTGGATACCATGTGAAATAGCATCAGACATTAGCTCCACCACTGCATTATACTCAAATATGTTTTTGGTGGAGTGACCAATACAAATACCTTGCAAACTCACTAACTCGCCATTTGGAGTGAAGATAGCCCATGTTGCAGAAGAAAAGTTCTTGAGTACTACGACTGGCAACATTAGAATAAACACTGAAAGTTTCAAGAGATACCTACATCTGCAAACCAAAAAGACACACTAAAAACACACATATAACACGTATAGACAATATGTACACAGTGATAATGTAACACCATCCTCCCCTATCTACCCAAGCAACTGGCCAACCACGGTAAACATGAAACTAGAGGCCAGTATGATATGATTTGAACTCCTAAGTCATGTTAAGGAAGCGGAACCGATGGAAACACACCATACAGACATCCAACATCAGCTTTAGGACCCTAAAGAACCAACGCCACCTTTCTTCCAACTAGCCCCTGTGTCCCACTAACATTTTGGACTACTTAACCTTTGGATGCTATCATGCTATGGGAATTCTAGAGTCCGAGGACCTATAGACTCTCTCATAGGCCTACACGCTAGTGTCCAGTGGCTCTTTTTGTCAGTGTTGTGCCAGCGTCCCTAGGATTTGAGTCATTTTTTCAGGTCTAGAGCCCAAGTCACTGCCCTTATCCAAAACAATAAAATAACAAGGAAATTATAGTATAAATGCAATCACTTGCATGCGACCTTGACTGGACCCCTACTAGTTATGACAGGCATTTCATCAAACATATCACGAATATGTAATCCACATGTGTAAATAACATATATAAGCATAAGCGTCTCATACTTAGCTGAGAATCATCAAGAAACATTGATTCCTCAACACATCAACTTCCATTTCATCCATTATTTTATAGATAAATTGTTCATTTATTTATCAATAGAAACATGATGAGAGACCTACATGGCTATTGTAATAAAAGACATATATAACCAGCATAATAGTAGTACAAATACTAATGAAATCAAAATCATATAAACCACATATAATCCAATATAATATTCATAAAAATAAAAGGAGAAATAACCCCATATTCATGATGAAAAATCCAAACACAAGATGGGACTTCCACGTTCCACCTAACCATAGAATGGCTGAGCCAAATCTCTCTTCAACAATTCACCCCCATGCCATATTCCAAGCATGAATATTGGATCTCATAAAACACATCAATCCAAAACCATCTAGGGCTTCTAGAGGCCATTCAACTCAACCCCTCAAACAGTGATTCCACCTCATGATCGTACATCACAAAACCATCATTAGATTGGTCTCTATCCCAGCCATCCAGGGCTCCAAAGTGTTTTTTCCAACCAAGGCTCCAAGACTAGTAACTTAACCCACATCTACAACTGAGCTCCAGAGAGTTTTTCCAATCAAGGCTCTAGGACTAGTAACTCAACTGACCAAGGGCTCCAGAGTGTTTTTCCAAGCAAGTCTATGGGACTAGTAACTCAACCCAAGTTGTTATAGGGCTCCAAAGTGTTTGTCCAACCAAGGCTCTAGGAACTAGTAACTCAACCCAAGTTAAGGAAACATGAGAACCAAGCAAAACAAAACAATGAAATAAACCCACAAACTCCATGGCTATCCAAGAAATGAAAAGGCTAGGCAAGCCCACCGTCAATCCTGACCATTCTCCATGAGAATTATAGATCATGACCAATAAACCACATGCATGTGCCATGTAGGCCAAAACTAGTGAAGAAAACATACATGAAACTCGGTACCTACAATCAAAACCCACTGTAGTTATTGATCCAGATGTCCTCTTGCACTTTCCTACTCTTCCATTGCTCCAAAACCCCAAATATGCCACAACCTCCAAGAGTGCTCCAAGAAAACTCTAAGTGTCCAAGAGTGAGAGAGAATAGAGAGAGAGCTCCAAAACCGAACTGACCAAGATACACTGACCAAGCCTTTCCCATTGATCCTTAGAAGCCATTTTATTAATGAGACCTTTATTTTCTATATTTTCCATTATTTTCCTTCAATTTCCACCTCACATGTAGCCTGCGACCTTTCACTTTCCTTTTCTCTTAATTTTCATTATTTTACATAAGTAAATGCCTATTAATGCCTCATGCCTTTCCATAGCCTTTTCCATCGCCTTTTCCTATTTCCTTAGCCATAATAAACCAAATGAACACCCACTAGGATGTTTTGCACACCATTCATCTTAGAATATGTGTCCCATCACCATGGTCTTATATATTTTTGCATGGATTTTTAACCAGGGCTGTTACAAAACCCTCCCCCTTGGGGGAACACTGTCCTCGGTGTTCGTTGACACCTATAACCAACAAGACTACTGAAAACAAAACACGCTTCCCATGGAGCTTTATAACATAGCTCGTTGCAGTATTTAGAATGACTATCTGCTAAGACATGAAAAACATATTGTTTACTGGAGATTTATAACACAACTCATTATAATATTTACAATAATAACCACATATAAACGTACACATTTGCTTCACCCAATAGATTTTCATATTTTTTGTGCAGCTTTATAAATAAAATCAGTACAATATTTAAAATAATACACACATATGCACATTTTCTCAATCAACAAATAAAAGGATACCATGCCTACATCCACAACAAGGGAATCCAGATGCTCACACCTCCACCCTCAAAATAATACCAGGATTCACCTCCTTCCTAGGAAGTCCAGAATTTAGTGCAAAGTCAAAGCTCCAACCAATGTGCAACACTATAATCTTGCACCACTTGTCCTCTCAGTGAACAGTTACCGACTCATTGTTCCAAGGCACACTCCCAATGTGCATGTGATTCCATCTAGCAATGCTAATAACCAAAACAAATATATCCTCGATGTTCCCTTCTATGCAACACAATCCCTCAAGTAATCCAGTCACCCCCTTATGTTCAATCACACACCTTCGAAGTATCGTTGGCACCCCCATCCCAGGAAGTCCATCCCTTGGCAAGGCTTCCTCGCATTAGAAGATACAAAAACTAAAGCATATCCCTGCCTTAAAACCATCATACCTGTCATAGCATGCTCATGGAAATCAATGGACACTATTGGGTACCAATGTCCCATAATGGCCCTACTCTTGAAGTGTTTTAACAACATACTACTACATGTTCCAATTCCTTTCACTAGCACTGCTCATTCTTGTACTCAGTTTCGACTACCCAACAGGGCATATCCATGCTTCCTGTACCAAGCACATACCTTCCATTAGATTTAAAATACATTGAAATAAATTCACATCATACCTCATTAATATCTAGTCAATAAGGTACGCTTACAATTCTGTTAGCTTCCTGTCACAACAAGTCAAACTAACATCTTTGACCAAATCATCATGTATAAACATATCAGATCAGGTTAGCTCAAAATACAACCATAATAGATCAACATCATAAATCACATGTAACCATCATAACCAGAATCATAGACCACATGCATAATAAAACTGAAATAAAATATTGATACTTATCTTTTAATTAATCCTTAGCTTCTACCTTTGTCCTTATTCCGTACACACACTAGATCAGTAGCCACACCTGACAAACACCAAGTTCCTTCTCCTCAACCATGTTCACATACATATAGTGTGCATCACACATATCAACCACACATGACATACAATACCATGCAATACATGCATCTACACATGTCACACAACACACACACCTACACCTAATGTACAACACAACACAATACATGCGCCTAGAACCGATGTACAACACAATACATCCATCTATACTCGATGTAAAATGGCACACAATACATGTATCTACACCTGGCATACAACACAACACAATACATCTATACCTAACGTACAACACCACGCAATACATGTACCTACACAAGACATGTACTACACAGAGTACAACACAACGATTACACGTGTCATGATAACATGACTAAAAAATGCACATACATAGTACCAAATTCCGTCAACACAACATGTATGACATGCACACAATAGACATGTACACTAGTACATATGTACAACATGTACACAGGACCACTTGTACACCACACCACTTGCACAACTTGTGCACAACAAACATGTACATGACACCACCTGCACAATGTGTACCCAATGTCACATGTACACTGTACCACCTGGAAAATGTCTACAAAATACTGTGTGTACACAACACCACATGCACGACATGTACATAACACCACATGTACACAGAATCACATGCACGACATGTACAAAAAACCACATGCACACAGCACCACATGTACCACATGTACATGACACCACATGCTTACAACACCACGTGTACAATCATGCACACAACAACATATGTACATAGCACCACACAACATGTACACAACACCAGATGTACATATCATTGCATATCCAACATGTACATAGCATCATATATACACAACATTGCATATACAATATGTGCACAACACCATATGTGCACAATGTCGCATTTCCATCATCCACACAATAAAATATGTACACATCACCGCATATCCAACATATACATAGCACCATCTATACACAACACTACATGTGCACAAAATCACAGATGCAATGTGTAGAACATATACAACATATGCACAACATTAGCACTGCACATTTAAAACCACGCTGTCCTTAGCAAGCAACCTTTCTTTCAATGCCTTATCCATGTTTGTCACAACATGTCGCATACCACATTGCTTTCATTTCGGTAATGTATCCCTATGTATAGTATGTTCATAAAATAGACATAATATAATCACATAATATCAACTCATAACCACATGATACCGCCCTTGTAGATTTTTCATGACTACTCTTCCCACTTGATTCCCATAAGACTATGAACCTTGTCATACCATTCACTTGCATAAACAATCATGATCCTATTAAACAAAGATATGGACACATACACATACATACATATAAAAACCAGCTTAAAAATAATAATTATATAGTCAGTCAATGACACACATACATACATATAAAAACCAGCTTAAAAATAATAATTATATAGTCAGTCAATGACACACATACATACATATACATATAAACATTAGCATCAAATAATCATGATCCATGATGACCATATCAGACATGACATACATACATACATACATACATGTATACACGTATAGACATCAACACAATCATGATCACAAATTGATTACTATATATCAAAAGGTCAAGGTTAAGAGAACTCCCTTTATTCATGCAACACATGTGAAACATCGAAAACAACAATTCCCAACATAGCCAAGGCATATGACACCTCAAATCCATTCACCTTACCTTTCTTAATTACCTTTCCCATGATTGTCCCACCATTGTCCATTTACACCAATGGACCAAACCAATCCAACTAGTTGTTGTACACTTTACTTCAGCTGCCCTTATACATGCAGTGAGCTTCATCTAGGCCTTACATCACTGATTTGGTTTTATTCAACTCTCCTTGGGTTCCATTAACTTTCCTCTTTCCCAACCAATTCCCAAGAATCAAAACTTAAAAATCAAGCATAATAAGAAAACAAGGAGAAAACCATGAAAACCAATAATGATACGACACCACAAACAAAGTTTCATGATCATGCACTATACGTAACAAAACTACAAATCAAGTGCAAAAAAATCACAAAATACTAAAAGCACAAAACTAAAAACATACACCATGACTCAATCCCCATGGTTCGCAGTGCTTCCAAAGGAAATATTAACATGAGCCTTCTTCAAGATTTCATGGCAGTCTTTGTGCCATGCAAACCCCTACATCATATTGTCATCAACACATAACTATAAGTTCTTAAATAAACATAACAATACACTGGTTACCTTACCTTGCTATGCCAAGCATGTTGCTTGAAATTGAACACATCCACACCATCTCTCAAAGGACTCCAATTTCCTTGAGAGGTCCACCTATAACTAGAGACTAGCTGATATACCTATCAAATACAAGTTCATGAATCTAGTACATATCCACATAATGAAAAACAATATTAAGGTTAAGAATACTTCCTGTATGCAAAGAACTCATTCGTTTGGAATAAGGGTTTCCAAACATAGCCATAATAATTCTTGCCCAATTCCTTTCTTTGACCTTTTCCTTGCTGCAATTGAGTGTTACTATGCACTGCCACATCACCCAACTATTAGTTATATAAACATGTCATGCTAATACCAAGCATGTTTCCTGCACTATTTGCACATTTCAAACTCATTTTCCAAATATCAAGGCAATCATATATATCAATTTGAAATAAACCTTTACCAATACTAGCAATCATGTCACAATTCATAGTCAATTCATAGTCATTAGACATAATAGTACAACTATCACCTAGTACGCTCAAGTACATATCAACTATCTCAACACATATGTATTAGTACAATCATCTTAAAATAAGATCATTGGAACACATACTCATATTATGCAATTCATCAAACATTCAACCAACTTGCAAAATACCATGTTAAATAAATCAACTAGATGACATAATAGACACCAAAAACTCGAACACCAAATAGATGTCATAATCAAACAATAAAGCATAAAGTAGATGACATAAACATGTTCATACCTTAATGTATCTCAAGGGAGGAAATCTTGTCTACACAATCAATCTAGATTAGAATGATATAACTTCACAACATATAAACTCAACCAGAAATAGGTCATGATATCCATAATAGTCACTAGATAATAAGTCCAGATCATAAGCTCATAAACATTTATCATTCATACATAATAATCACATCTGCATATTCAGTCTAGATTAGTATGACATAATATCACAACATATTAACTCATACCTAAATGTCATAACCCTAACCATTTGCATAGACCAATCCAACTTAGTATGATATATATATCATCAAGATCTTAATGTAATAACCCTAATCATCAAGTTACTAGCATATAACAATAACAAATTATATATCATGATCATCAACAACATATAACCTAATCATCAATCTAACTATCATATAACAACAACAAGTTAACCTATGACATACTCATCAACAACATATAAGATAACCATCAATTTATCTAACATAAAACAAAAATAGTAGTGCATACAACCACATGTTACTATCATTCATGACTATCTGACACATGTCCATATTACTACACTAATCAAATAGCATCTATCATGTATGTACCATAACATCAATAGAATGAAAGAAATACACATAACCATAATGCACATAGCAATCCTTAACCTACATACCTACATGCCCATCATACGAACCTGTAGGACGACATGCTCTTTCCTCGACGTTCAATGCTACAACTTCATTTTGATGATCTACATCTCCTGCTCTATCTCAGCCAACACATTAGAATCCTAACATACCAATAGCATCATGATGACCTAATTTCATGAAATGACCTGATGCACAACAACCTTCACCATGACAATGCATGCATAACAATGTATAAACACCGACATGGATAACAAATGCATATAAACCCATATACTCATGATGACACATCCCATAAAAACACCATCAACCTTCACATGGCGACATCACTAGAACCATGATCAACACCATGCAATTGAAACAAGCAAATGGACTACAACCATAAGGAACACGAATGCAACCAACATAAATGGATGGCCAACACACAACCCATCTAGTCTGAGGGGTGAACCATGCTCTAATACCAGTATGTAACACCTTCCTCCCACATTTACCCAAGCAACTAGCCACTCATGGTAAAAATGAAATGAAAGGCCATTATGATATGATTCAACCTCCTAATTCACATTAAGGAAGTGGAACTGACAAAAACACACCATACAAACATCCAACATCAACATTAGGACCCTCAAGAACAAACCCAAGCTTTCTGCCAACTAGCCCCTAGGTCCCACTAACATATTGGACTACTTGACCTTTCGACGCTCTCCTGCAATGGGAATGCCAATGTCCAAGGATATCTGGCCTCTCTCACAAGCCTGCAAGCTAGCATCTAGGGACTCTTTTTGTCAGTGTTGTGCCTATGTCCCTGAAATTTGAGCCACTTTTTCAGGCTCAGAGCCCAGGTCACTGCCCAGAATTGAATCACATCTCCAAAATAGTAAAATAACAAGGAAATGACAATATAAATGACATCACTTGAATGATACCTTGACTGGACCCATACTAGCCATGAAAGTGATTTCGTCAAATATATCATGAATATGTAATCCACAGACGTAAAAAACATATTTGTGCATAGGGGTCTCATACTTAGCTAAGAATCACTAAGAGACATTGATGCCTCAACACATCAACTACCATTTCATCCATTATGTCATAGCTACATTATTCATTCATTTATTAGTATAAACATGACGATTGACATACATGTCTATTGTCAAACACATATATAACCAACATAATAGCAAAAGAAATACTAATAAAATCATAGCCATATAAACCACATATAATCCAATATAATATTCATAGAAATGAAAGGAGAAATAACCTCATATTGATGATGCAAAATCCAAAACTGGGATGGGACTTCCACAATCAACCTGACCATAGAATGGCTGAGACAAATATCTCTTCAACCATTCACCCCCATGCCATATTCCAATCATGAATGTGGGATCTCATAAAACACATCAATCCAAAACCATCTAAGGCTTCCATAGGCCATCCAACTCAACCCATCATATAGTGGTTTGAACTCATAGTCAGACATAAAAAAACCATCATCATATTGGTTTCTATCCTAACCATCTAGGGCTCTAGAGTGTTTTCTCCAACCAAGTTTCCAGGACTAGTAACTCAACCCATAATTGTCGCTGACCTCCAAAGCATTTTTCAAGGCTCTAGGACTAGTAAGTCAACCCACCAAGGGCTCTAGAGAATTTTTCCAACCAATGCTATGGGACTACTAACTCAACTCAAGTTGCTACAGGGCTCTAGAGTGTTTTTCCAACCAAGGGTCCAGGAACTAGTAACTCAAACCAAGCCAAGGAAACATGAGAACCAACCAGAAAAAACAAGGAAATAAACCCACAATCTCCATGGCTATCCAGGCAATGGAAAGGTTAGGAAAATCCAATGCCAATCCCAACCATTCTCCATGTCAATGAAAGATCATGAGCAATAAACCACATGCATGTGCCATGCATGCCAAAACTAGTGAAGAAAACATACATGCAACTTGGTACCTGCAAGAAAAATCCATTGTAGCTATTGATCTTGATGTCCTCTTACACTTTCCTACTCTTCATTTTAATTCTTGCTCCAAAAATACAAATATGCTACACCCTCCAAGAGTGCTCCAAGAAAAATCTAAGTGTCCAAGAGTGAGAGAGAGAGAATAAAGAGACAGCTCCAAAACTGAACTTACCAAGATACACTAACCAAGCCTTTCCAACTAATCCTCAGAAGCGTTTTTATTAATGAGACCTCTATTTTCTTCATTTTCTATTATTTTCCTTCAATTTACTCCTCACATGAAACTTGTGACCTTTAACCTTTCTTTTCTCTTAATTTCCATTATTTTTCATTAATAAATGCCAATTAATGCCTCATGTCTTTCCAAATCCTTTGTCGTTGCCTTTGCCTATTTCCTTAGCCATAATAAACCAAATGAACACCCACTAGGATGTTTTTCACAACATTCATCTTGAAATATGTGTCCCATCACCATGGTCTTATATATGGATTTTTAACCAGGGTTGTTACAAATAACTACACTTGAGATCAAGCATAGTATTTTTTGAGGTACAACCCATTTCTAAGTTGCACCAAGAGAACTCCATCAAAATACACTAACTCATAGGCCCCTTTTGCAAGGACTCTTTTCACAATGTATGGACCTAACCACATTGGTTGAAACTTCCCAGAACCTAGGATTGATACTCTTTTCATACTATGCCTTGATGTATTTTATGAGCTTCGTTAGCTATAGTAGCATCGCGCCAGGTTTCATCTAAACAATTCATATGTAAAATATGCTCCTCCTATACAGATTGGTAAGAAGACATTCGATATCTAGTTTCAATGATGGAATTTCACATTCAATTGGAAGGATAAATTCTAGACCATACACCAACTAAAAGTGTGTGAATTCGGTAGTCGTTCTGACAAAGGTTCTATATGCCCACAAGTAAATGTAAATTAGCAAATTCCAATCCAATTTGTGGACCCCTACCATGTGTTAAAGCATCATCTTAAGAAATTTGTTGATGGCCTCAACCTATCCATTAGCTTGAGGATACTAGGGAGTGGAAATTTCATGGGAAAGTCCCAGATTAGGAGTTAATTTGGTCATCATATAATTCAGGAAATGTTTTCCATGATTTGTAACTATTTCTTATGGAACACCAAACCATGTGATGACATGGTTGAAAAAACATTATGCAGCCATTTCACAAGTTTTTTTAAATGTAGGCATCGCCTCGGCCCACTTAGTAAAGTAGTCAACAATGATAATAATATAACCATGCCCCCTGGTCGAGTCAGGGTTACATGTCATGAATTCGATACCCGATTTCACAAAATGACCAACAATTATAATGGGATGAAATGGATCACATGGAGCACGAGTCTTACGATAATATATCTGGTATGCATGACACTTCTGGATAGCGAGGATGCAGTCTCGAAAGATGGTAGGCTAGAAGTAACCAACACGTAAAAATTTCTGGGCAATAGAGTAACTAGATAAATTTCTGCCACATGCTCCCAAGTGGCATTCATTTAAGACTTTATCAGCCTCCTAAAGTGTGAGGCACTTCGTAAGATCATATCGATACCACAACGATAAAGGGTGTCACTGATAATGATGTAATTTCAGGCTTGGTAACAAATACATTGCTGCTCCCAGCGAGAGTTATTAGACTAGAAAGTTTGGTTCTCGAGATAAATCAAGAAATATCCATACCATGGGTCAAATGATGAGCTTAGAAACAATGACTCGTCAGGAATAAAATCTTCATATGTAGATTCTTAATCATGGGAAGGGAAATCACACATTAGTTCTGCGAAAACTAGGGATTTCTTTCACTTGGATTTGATGAATTCTAGGTTCAGATTATTGTAAGATGACAATCCATTTGGAGTAATTCCCCCCCAGAAATTGATGTCACAAATTGTATTTCATAGGGTTTCAATCTAAAATGACCATAGTCTTCCGATGAAAGATGTAATGGAAAAAACTTTGGAAAGCTTGAAATACCACCAAAGCTAATTTTCTACATGGGAATATCGAATTTTGGTATCATTAAGATTCCAATTCAGATAGTAAATGGGATGTTCAGTCCCTAAATAATATTCTTGGACCAATACCATTGCTATAGTATAAATGGCAGCAACAAGATACATGAAGTAATCGGGTTGATAGTCAGGGGGCTTTAGAAGATATGCCCATACCATTATCTTTAAAGGGCATCAAATTCGTTCTAAGTTGCATCATCCCAGTGGAATGGAACCCCTTTTTTTAGAAAGTGAGTGAATCCTTTAGTCAATTCAGCATAATTAGGGATGAATCCTTATTGGAATTTAGTTTTCCCTTCAGGTCATTGAATCTGAACTAGTGGAGAAGGTGTAGGCAAATCGACAATTGCCTGTACTTTCAATGGATCGATACAAATTCCTTGTTTTGATATAACAAAACCTAGAAGCTGGCCGGAACTGACACAAAACACACATTTGTGTGGGTTAAGTCAAATATTAGAAGAAAACTAGACCAAATATGCATTGGGTGATCAGTTTGATGTTTTGAGTGAGCACGGAGGTCATCCAAATATGGTTGAATTATGTGTTTTATATCATGAAAAGTTTAATCCATGGCACGCTGGAAAGTGGCCCCAACATTCTTTAAATTGAATGAGAGTTTCCTATAAGCAAAATTTCCCCAGGGACAAATAAAATCAGTTTTAGGTTGGTCTGTCAGGAGAATGTTGATTTGATTATATCCGAAAAATCCATCCATGAATGAATAAATTTCACATACAGAGCAATCATCAAAAATCTGGTTGTTATGAAACCAAATCACAAAAAGGTAGAAAAGATAGATGAATGCCTTAGAAGTAAGCCTCTTCGAGGAGGAAACCTCCTTTACATTACACAAATGAACAATTCTTGAATGATACAAATGAAAAAACCTCCTTTCTATATATAGGAGTGTAAGGGGTCATAATATAATCAGAGCCAACATAACAATAATAATGTAAGGTCACAATAATAATGTAAGGTCACAATAATAACAATAGTGGGCTTCTATGGGGCACAATAGTAACAATATGGGCACTACATCGGTACATCAATATAATAAGGGGGTTGTACTAATAACAACAAGGGGTTACACTAGTAGTATAAGGGCCTAACAGACCTCTCTCTAAAAATTATTGTCCTCCCTTGTGGAATATTTAGCGGGTAAGTTCTTCCACTTGATGAGATACTCTGAAATTGATCAATTTCGTAGCTGTCGAGTTCTTGTTTCTGTGACTGCTATAGGTTCCAATATGATTTTTCCTTCCTCTTCAATTTCTGGCAATATTGTTTGAATTGGGATCTTTTGTAACTTCTGAATAAGTGGCCATTCTTCTTCGTCCTTCTTCCATTCATCCCTTGCTTCATTTATCCAATCTGGTTGGATAATAGAAATAGCACAAAACAATGCTTCCACATCCTCATCGTTTCTTGAGAGTGCATCTGCAACAAAATTTTGCTTCCATTTTCTACAGATGATGTCAAAGTCATAACCCAACATATTTGTGACACATTTTTTCTTTTCTTCTAAAGATAATATTTGTTCTAAGAAGTATTTAAGACTATAATGATCCTTTTTTACCTTGAACTGTCTTCCCATTTGGTAAGGTCACCATTTCGTAAGTGCATGTAGTATTGCCAACATTTCCTTCTCATAAATAGCTTGCTTGAGATGTAGCAGTAAAAATACACAATCACCTACATCAAAACATTTTTCACTACGATGTTGATCTACCTATTGTTTCATTCGATTTTGTACCAAAGTGGTGTTATCCTTTAAAAGTTGCAAAACTTGTTGTTGATGCTCAATGTGATCTTTCACTGCTTGAACCTTTTTCTTCTTGATATGTCCTTCTATCTTGATAGTTTGAGGAGTGGTAATTCCAACCAATGAATTACAAGATATGGTTGGATTCATTTCTTCTTTCTCGATGTGATCTTTCACTTCTTGCACCTTTTTCTTCTTGATATGTCCTTGTATCTTGAGGGTTTGAGGAGTGGTACTTCTTGCCAATGCTTTACAAGATATGGTTTGATTCATTTCTTCTTTCTATAGGGTAGGGTCCTGGCGTATATCCTCTTCTTTTGATGTTTCTTGATCCTTTTCTTCCTCCTCTTCATACTCTATGTAAAATAATTTCTTCTCAACAAACTTATGACCTTTAGTGCATTTTCTATCACAATTGTAACAAAGCCCTTTTTCTCTTTCCAATTGTTGTGGTGTTGCTATAAAGAAGGTGTTGCTCTTTGTATCCTCATAATGTGCTATCATTTCCTCCATGAAAATTGACCATGTAACAAGTTGTTTACGAGAACAAAGCCCTTTATACCATAAAAATTGATCTGGTTCTAAATATGAAGATGCAATACATACCTTTTGTAATAGTGGTGCACCATGTAGATCAAAATATTGCTCCATCTTAAGTATCCAATTTACTGGATCCTTGCCATCAAACCTCCTCATAGCGCCTTTTCTTGATTTTAGGAGCTCGATCTTGAAATGACTATAACTTTGCAATTTCGGTTCTTCCAGTTCTGAAATTGTGACCTGTAGTAGCCCTCTGTGTCCTCTTTCCAATGCCACCAGTCTGATCCAAATTGGATTCTCCAAGGAAGAGTTATGCCAAATCTCCCACAGTGACTTGATTATATACTAGTTCAGTAGAGCAAACTTGTACGACATGCCACGTGTCCCTGTTTCGACCTTTGGCTCTAAAAAATATACACAAGAAACTAAAGTCCGTCCTCTTTTCGTACCTTCTCATGAAATTTCAATCGATCCTCAGAGAGAAAGTTATGATTATTTTCCCCAGGTCACCTGTTTGGAATGAAATTCGGGAGTCTACAAAAAGGCCAACTTCCTCAGATCATATCTCCGCAAATATAGCATGAAAAGTTCTGAAATTTGGACCTGAGGTTCACAACGATTTCAGCCCAAATGTTTTTTTTTTTGCATCTAAAACGTCACAAAAAAAAGTTATAGCACAAATGCCATGATGACCTGTTTGGAACAGTGAAACCCTAGAATTCAAAGCTCTGATACCAAATGTTATGAAACCAACTCACAAAAAGGTAGAAAAGATAGATGAATGCATTATAGATAAGCCTCTTCGAGGGGGAAACCTCCTTTACATTACACAAATGAGAAATTCTTGAATGATACAAATGAAAAAACCTCCTTTCTATATACAAGAGTCTAAGGGGTCATAATATAATCAGAGTCGACATAACAATAATAATGTAAGGGCACAATAATAACAATAGTGGGCTTGTATAGGGCACAATAGTAACAATATGGGCACTACATGGGTACATCAATATAATAATGGGGTTGTACTAATAACAATAAGGGGTTACACTAATAGTATAGGGGCCTAACACCAGTCAATAAACGGGATGGGATAATTTTCCTTCGGACATGCATGATTTGCATCCTGATACTTGACACACACTCGAATAGTGTCCTATTTCTACATGATAGTAACTACATTTGACACCCAATCAGTTAAAGGAATAGGGTATATGAAACCATCTCGAAGAAGCTTTTTAACTTTAGCCTTAATGCCCCCAACCTTATTGGGATGGACCAAATGGAGGCACTGTTGGACTGGTTTTTCATTTGGATATGTCTTGATTTCATGTACAACTATATTTGGGTCGATACCTAGCATCTTCTCATAGGTCCAGACAAAGACATCTCAAAACTCATAAAGAGGGCTCAATAAGTCTCGATCTCAAATGGAGAACAAGATACTCCAATGTGTATATTTTTTACAACATCTAGCTTGATGGAAATTTTAAGAGGTATCATCTCTTCGATATTCAAAAGGTTCTTTTCTAAATAAACCTCATGAATAGACACATAATTTGTAAAAATTTATATAGAATTGGGCGAGTATACATCACTGAGACTATCCTTAATGGAATCAGGCAAGGAGGAATGATGGTGATATCCGTTCCATGGCGCATCATTTGACTTCATGATTTCCATGATGCTTTCGTTGGTAGGGAATAGACATGAGAAAGGATCAGAAGATGTACCATATTCTAGCGGTCTTTCTACCCAATTAAGCGAATCAAAAGAAGAAACCGCAAAACCCAAATAAATGAATTTATAGTCTAGCTCAATGGGGCTTAACGACATTTGGTCACGAAAACTTTCAATGTCATTTTAATCTGGTAGAATCCATGGATCGTCCAGGATAGTAGAAGATGGTATCATGTTGATGTAGGCTACCTAAGATGAGTTGTCTGGAAGGAGAGCAGGAGCAAGTGAAAAGGTCCCCATAAGCGAAGAATCCTTCAACAATCTAACTCTGACATGATGATATGACTATAGGGTTTCCCCCACAAGAGGGACACTTCCAATAACATGTGAATTAGATGTGAAAAATGTGATTTGGTCCATGGTTACAATCCTGCCTTTATGAGGAAAGGTGATCATACAAAAATAAGATGGGATGACAATAGCCATGGCATAAACCCACGTACATCCTAATAGAAGATTTTAATCGAGAGGCCCATTTTGGCTTGAGGGGACCTGACCCAGGTTCAACGTTAGTTAACCAAACAAATCCATACAGTACTGGCCCTTTCGGCATCAGCCCATGGAGCGCGGACTGAAGTCTCACACGAAGTAGTATGAGGGGATGCTAGAACCACGTTTCCCCACCCTTGAGATGGTTGTGATGTCAGTTTATTCCAACTATTCTGGCCTTCTCACAGGTTACTTATTCCTCTGCTCTACCCTTCAGTACCTTCGCGAAGTGTTACAATCAGCTTTCATGCAGCCCTAACCAGGCGGTGAAGTCCTTTTGCGTTGCTAGGGCAGCGAACTACGTTATTTCCCAAACTAGGCTAAGTATCTTACTTATCTTATTATTAGATCTTTGTTTGCTTCACATAAATAGATGTTATTACTTGCGTTCACTTAAACAATATAATTATACACCTTCACGCATCATATAAGAATTAGAAGTGAAATTCATACCTAATATAACATATGCATAAACTGGAAATAAAGAAGCAGAAATGATAGAATACTTCTCTTTATTAATAGTTCCAGACAATAATAGACTCAACTCGCCATGCGCACTCAGTTGCACAGGTCCACACACTCAGCTGCAAAATTCTAGGCCTCTGCGCACTCAGCTACAGAGCCTCTACTTATGCTACGACCCAAAATTTAGACTTCTACTTCAGAGCTATCTCGCATACATGTTTGATATTAATCCATGAGTGATGCCTCTAACTACTTAGAGCTTAGCTCTATTTATACAATCCCATGGTCTGCAAACCATGGGTAGATCTTCTACAGCTAACATTACATTATCAAAATAAGGGTGGACAAACCTATGACTCTTTAACATCTACGTGCTCTGCGTCCAAAAAATTTGAAGTATTTACATTAGAATTACAAAATTGGACCAAAATATGGGCTCTAAGCCCAAAAACTGACCTTATGGGATCCCGTGCCCAACAGGCCCCGAACACAAACATTGTGGCTCATCCTCGAGTCACTTTGCAGTTGTGGATATCTTAGCGCAAAGACCTCCCAGCTCTATTTGAATCACTACAACTTCAAAAGTGCACTGAGCGGCTGCCTGCTCGACTTCTTCCACGTGCTGTTCGGTGACCAATGCTGCTGAACTGCTGCCCTGAATCGTTTGCTGAGTTGCTTGCAGTTGTGCAAGCTTTTCTTCAATGGACGCTATAATGCATAAGCCTCGTTGATCCATGGCCATAAGCACACTTTCAAGGCTGCTTCTTTGTGCCAAGCAGCATCCACCTATTCCTTGAGTGCCTTTGCCTGCTACATCTATGCAAGCCTTTGTGTAAGGGCAACCATGTGCACGGTCCTTTTGACCTCGTCGTGCCTCTATTATATCTTGCATGCCTCTGTCTCTAGGTGCTCTACATTTGGGTCCTCCTGTAAGGTGGTTAGGATCTCGAATGACTGTTCAAAGATCTGCATGTAGTCTATCACTACACTGTTAATCGCCATGATCACTATCGTAACCGTGGTGGTACATTGATATCTGACCTACAGTGGAGTTGAAGGCTGAGCCTTCAACTGCAATTCTGTGATCTGCATGTTCAGCTCTAGCTGAACCCTGGCCATCACTGCTCTTACGTTATGCACCCCTCTAGCTAATTTATGGGCGTGCGCCTCCATCGGTTCCTCTACTTGAATGGCTACCTCCAGGACCATCTGGCAGGCTTCCTGCACAACCTACATTATTAGTTTATTCAGCTCCATTGCCTCGTTGCGCTGCAAGCGCAAATGCTCAATGCACTATGCTCTCATGACCTATAGAGTGCAACTATCCCTTTCCTGAAGTTCTTTGGTGACTCCATCCTACAAGAGATAGAGTGTCTCTCGAGGGAGCGCAACCATGTTTAGTCTGACCCCTTAAAAATTGCTAACCCTAAACCTACTGGCCTCATTCTCTATAATGATTTCTCCATCTAGTAGCACTATCATGTTGGTCACCCTTGTGCGTAGCATTTCTTCGGCAGCTGAAGTGTCGACTGCAAGGCTGGTGGACACTGTGCCACCTTGTGGAGTGCGAACCTATAACTCTATTCAAAGAGTCCCCAATACAATCTATTGTTGTTCTTCAAATTGTTGGAGGGCCTCCGCGGTGACATCCCTCACCGTTTCACCGATATCATGTAAATCCCCCTCAGTGAGGGAGATTGGGTCGAAAGAAGTCTTTGATGCTTTTATTTTCTTTCACGACACTGTCTACTCTTATGGTCGTGGATGCTTGAGTTGGGTGGATGTCGTCTGCAGGTCTGTGCCACCCTATTCTATGTCTGTCTTTGGTTCAGGCGAAGGTGACTTCTATCCTTCGTGCTCTTCTTCTCCTATTTTTTGCTGTTCCGCCAACGTCGTGCGCTGCCTAGGCCTTAGCCACTGCTTCTTCCTTCGTTCACTTTCTGCTAGCCGCACCATCTGAAGTTTTGTCTCTTCCTTCTTGTAATGCACAAAGGACTTGTCCATTTCCATCGCGGAGCTAGCTGGAGTGTGCCACTTCGACATCCAAGACTCAAGGACTGCGAAAATGAAATCATCATTCACCAAGAACGCTAGGTCATGCCACGTCTTCGTAGGGTCCTTCCGTGCTTTGATGAATACATGGTGAAAATCCACTTTGAACTTTGCAAAGCTCTATACACTGTTGTATACTGTGGGTGACAACCGTGGCTTGTGATTAATCCCCATCTGGATATTCATCTCCATTATCACACAAAATATCTTGCTTTCTCTAATCCGTTGTGCATCCTTGGTCACCCACAATGAAGCATACTTCACTGCCTCTGGAAGGTCCAGCACAACCGAGGGGAACTGGCTATCCTCGGGCAGCTCCCATGCCACCAGTACGATTGAAAACAGGAGCCATGCGTAATGAAATGTTTTGATCCGCTCCTGAGCCTCATGACAGTTCACAAGGAACTCGCCACATAGGTAGTTCGTCCAATCGAACTGGACTCCTTCTTCACATTAAGATGCTAGTGCAACCACTGGCGCGGGCACCTCATCCACGTGACACTTCTGCATCACCTTCCCTGCCAATATCCGTGTCATGCCCTTGACTGCATAGTTTTTAATGATGGAGATGGCATACCCTCGCTTCTTCTTCTCCAGATTAGACTTCTTTTTCATTGCCTCCATGAGGGTAAAATCGCCACCTTTTCCCTCTGAAATGCTAGCTATATCCTCTCCTGAGTAAGGTAGGCATGTAATTTAGTGAATCAGTTGGTTTGTCATGGGGATGGGCTCCTCCAGCCATAAGCACCCATCATGCACCAAGCAAAGAAGCTGTCTGATGATGAAGAGGGTCACTGAGGCACGGTGGTAATGCGGCACCCAAAGCAGGTTTAGCAACCCTACTTTCTCTACACCCTTGAGCCATTTCTGGGCTCCAATTTAATTGTTCCTACAGTGATGTCGATCTTCTAGCGCATTAGGTGATCAGTCGCTAAATGTAGGAACTTCTTGTGGTCTGCGAGGACCCTATCTTCAAATTTCAACACAGGAACCTGCCCCAAGTGTGCTCCCTCAAAAATAATATCGTTAGGGAGTAACAGAGTTTGTAGAGATCTCTTGCTTTCATCTATATCATTCGGCACCTTGGCTTTACCCTTGCGCAGAGGCACATATTCAAGTAACCAGGTCATAGGTTCTGCACCCTCTATTTCAACTTCCATCTTTACATCCTCCTCATCCACTAGGATTTCCTCAAATTCTTCCTCCTCTCCAGCCTCCAGATTAATGGCCTTCCCCTTTTCCTGCAAGGTGAGTTTAGTCCTCTGTGGGTTTCTAGGCGAGACGCGCACCGGGATCACAGACTGCTTATGCTTCTTAGGTCGCAATGTGCGGGGTGATTTAGGGACCTCTACTATCGCTTTGGGGCTCTCTGGGGCTTCTACTTCTGCAATCTCCTGTATGGTTTCCGTGGTTGTCGACACCAGTCTAGTTAGAAGGTCTTGTGTCTCCTTTGGAAATGTTTCAAACACTAAACTTGCTCTCAAAGCCTCAAAGTTCGACAGGTCCATAAATACATGATAGCACAACAACTCATTTCTCAAATTTCCAAGTGTTTTTCACTGGACAGGCACTTGTAATTTATAGGGCCTTTTGAATTTGAATTCAACTATTCCCCCCACATTCAGCTCATTAATGCTAGATTAGCAGTAGATTTTCAAGAATCTAACCCATAAAGTTCTCCTTAAATGTTTGTTGCCTGCTCCATTTGGCCTAAAACCAACATCAAATCTTGAATAGTGACTTTAACGGTCACCTTCTAGTAGACCTGTGCACTAGCATAGCTATCTTCATGCTGTTGCAGACCCTGTGACGCTTCGCTACTTTGCACAGTCCTGACATCGAGCATCTCTCGGGCAGTGTAGTTTATAGTCCAGTGCCTCCTTTCAGCATCCTGGAGTGCTAAGACTATGCTACTTCCATATAGTCACATCAAAAAATCATCGGTGTATGGCTTCAAATGACTTCCATTCACCTTTCTTGGGAAGGGTTCTCCATTTAACTTGACCAATTGTACCACGCCTCCGTCAGTAATCTCCTTAATAATATATGGCCCTAACAAGTGCATCCTAAACTTCCCTGGGAATTTATCAAACTTACTATCATACAAAAACACCATATCGTTTACCTTGAATGTGTGCAACTTGTTATGGCGGCCATCCCATGTGTTTTCACGCTGCTTTTGTACATGTTGATGAAATCCAACCAAAAATTGTTCTTCTTCGAGCTCATCCAATTGCGCGAGCCTCTGCTCTACGGCTTCGTGATACATCATACCTGTGAGCACTGCTATGCAAAAACTAGGCACGATGTATTCCATAAGCATTACGGCTTCCACTCCATAAACAACCCTAAAAGGTGTATGTCCCTTCAGTTTCTTGCTTGTTGTTTGATAATCCCATAATACTCCAGGACGTGTAGGTACCAATCACTTCACTGAGCATTGCATACCTTGGTTACCGCATTTTCAAGCACTTTGTTGAATGCCTCCACTATCCCGTTAGCCTATGGGTGATAAGGTGTGCTATTTTGATGATACACCTGAAATTCCTCTGTGAGTGTGCTGATTGTCTCGTTCAGGAAATGTGTACCATGATCGCTCATGAAGATCTTTAGACATCCAAATCACGTTAGTACCTATTCAAATAGAAACTTTGAGGTAATTGCGCTTGTGCAATCCTTCATAGGTTGTGCTTCTGCCCAACGAGTCAAATAATCTGTCACAGTGATAATATACCTCGTGCCTACCTTTCCTTTAGGTTTAATGGGTCCTACAAAATCTATTGCCCACTTTTTGAAAGGTTACAACATCATTTGTGGATTCAAAGGAATTTCATCCCTTTGTGATGGCCTACATGTTCTTTGACATACATCACACTCCTTGCAATATGCTTTTGAATCCTGATGAAGGGTTGGCCACCACAACCCTATGCGTAGAATCTTCTACGCAGTTTCTCTTCCTGCATAATGTCCTCCTGCGAAGCCCCCATGAGCATCTGTGAGGATGTTGCTTTATTCAAATTCAAGTACATAGCTTCATAGTATTTCATCATTCCCCATCTTGTATATTTTCCTAGAAATGACAGAGAAATCTACTACGTGCACCACTAATTCCTTCTTTTGTTGGACAGAGTATCCTTCCAGCGTAGTTCCAATTGTCAGAAAGTGAATTATATCTTCAAAATGTCCATCCGCGATGCGCACAGCAAAGCACTACACATTAGGTAATCCTTCCTCCAAATTAGTAGGTTCCTCCCCTGTTTCGATACGCGACAGGTGATCTGGTCCCATGTTCAATCGTCTAGGCTTCACAACAACTTCGAAATTGTACTCCTTGAACAATAAGATCCATCTGCAAATTCGCCCCCCCAACACATGCTTATTGACCAGGTATTTTAGTGTGGAGTGATCTATATACATCTTAAAGTGGCCTCCTATCAAGTAGTGTCAATACTTCTAGAGCGCATATACCATAGCTATCCCCTCACGCTCAGTGGTGGAATAGTTCTCCTCTGCAACTTACGAACACGATAGGGTGATCCAAGCCTTCTTCACCATCCTGTGTTAGTACTACCCCCAACGCTATACACGACGCGTCAACATGGACATGAAACTCTTTCTTCCAATTCGGGAAGACAAGAATCGATGCAGTAACCATGTTTTCTTTCAATATATCTAGGCTTTTCTTATAGTCATCATTCCAACAGAACATGACATCCTTGTTCAAGACTTTTTCCATCGGTGCAGTGATGTGGGCATAGCCTTTGATAAACTTTCTGTAATATCTCATATGTCCAAGAGTAGTGTGCAACTGTTTCACTCTTCTCCATTCTTCCAAGTTCAAAATCACCATGATCTTCGTGGGGTATACCATCATCCCTTCTTTGCAAACCACATGCCCTAATGGGTTCCCAAAGGAATGAGAAACAGACACTTTTTCAAGTGGAGCGTGATTTGGTATCTTCAACAAGTATCCAGCATCAAGCGCAAGCTCGCTACATAGCGCTTAAGTATCCCAAATATAGTTCAGTCATCAAAATAGACCTCCTATACCTTATGAATGTATTCCTTAAACGCTACATCAACCACGCGTAAAAAGATGGCCGGTGCATTCTTCAATCCAAACGGAATGACAGTATATTGAAAGCAACTCCACTTAGTTGTGAAGGTTGTCTTGCTCCTATTGTCTGATGCGATTTTGATCTGGTGGTATCCCAAGAACCCATCAGTGAAAGAATATGCTTCCTGACCACCTACATTGTCCAACACTTCATCCGTGAATGGATTTGGGAATGGATCATGCACACAAGCATCATTCATTTTTTGAGATCCATGCATATCCTTATCTCATCCTTCTACTTCTTCTCTTACACCACCATTGGTCTTACCCAATCGGATTCTTCCACAGGCTCAATGATGCCTACTGCGATCATTTTGTCTAGTTCTACGTGGACCTTCCCCTTGTATTTCAGATTTAAGCGGCAAGGCCTCTGCTTAACTGGCTTCACGTTGGGCTTTAATGTGATCTTCATCACTGCTAGATCTCTAATGATTCCTTTCAAATCTGTGAACTTGGTTGGGAATAAGTCCTGATAGTCATAGAGTAATTCAACGACTTTATCCACTGTCACGTCATCCCAGTAGTCTCCGATCTTTGCAAATTTGGGTTCTTCCTCCATACCAATGTTCACCTATTTAGTTTTCATTGGCACAGTTATATCAGGGTTCTCAACCTATGGTCCTTGAACCTCGCGGTGGCCTTCTGTTTCTGGAATGTTAATATTCCACTAATCCTCATCCTCCTCTTCAGCAATTACATTATAACATTTGAGCGTGTGACTCAGCAGAGTAGCCCATTCAGGTTGAATCAGGTCTAAAGGCTCCTGTGGTATCCTAAAGATGGCTGCTTTTACTTCTTGTAGTGCTTCATCAATACTGTCCCACCCATTCTCAAAACTGAAGGTCATCATGAATCCTTCGCGCAGTATATCCCATTCACCTGTACTATGGTGGAGCTCTATTTCTATATACCAATTCATTGGTATAACATCTAGGGTATGACAGAACAGGTGCACCTACTCAGGTTGTGGCTTTTTTCCATAGGCCTGGGTCCACTTGGCCAGATGCGCACGTGAATCATCCTATCCATCATACTTATCTGTCAGTCGCATCTTAGGCTTCCCAAATCATACTTGCATAATTCTCCTACATTCACACCAATCATCAAAGATTCCTTTGTGCATACCCCACCATCTTGCGGGCGTAGCACGCAGTACCTAGTCCAAGGCTTGGAAGCATTACTTTTCCAGCACTTTCCTTTCAAATGCATCCAAGAAAGTATCTACCTCATTTAGACCATGATAAGTAGGCAGTTTTTTTTCTTCTGTCGACATGCAGCACAACGACTGGGTCATCATGTTGCAATTCATTGTAGTTACCTCGTGTAATCGATTCTGCCAATGTTCTACTTCTTCATCAAACTCTGAAGTGTAGGAGCTCTCGCACTCCCATGTAATCTGCCTATCGGTGGTGGGATTCACCCAGTCTTGGTCCCACGCTGTTATCTTATAGATGCAGTCCAGATCATCATCACTCTCATAGTCGCAGACTAGTTCCGTATAGTGCAATCCTTCCGTAGGGTCCAGGGGTATTATTACGCGCAATGAATTCTTCTCAAAGATCATCTTTCGCTTCTTTAGATTGATTACCCCATCCATACCAGTATCCCAGTCAATTCCTAGGAGCATAGGGTAGGGATTGCTATCATAAACAATCTCCATCACTTCAAAATATGCCAGAGCGCTCGCTCCACAGTTACTCCCTACAATCGCCCCATGGGTATGATTTTATGTTGATTCGTCATTGTCAGCAGAATCGGAGACCATTGTAGCACAGGTCTCCCCATTCGCTCCCATGTCTGTTTCGGTAAAACATTTGCATCTGAACCCAAATCTAGAATGACTTTATCCATCTCGTATTCTCCAATCTGCATGGTGAGTCTCATTTCACACCCTATCCTTGTTTTATGCTTTCCGATACTTTAGACTACACACGATTCTCCTGGCATGGTCCCAACACATCTTTTGATGAGTTCCTGTAACCCTTTCACAGCCTTACTATCGCGCAGTAACTTCACAGAGGTTTCCAGGAATGTCATGAGCATGGAAGGACCCATCTCCGACTCAGGCTGATCTTTGCTTCCTAAAGTGGAGGCCTCAACAAAACTTTTCTTAGCTTCCATGAAGGTTTCCCAAGCATGCTCCAAATCAAACTGAACTTCTTTCATCATGGCTTTGTGAACCTAAGTACTCTCTTCCAGTTGTTTTCCCTTGTCATCTCCCATCGTGGTTCCACTTCCAAGCACTATATTTATGTCTAGATCTTCCCCGCGCAGCTCAGACCTCATCATTTGTAGGTTCTGAGTCAGGGGATGTGGTAGCACCCCTTTGTCATGTATCCTATCTATCAGCATAGGACAATATTATGTTTCATGGTCAAATAGTGTGCAATACTTACATGACGGACGCGTTGGATTAGTGAAATCATGGGAATAATGTCCTGGTCCTTCGCAATTGTAGAAAATCAACTGTCCTCGACCTCTACCAGGTCCTCCTCCACCTTGGCCTCGTCTACCCCCCTGAAATGCTATTCGTGACATCCTTGCGTTATGGTCAATGGGTCGCGTTTTGGCCTAAACCATGCAGGCCAAAGTTCTATCCATAACCAATTCAAAGCTCTTGCAAGGCTCGTCATGTCCCATTAACCTACAAATGTTGTAGAATAACTCTTGCGGAGTTTTCATATACTTCTGTAACAAGTGGCAGTTATCCATGGCATGTCTTCCAGCTACTTGATAGATAGAACACCACAAAGAAAGTGTCGTGCTAGGTCCTACTTGAGCTTCTAGCCTTAAAGGCATCGGTCCTCCTCTTGCAAGGTAGTTTGTAAAGACTGGGCAGTGGTCTTTGTCATGACCCTGACTCTTGCATTTCAGGAACTATACTTCCTCGCACACATCTAGTCGAACCATCATGTTCTATTTCATACTCTGCATCTCAAGGCACATATTATTCAGCTATGCGTGGATCTGTTGAACTCCTAGATTAGGATCTTGCATCGGGGTCTCATGTAGTCTCATGGCAATCTCCAAAGCCTCTACCTAAGTTGTTATCTTTTGCTACGATAGCACACGCCTTAAGTGTGGTATTAGCGAAGCTACAAACCACTCACGGCATTGTCCATCCGTCAAATTCATATTGGCTTCGCGAATCATACATTTCAGCCTCTGATCTAGCTCCCAAGGCATCTCACTTGGTAGCATCGTGATTTCTTTGAATCCAATAATCGACTGCACTTCAGATTTAGGCTTGCTAAATTCCCTATTCATTGCTGCTTCGATATCTGCTACTCTCTCATTTGGGTTATCATTTGAGTACTTAATATACCAGGTCAGCGCGAGATCCTATAGGGTGCTAACTAGTGTTGCTTTCTTTATATGGTCATCTGTCACACCTTGAGCTTCCCATACAGCCTTCACTACGAACCAGAATTGGTTTGGGTGCTCATTTCCCAAGCCTTTGAACAAAGGAAACTTCTCTGTGTTCGCCATACTGAATTGCAGTGGTGGTGGAGGTGATATGGGCGAAGATGGTGGTGATGGCGCTGAAGCTGGTGATAGTGTGGGTGGAGGTGGTATTCACAAAATTCTTTGTCTTATCAGATGAATAGCACTTCACGGAGAGACCTTCACGAGCTCTTCTTTGTCCCCTCATGGAGGTGAAATCAAGGGGCTATTCTCTGGACCCATATTTCCTTCGTTCATGTTAACCTTTCCACTTCATGTAGCCCTAAACATCAAGGTAACTACATAGCCCGCTTTTTGCATAACTACATTTTAATCCAAGTATTCAAAGATTTCACGTACTTACATCAGTGTCCTTTGAAGAAGCGTCACTCTGCCTCGTTATAGCTTACTGAGGTATCGATCACGAACTCAGTAACAAATCCTCCTATAATGTGATCAAGCCAATGATCGATGGCGCAGACGATCTTATCCTCTGATGCTTCCAATCTTCGCACTAGCTCCGTGGTCCACACAATAGGACCATCAATTTTCCACCTTCCTTGGCTATCTACTAGCTTCGTGATCCACTCGTATAGTTCAGTAGGAAAGGAGGCAAAAAATATTTCGTGGATCTTTGTATATAGGTAGCTTTATAACCACTGTTATTTTGATAGTCATGAGTTTCTGTTTTACTATGCCGCGAACTCGTGAATCCTTCTATCCAACCAACCTTTGATTTCCTTCTTAGTTGGATTCTAATGATATGACATCACACATCTCTTATGTAGATTCTGGTCCTGAGAATGGAACCATTTGTTTCCTTGAGGGGGCCTAACCCAGGTTCAACGTTAGTTAGCCAAACAAATCCCTACACTACTGGCCCTTTCGGCATTAGTCCGCGGAGTGTGGATTGAAGTCTCACCCAAAGCAGTATGGGGGCATGCTAGAACCAAGTATTTGCACCCTTTAAGATGGTTTTGATGTCGGTTTATTCCAACTATTCTTGCCTTCACGTAGGTTACTTATCCCTCTGCTCTACCCTTCAGTACCTTCGCGAAGTGTCACAATCGGCTTCGTGCAGCCCTAACCAGGGGCTGAAGTCCTTTCACGCTACTAGGGCAGCAAACTGCGCTATTTCCCAAACTAGGCTAAGTATCTTACTTATCTTATTATCATATCTTAGTTTGCTTCATGTAAACAGATGTTCTTACTTGCGTTCACTTAACCAATATAATTATACACATTTATGCATCATATAAGCATTAGAATTGAAATTCATACCCAATATAATAGATGCATAAATAGGAAATAAAGATGCATAAATTATATAATACTTCTCTTTATTAATACTTCCAGATAATTATAGACTCGACTCACACTATGCACTCAGTTGCAGGGGTCCGCGCACTCCGCTGTGGACTTCTAGGCCTCTGCACACTTAGTTGCAGAGCCTCTACCTACGTTACGACCCAAAACTTAGACTTCTACTTCAAATCTATCTCACATACATGTTCGATCTTAATCCATGATTGATGCCTCTAACTACTTAGAACTTAGCTCTATTTATACAATCCCATGGTCCACAGACCATGGGTAGATCTTCTACAACCGAAATTACATTATTAAAATAAGGGCAGACAACCCTATTACTCTTTAACATCTACGCACTCCGCATCCACAAAATGCGGAGTATTTACATTGGAATTACAAAAGTGGACCAAAATATGGGCTCTAAGCCCCAAAAATTCCCTTGGGGGATCCCGTGCCCAACAGTCCATCAATAACTCTAAATTATATGGACATAATTTCCCCCCCTAATTCAACTTGCAGGGAGTTCAAAATCCGACAAGGTTTGTATGTTCTCCCGTCAAAGGCTTTCAATGTAGTAGGTGACTAAATCAATTGAGAAGAACTAATCACCTTCCAAAAATACATGGACATAATGAGAGTCTAGGCTCCCTCATCCATGATAGAATGATGAATGTTCTAACCATGGATGACACCTTGGATTATAAAAGCTAACTAAGATGGAAGCCGAGGGGTATATTTTTCATGAGAGAAAACAACAAGGTTTGAATCTGATGGATCTACACATCTAATAGCTGAAAGTAAAACCCTCTTTTGGGCAAGGTGTTGAAGAAAGTGTAACTAGGTTCAATCTTCATAAATATACTTTTGATATTTGTATTTATTCAAGAAAAGAAATATTATTTTTGTTATATTTATTAATGAGTTTCTTTCTCATTGAAATAGTTCTAGCACATGTTAAAGTGCTATAGGTAAGTCAAAGAGTCAAAATAAATTTTGAAGACCCTTAAGGGTATGTTACACCATGTATATATTTGTATAAGAGTCAAAGAATATCCCTCCAAGAAAAGACAAGTCCTCTCCATGCAATGACATCACCAAAAGGAGAAAAAAATGATGAAGAAAACTCAAGTTGTCCTATTGTGCTCAAGTCTGCCTCAAGTCGGCCTAAAGGAGTGACAATCCTCTATATATAGAGGTTGTCCAATCCTCCAATGACAAGCATTCTTCACCTCCAAAATCAGCAAAGGTAGAAGGCAAGATAAAGGACAAAATAAGAGTCTCCAAGAGCAGCTAAGAAAGGAGGAAGAAGATTGCAATGTAATAGGATTGTCTTAAGGCCTATTATAGTCACACGTTAGAAGAAAGGAGCCTCTTCCTGTAGTCATTATAACACTACTGTCATAGTCATATAATCTTTTTATTTGGGAAATCAAAGTAGGCCTATAAGGTCTCTCACTCAAGTGAATAAGGAGCTCTCCCAAGCGAAGAAGGAAAAGGTCAATCTCACAAGGAATCCCATCACACATATGAAGAAATAAGGTTGCAGTACTGTCATAACAAGTTTGAAACTGCATCTTAAGAAAGAGCTCAATTGGGCAAGAGAGAAAGGACTCCTCATGTGTGAAAGATATCACTAAGGATCAAGGAGAAATATCTCTTCTAGAGCTAGCATAACAAGATATATCATCAATTTTCGGAAGAAGAATGAAGTGACGAGAAACAAAGTGTTGGAAGAAGGAAGGACTTGACTTATGCTTGGAGGATATTCTTGTCAAGGTTCTAGGGTTTGAGATTGATCAATAAGAAGCTTCAATAAGAGAAACTTACGAAAATGTTTTCCTCTCTAAGAGAGAGAGGTTTTTCCCTGGAAGAGAGCCAACATCTTGTGTTCTTTTATTTATGTTTTTGGTTGCAGTTTGATGAAGTAAACACACATTCATTAATAATAAGAAGAAGAATATTAAGTTAACAAGATAAATTGTAAACGAGCTTCACAAATTGTTATCAAGTCTAGAAGAATAGTACTATACCCCATTGCCCTAGATTCTTCAACATGGTATCATATCTAAGGTGACAAACCAAGGAAAGGGCATCTCAAGAACACTCATAAGGTGACTCATCTAAGAAGGACATCTTAAGAAAACGTACAAGGTTGAAGCATAAAGCCAAGAAGTCTCAATCACATCAAGGACAAGAAAGTCTACTATATACTATTCATTAAGGAAGACTACAAAACAAGAAGAAAAGCCTCATATAAATGCTCCTATAAGAAGAGAAAATCAAAGAGGTACCTACATCAAGCTACAAGTCATCAAGAAAATCTCATCATTAAGCAAGTCCATTTGGAGAAAGCAACTTGAAGAACATCAAGATCGAAGGAAGGAAAGCCATCAAGTCTTCAAGAAGAAAGAAAGTCCACTAAATCTCAAACTCTATCAAGTAAGTATATGTCCCCTTCTAAATATACATCAATGTCTTTTTTCAAGGAAAGAAATAAATTGGTTGGGAGCAATAAATTCCTTGCATTGAAAAAGAGGATTGATTTACTTCTCAAATAGAATTAAATTCTAGATCACATCAAAGGTAATATCACTATCCCCGTTAAGGAACAAACTCAAGCCTTAGCCAAGTACAGTAGGGATGAGACAAGAGCTCAAATGATTATAATAGAATATATAAAGGACTCTCTCATTCCTTATGTCTCCAAATTTGAAACATCAAAAGAAATCTATGACAATCTAATAGAGTTATTCTCGGTAAGAACAATTAGAGAAGTGATATATCGACAAAATGATTTGTACAAGATGAAGATATAAAATGAAGGAATATCTCCTTTCTTCATGAATATCTCTGAGATGAGGGATCAGCTTCAAGAGATAGGAGAATTCATGTCTGACAAAGAAATGACAATTGTAGTACTCAATGCTCTACCCGAGGATTGGGCAACTTCACATCAAGCATATATGCCAAGAAGGAAGTTACAACGCTAAGTGAAATATGGTATCTATGCAAGATAGAGGAAACTAGACTCAAAGAAAATGATGATGTGGGATCAAGGAGCAAGCATTTGCAATCATGGCCAAGAGAAAGGGAAAATTTGGAAAATTTGGTCCACGAAGAACAAGCAATAGAGATATGTCCAAAGTCCAATGCTTTGGATGCCAAGAATATGGACGCAACAAAAGGGATTGTCCCAAACTTAAGAAGGAAAACAACAACAAAAGAAAAATGGAGGAATTTGATGTAACTCAAGAAGTGAAATAAGAAGACAAGAAGTGGAAAAAGGAAGATCCTCCAGATCTCTACTATGACTAAGTCAACCTCTTTACTCAAAAGTCTTATTTCAATGTTTTGAGTAGTATAGGAGCATATAGAAATAGAATATATTGCATGGTTAAAGATATCTTCTACAATATATGAGCATGGTAGATATATCTCAAGATATTCATATAGAAGGAGCATATGTATTATAGGACCTCATCCACAATGGAAGAATAATTGATCATAATTAAAATCTTAGAAGGCCTCCATCATCAAAGGAAGAAACATTTGCATGATAAGGATCTTCAAGATCCTATGATAGAATCTTCAAAATAAGGTTAGTACATAAGGGTAGATGTATCATTGGGAGTCCAATTTATGGGATTCAAGAAAGGATGATATGTAGGAAAGGTAAGATGAAGCAAGAAAGGATACACCAATCGAGGAGAACTATCAAATAAAGCCAAGATGATCAAATGAAAATCAAGATGAGGTATGTATGCATCAAATTTAATTCATGTCATCATCATCATCATCATCATCATCATATATATATATATATATATATATATATATATATAGATATAGATATATTATTGGGTCATGGGAATAGTTCTATGGCATGATCAAGTATAAAAGGATCTCTTTCACCAATGACATGCTCGAAGGCATGTACTACAATGCAATGAAAGTCGACATAAAGAAGTTCTCCCATAAGGAGTATAAGGTGGTTGACTAATCACCCAAGAAGAATAAAATTGAGAAAGAGATCAAGCATGTGAAGAACACCATGGTTACAAAGAATCACTATCTTCCAAGATCCATTAAAGACATCTCTCGAAAGAAGGCATGAAAAATCTGACAAAGGAAGAAAAATATCAAAGGACCCTTGACACTTATGAAGGCCTTGGAGATAGTAAGTTGTAGATAATTCATTCAACTCTAAAAATATGTCATGATGAAGAAGCCATCTAGCAAAAGCACCATTTGATGTTGAGGCAATATCATGATCAAGTCATGAAGAGCTACTAAATCAAATTATGGGAACATGCAAGTACAACTAAGCATCCATGTGATAAGTATTCTGAAGCATAGAAAATATGACAAAGGAGTAGCCATATGACAAAGGAACTAATATATATTAAGAAGTCCACTTTCCACGAAGGGAGAAATCACATGATAAACCAGGAAGGAAAGTGATTGATGGTCGGTGCCCTACCAAGAAGAATTTCAAACAAAGACTTCATGACATCAAAGGAAAGAAGGAGATCAAGGAGGTGAGGGACCCATCAAAAATAAGTTGCTGATGAATGGACAAGTCCCTAGTTAAGAGGGAGTTATAACAAGTTCCGAACTAAAAAGGAGCTTAGGAAAATTCCTTGTCAGAGGAACCTCAGGCATGTCTTCCTCAATTAAGGGGAAGAGAAAGACACAACGTTCTTGTCTTCACTTGGGAAGAAATAATGGGAGGATTGGGTAATCATATGACATTCGATACTCTTCGAGGATGTGTAGGGAATTCAAGATAAGATTAGGCAAGAGGACCAATATTCTTTGAGGGTTGGGAACCCAAGACAAGAATAGTCCTAGAAGGTCATACTCAGTGAACACCCAGGTGGGTATGTACCTTGAGAGACAATGACTAAGGTGTCTATAAGTCATTGGACTCACCAATATTGCGCTATGATCTTATGAGAGATAGAGTTGTTAGTCAAGGCCTTGTTATGAACAATGTTGGTTACTATGATGCTATAACATATGGATTTCCAATCTAGTTTCTCTTATGTGAATTCTTCAAGATTGAAAAATAGCCAAACACCTTGTAATGATTTATGAATAGCTCCCTAGTTAAGAGGGAGTGTTGAAGAAACTGTAACTAGGTTCGGTCTTCATAAATGTACTTTTGATATTTTTATTTATTCAAGAAAAGAAATATTATTTTTGTTATATTTATCAATGAGTTTCTTGCTCATTGAAATAGGTATAACACATGTTAAAGTGTTATAGGTAAGTCAAAGAGTCAAAAGAAAATTTGAATACCCTTAAGGGTATGTTACTCCATGTATATATTTGCATAAGAGTCAAAGAATATCCCTCCAAGAAAAGACAAGTCCTCTCTATGCATTGACATCGCCAAAAGGAGAAAAAATGATGAAGAAAACTCAAGTCGACCTAAAGGAGGGATACTCCTCTGTATATAGAGGTTGTCCACTCGTCCAATGAAAATCATTCTTCACCTCCAAAATGAGCGAAGGTAGAAGGCAAGATAAAGGGTAACGAAGGTAATAAAAGGATGAAAGAAGAGTCTCCAAGGGCAACAAATAAAGGAGGAAGAAGATTGAAGTGTAATAGGGTTGTCTTAAGGCCTATTACAGTCACACGTTAGAATAAAGGAGCCACTTTCTGTAGTCATTACAGAACTACTATCATAGTCATATAATCTCGTTGGTTGGGTAATAAAGTTAGGCCTATAAGGCCTCTCACTCAAGTGAATAAGGAGCTCTCCCAAGAAAAGAAGGAAGAGTTCAAACTCACAAGGAATCCCCTCACATGTGCGAAGAAATAAGGATGCACTACTATCATAACAAGTGTACAAATAAATCTCAAGAAAGAGCTCGGTTCAAAAAGGGAGAAATTAATCCTCATGTGTGAAAGAGTTCACTAAGGCTCAAGGAGAAATATCTCTTCTACAGCTAGCATAACAATATGTATCATTAGTTGTTGGAAGAAGAACAAAGTGTCAGGAAACAAAGTGCCAGAAGAAGGAAGGAATCAACTTTTGCTTGGAGGATATTCTTGTCAAGGGCCTAGGTTTTGGCATTGATCAATAAGAAGCTTCAATAAGAGAAACTTATGAAAGGGTTTTCCTCTCTAAGAGAGAGAGGATTTTCCCTGGAAGAGAGCCAACATCTTGTGTTCTTGTTCTTATGTTTTTGGTAAAAGTTTGATGAAGTAAACAAACATGCATTAATAATAAGAAGAAGAAGATTAAGCTAACAAGATAAATTGTAAAAGAGCTTCACATTTTTATCATTCTAAAAGAATCCTACTATACCCCATTTCCCTAGATTCTTCAATGCAGAGTAGTTTTGCAACACCTCAAGAGTCGACATAGCTGATGGAGACTGAGCAAAGTCTTCAACTACATTGTAAAGCGGCTCTTGAAAGAGGGTTGAAAGTTGACTTATGAATAATTCCCTTTGGATGTTTAATAGTCAATTCCGTAGGAATCGACAATGGAGTGGGATCTAAGGAGGATGGCACTGAACTCGCAGGTTGATTAGTAGCCTGAACATTTGGTATTTTCATATTATGATAATCCTGATTCCAAGTAGCTACCAAAACATCATATGTCGGCTTTGAAGAGGAAAGTATCAAAACCATGTTAGAGTAATATGTGTCCCGAGGAACCAATTGAGCCTCTTGATTAGAAAACAAGTCGATCAACACTACAGGAGAAGTGGAGGACTTAATAAATTGATTCACTTCAGTGCGGTGAGGACAATCACGTGTAAGGTGCTCCTCGTTGCAAATAAAGAAAGGATATCGAGGCTTTTGTTTCTCATAAAAATACTGATTTTTTTTATTTATCATACAGATAGGGATCTTTATTTTTGTTACCTTTTCCTTTCTTCTTGCTTCGAGTTTGCTGTTCAGACTTGCCTTTATGATATGGAGAGTGGGAATGAGGGTTTTGAGCAAATGCCAGTGGAGAAATACTAGATGGTTTACTCTTCATCTGCATGTTGGTGGAACCAATAATGCCATCAGAATCATGAGATTATTTACTAGGCATAAGAGGAGGAATAATATTAAAAGGTATTACAGTGTTTGGTATCTTATTATAGAGTGTTCTAGATTGGGTATAAACCAAATCCAAATATTTTTCATGAGCAATTACTTACTCTTTAGTCACGACTCCACCTTTGGCCACATCTTCTTTTATGGGTGCCAAAAGAGATTTGGTAAACCATTCTGCGAGCAATTGATCAGGAACATAAGTCTTGACCAACCAAAGACAATGCCTCCACTCATGAATGTGATCCGAAATGTGAGTGGAATCATATTGTTTGATGTTGGTTAATAGTTCCGTTCTAGTTTTGTATCTAATGGGAAACAATAAACGCATGAGGAAGGTTTTGGCTAAGGTATTGAAATCATGGAATGAAGCTCTAGGTAACTCAATATACCATTTAACAAATATACCCGTAAGAGTTATTTGGAAAAAAGAAGTCGAATAGAATGATCATTAAGGGAGTTTGATGAACACCATAGATGGTACATCATGACATCCATAGACGGGTCTTCTCCTGAATTCCCATTGAATTTAGGTATATCGGAAGGAAATTTAGTAGGAATAATCGGCCACCAAGGTGAATGAGCGATGGGGTCAGTGGTGAGCCGAGTTGGATCTGGCAACTCAATAGTGGCCACAAAAGGAAACTGTTGATTAAATTCTTGTGGAGAATGACCTAGATATGAAGGAATACCCTGAGAAATGGGAACTTGCATTCTTGAATAAGGAGGGTTATGGTAATAAGGAACCTAGGTACTAGAATATGGAGGATTTTGATATCCAAAATACAAGTGACCTTCTTGACCAGCCTTAGGATAACCATGAATTTTTTGGCCTTGAAAAGGTAGGGATACCCTGATAAGGTCTATATCGTTTTCCGATGGTAATTTGAATTGTCCCACAATAACGAGGGTTCAATTGAAGTTGTGCCATCAACCGTACACAGTCTGTCCTATTGGAATTTGAGAAATACCTTGTGCAAGCGATTGAGAGTATAAAGGAACTTGGACAGGATGAGTATGCAGGACTTGAGAGGTACCAAATACTGAAGGAATGGGTTGGGATGCGATCACAACCTGTACAGGTTGAGCTACATGAATTTGAGCTTATTGAGGTATAGATTGACGAATAGGAAATTGAGATGAAGATGGAACAAGTTGGGAAGCAAATAATGAACCCAACATCAAACCAAGTTGAAGGGGAAAAGTAGGCTGCCAAACACTAGCATCCATCCAAGGATAAGGAGGACTATAATAACGTTGGTTACCAATTTGAGGTATACCAACAACAAGTTCCCCCCCTACCAAAGGAGGAGGGAATTATGGAGGAAACTGCCCCCCATGCAAAGGGTACCCAACATAAGGATATTTAAGCTATTGACGAATACCTTGCCCACTAACATAAGGGCTAGCTTGTTGTTCCATTGTCGGTGTAGGAGGAGGAGAATGAGAAGGTTGATCAGCACTAATAAGAGTAACGCCAGATGGAATTCCTGAAGTGAGTGACATGGGGGATGTTCATAAACTAGGAGATGTGCCAGAGAAGGTAGCAGATAAGGAATGATAACCTAGTGGGACAAATGGGCCACCATACATATGTGCCTCTGGTGATGTCAAAAACATAGATGTGGAAGCGAAATTTGGTGTCTCAATCATAGTGGTATACATAGGTTAGGAATTCATATTGGTTCCATTCATGGTCAATAATCCCAATGTGGATTTTCGCATTAAATTTGAAGGTAAGTTAAAAGAACTAGGAAAAGGAGTTTGTTTGGGAGGTAGAGGAGGAAGGAGAGGATGGGTTGGATAAAGTAAAAGTCCCTCCAAATTAGTAGAAGGATGATTCTCTTCTTGTGGGATCTCATCGATACTCACAAGTCCAGGTGGAAGCGGTTCACCATTAGGGCCAAGATATATAGTAGTCAGATCTATCAGAGACAATGGAATAGAGGATGGAATAACTAAAGTAACCGGAAAATATGACTAAGGTTCCTCAAGTTCAATGACCTCAGGAAATAAAGTTTCTGACTGAGGAAGGTCAGATTGTATAACCGCAAGCAATAAAGTTTGAGGTAATTTAATATCATTTGTGTCAGTTTCACCGATAGTAGTAGATGTAATATTGGGTTCGTTACTCAAGGGGATAGATGATTCCGGTTGATCATATTCAAGAGGACAACCAGAAGTAGTTCCCTAGTTTCCCGATTCAGTAGTTTGGGTTCTTTAATGCTTATGACGATGGCCAGGAGTAGCCTATGGTGGAAGAGGAGGCTTATTTTTCATCCTACGTGAATGATGGAGTTGGGGATATTCTTGTTCCACGTTGGATAGTAAATTTTATTAACAAAAAAAAGAAATAAATCAAAAAGAGGGTAATCTAGGCATAAAGGATTACCAAGCAACCATCAATTGCAATATACACCTTGGCGTGCCAAGGACTTGACGTATGGAATCCAATCTCACTGAATGTTGTGTTCTATGTATCATGGTTTACAAGGTGGTAGACTCGATTACCTATGGATGGATAACAACCTATCAGGGACTCCCAAAATATACACAACAGTACTTGGGAGTGTAGTCCATAGTAGTGTTGTCTAATGCATAACTTTTAAGTAACAACATCACATATAGGAAAACAAGAAATCTTTTGTATTGACATAAATGGAGTGTGTTACAACCATAAATAGGTGTCAATCTTGTAGAAGAGCTCCTCCAAGTTGTTGACTTGTCCTTCCTTTGCCATAAAGTGTACCTTTAATCACCCTGATGCATGAAATGATAACTCTCACAACAACAACATAAGGGTAGAATCACTCTCCAAAATCCAACCCCTTGCATATGGAAGGTTGTAAATATATAGAGGAGTGAGGTAAGTTGGGAGTTCTTATCCTTTTACCAATATTGGGATTGAGATCCACTCTTGATGGAAGGATGAGATCTAACGATAAGGGATGGAAACTCCAAGGTAGGATAGGATAGGATTCAAAATTTTTATTTGAGGTAAATGGTTACAACCTATCATGGAAGCTTATAAAAATGGAGGCTCTAGGATGCTCTATATTTTTCCCATATTTCTAGAACCAACGTAGGTGCAAGGAGAGAAACCTATAGGTTATCAATGTAGCAACAATGGAGAAACTTGTAGGTGAATGTTGTCCATCAAGAGACCATGGTGTGTTGGTCCTAAAACTAGCTCAAATGATGCAGTTCAGGGCAGAAACTTTGGGGAATGAGAGAGTCATGCATAGGGATTTGTGCAATGATGATGTAAAGGGGGAATAGGATGTTGAATGATCCCATTAGGAAGTTGATTGATAAGATGAGACAAAATTTCCTATAGCACCATCCATGCCAAAAATAACAAGGAAATCATATGTGCAACTCAATACCTGAAAGTAATCCCACTATAGCCACTTGATCCAACTCTTCCTTGATCTTTTCTTTCATTTTCCTTCCTTGTCCTTCCTTTTTCTTTCTTTCTCTAATGTTAGAATTCTCCAAGAACGATCTAAGTGAAAGAGAGAAAGAATGGAGAGAGAGATCCACTCAAAAACCATCAAAAAGGCCGTGAATTGGTCCTCATAAACTTTTTTATTAATGAGGCCTTTATTTTCTTCATTTTCCTCTGTTTTCCTGCAATTTCCTCCTCACATGCAACCTGTGACCTTTCACCTTCCTTTTCTCCTAATTTCCATTATTTTCAGAAATAAAATGCCAATTAATGCCCCTTCCCTTTTCAAATCCTTTTCTATTGTCTTTTCCTTTTTATAGTTTCCCCTATCCATAATAAACCTAATGAACACTCGCTAGGATGTTTAACACAACATTCAACGTGAAATACTTGTCCCATGAACTTGGCCTTGTTTTGCCTTTATTAACTTTATTACAGGGATTTTTAACCTGGGGTTGTTACAAACCCCTCCCTCTTAAGGAAACACCATCCTCGGTGTTTAATGACACCTACAACTAGCAAAACCACTAAAAACCAAAACATACTGCCCTTGGAGCTTTATAACACAACTCATTATGATATTTAAAATAACAACCACATATACTTATGCACATTTTCTTCAACCAACAAAAAATCATAATGTTTATGGAGATTTATAGATATAGCTCGATACAATATTTACAATAATATACACATATACACATATGTATATTTTCTCAACCAACAAATAAAAGGATATGATGCCTACATCCGCAACAAGGGAATATGAAGGCTCACCCCTCCACCCTTAAAGTAATACCAGGATTCACCTCCTTCCCAGGAAGTCAAGAATCCAATGCGAAATTCAAGTCTGCATCCAATGTCTAGTGCTACAATCCTACACCACTCATCCTCTAAATACCACACAATGGCTCTACCAAGCAACTTTTCTTCTAGCATCTCTCCACTATTCATGCTTATCCCAACATGTCACAAATCACACTGTGTTCATTCCACTGATATGTCCCTCAACATTACCTGTCCATAACATAAACATAAGCATAGTATAAACATTTAATATCAATTGATATCCACATGATATTTACCTCATAGATATGTGAGGGCTACTCTTCCCACTTGATTCCTCATTAAATAAATAGTCTCTTCATGCCCTTCACCTACATAAACAATCATTCCTCCAAAAGAATGATCCTTAAAAAACCTGTCATAAACCAACATACATACATACATATATACATATAAACATTTTCATAAAACAATCATGATCCCCAATGACACCCTGTCAGACAATGACATACATACATACATTTATACATATATAGATATCAACATAACCATGATCACAACATAATTACTAGATATCCTAAGGTATAGGTTAAGGGAACTCCCTTTATTCGTGCACAACATTGAGAAGAATAGCTCCCAACATAACCAAGGAATCTGACACCTCAAATCCATTCACTTATATTTCCTAGTTACCTTCCTCATAATTGTCTTGCCACCATCCATTTATCGCAATGGACCCAACTGATTGTCATATTCTTTCCTTCATCTTCCCGTATACATACACCAAGCTTCATCTGGGTCTTACATTACCTACTATGTTTCATCCAACTCTCCTCAAGCTCCATTAATCTCCTCCTTCTTAACCAAGTTCCAAGACCCTCAAAACATAAAAGGCAAGAACAAGAAGTAATCAAGAAGAAAACCATGGAAAACCTTTAAAAATATGACACCACAAATAAAGTGGCATGTTAATTCACTAGACATAAACAAAACTGTAAATCAAGCACAAACAAATCACAAAGCAATGAGAGCACAAGACTAGTGACACACAAAATGAATCAATCCCATGGGTTCCTAGTGCCTACAAGGGAAAGCTCAACGTGAGGCTTCTTCAAGATTCATGCAATCCCCTACATCACACTTGCCATAAACACACAACTGTTAGTGTATAAATAAACATAACAATGTATGAGTTACCTTACCTTGTTATGTTAAGCACACTTCCTTGTAATTGAACTCATACACATATCATTTCTCAAGAGACTCCAATGCCTTGATGAATCCAACCATAACTGGAAACCAACTTTTATACTTGTCAAGTACATGTTCATGAATATAGCACATATCCACATAATGTCAGATAGTATCAAGGTTAAAAAGACTTCCTGTATTCATGCAAAACACTCATTCATTTGGAATTGCGGTTTTCAAACACAACTAAAGGAATTCTCACCTAATTCCCTTCTTTTACATTTTACCTTGCTGCAATTGAGTCTTGCTATGTTCTATCACATCACCCAACTATTAATTATATAAACAAATCAATTGTTACCTTGTGGTGTTAATACTGAACATGGTGTCCTGCAACTATTCACACATGTCAGTCACATGTTCCAAAGATCAAGACATCATATCTATTAATCTTAGATCATCCTTTACCAAGACTAACAACCATGCCATAATTAACTCACAATCTAAGTCATAAGAGTATAACTAACACCCACTTACATTCAGATGCATATCAACTATCTCAACAAATATTGTGTTAATACAACCATCTAAAAACAAGATCATTCCTTCATGCAATCTTATAGATACATACTCATATCATGAAATTAATTCAGCATTCAAACAACCAGTAAACATACCATGTTAGATAAATAAAATATATGAAATAATCAAACTCATACCTCAATGTATCTCAGGGGAGGCTATCACACTTGCACAAGTAAAACTAGATTAGTATGGCACAATATCACAAATATATACACTCATACCTGAATATCAGAACTATAACCATCTGTGCATGCTAATCCATATTAGCATGATACATATAACATCAATATCTTAAATGAAATGACCATAGTCATCATGCATATGACTGCAATGCACACAACAACAAGTTACTACCCTGCATGACTACCTGACACACATGCATATGACCATACTGATTAACTAGCATTTTTCATGCACCGCAATAACAATAGAATTATCTGCATGTGTATAACCATAATTCATATAAAAATAGTTAAAAAACATATATGCATACCCAACATACAAACTTGTACGGTGATCTGCGCTTACTTCGAGGTTCAATGTTACAACCTACTCTAATAATCTACATCTCCTACTCTACCTCATCCAACACATCAGTATCATATCTTATCAACAACATCATGATTACATAACTACATACAATGACCTTGAGATGCAGATCTAACCTACTATACATGCATAACTATTATTATGGACATTTTTGGGCACTGCAACCCCAATCATAAATGTCCATAAACCAAGGGCTCCTAAGTCCCTAAAAGTGTTGTTCCAACCCCTAAAAGAACAAGGTCAACTGATTACATCATTTCCCATAAGTTCTCCATGAAAAACTACTCAGAACTGGTCAAAACTGGACCATCTCACCTGCTCCATGGTCAAAGTGTGCTGCATCCCACCTAAATGCACATGGGAGGTGCGATTCATACTGAAAATCCCTTCTATGGGGTGCGATGGGCGAGAGTGGACAAATGGCAGGGTCAATTTGCAAGGTGGAAGATCATGGAATCTTCCAGAAACTTCTCCTGTGACACTTGCCTCTCTGCTTTCTCCCAGAGATGAGTAAGAGATCATCAATCTCCAAGTGGAATCAAGAACTATCAGAGAGAGGACACTAATCAAATCTCAAAAGCTGACTCACCCCCCTTGCAAACATCTATATATGGATCCCTCATCCTAGAGATCCAGAGGCTGGAATTTTGTATCTTGTAAGGAAGTGCTGCTGGTTTCTTAGTGTAACATCATAGTGTTGGGTGATCTAATCTTTTCATGAGGTGAAGAAGGGCTTTCTTGCTGAGAGGATGACGTTGGGTCAGAACAATTGGTTGTAATCCTCTTTTCTATTCTTGATTATTAATAAAGTTATTCAAGTTTTCCTCCACATTCTTGTATGATTGATGATAAATGCATTTGTGTGGTCAATATATATCTGGTCCTATATTGTTTATGATAGTAGATCTCTGTTCTTGGATAGTGTTATGCTGCTTTGATTCTACAGGTGCTCTTTGAAGCTGGGTAGACGAGGAAGCGAGCGAAAAAGATCTATCAGAAGGGAGAGGAATCAATCAAGGAACCAAGCACAAGATAGAGGTTGGTCTCCTTTGTTCCCCTCTTATCTACTTCTCATAAAGGAAAACGAAAGTAGTTTTAGTTTGTTTGTTTCTAAGATAGCTACCAGTCTTAGTGGGACTAGCAGCTCTGCATAGACACTAGATTTCCCGGTAACAAAATGGCGACTCCACTGGGGAGCGAATAGATTGTTTGTTTGTCTATATTTTTTTTCTTTATAAACTTACAGACGGAGCCTGAAGTCAAGCCAGCTAGCTTTCGAACTGCATTTTCTATGCAAGTGCAAAGTAGATCAATGTTGTTTCAGTCTATCTCTGGGTTTTGTTTATGAACTTAACAATTTATTTAAAAACTCTCTAATTGCCCTTGTGGTGGCTCTAGTAACCTCCTTAGATCTACCCCTGTGATTTATTTACTGATTATCACTTGCTCGGCCTAAATCCCTGAACTGTGCTGCAAACTGTGATCAAGAACTGGATCAAAAGTCCTGCACTGTACCATTGCACCCTCTCTTCAAGGATATTAGTATGCATCGCACTTCCTGTGTGTTGTAGGTGGGATGCATACTGGAATCCCTGCGTAACAGGTGCGCTAGTTAGAGAAGGCTAATTTTGCCTCCAGAATTTGGTTTTTCTTCACTCTTTTCAGCGCTATTCAGGAGTTTTGTTGTCTGTAGTCAGTATACCTCTATGGAAACCCCCTTCCTTGCCATTATTCCGCCTCCATTGTGCAAAGAACTGTAAATGTTTTTATCTATTGTGAGCCATTTTCAGTTCTCTTTTACAAAGAAGTAGCGTAATTGAACTATCGTTTCTTGATTTGGAAGTGTCGCAAGTGTCGTTTTCAGTCATAGAAGAGAATCCAGTTGTTCTTTATAGTCGATTACACTATTACTCTTGTATTTGATTTGAATTAGTAGTTTTTCAAGTGTCAAAAGCAAGTTTACAATTCCAAATCGCAAAGTGTCGTCATTGTCTTCATTTTGTCTTGAAAAGAATCTTGTTAGTAATGTCGCTTTGAAAAATAATTCAGATTTTCGCTTAGCTTTCTTTAATCATTCACACATTAAGAAGGCTGAAAACAAATACATGCATGTGCATTTGCATTTAGACTGTTTGTTGGTTTGATTTAGGACAGTGTATATAGTGTGTGCTCTCTGCTCTATGTTGAAAGAATATCATCTCTCTTTCTTTAGTAGCTAGGATTTTCATTGCAAAAAGAAGATTAAACAATTGTTTATCACCTTAGATTGCATTTTAGGAATTGTATATCTACATCACACGGTGAACCTGAAAGGAAATTTCTTAAGCAAGATCAACTGTAAAATAAATTTAATGAATCTAAAAACGCTTTGGAACCTAACGCACAACATTTAGAAGTCTAGGCTAGAGATGTATTCTGGCGTCGTAAAGCCTGGTAACTTTTGTTTTCATTGCTGGTTGGGTGATTCCTCCATTTTGAGACGATAAGTGCCAGTACGGACTTGTGCTCCCACGTACCATCAAGTATATATTGGGAGACCACAATAGGATTTATCCTTTTTCCATAGGAAGCCGTGTCTGCCGCCCTATCGATCGCAATGCACTGAACACAAAATTCGGGAAGATTGACTGCCGTACTGTAAAAAGTATTCTGCAGTTTTGTGATTGGTTTGGTAATCCCTCTGTCTAGATTTCCAGAGTAGTCTCTTTCGTTCCTTTTCAGACTCCTTCAAAGAAAAAGGTCCATCTGAGCACTTGTCACTTCAAGCTCATTAAAAATCGAAGGCGACTAGAGTCATCTTTTGTTTTTTCTCAAATCTTAAAAATTGAAAAAACAAGTTGTGTCAAAGTGTCTAAAATTTATTTTAATCAGAATAACATCATTGTTCCCTCGTTGGTCTTAGAAGTTAGTCTCCCTTCATCGCAAGTTCTTGTAGAATCGCTAGGAAATATTTTGGATAGACTGGATATGTCTGAACAACCGTCGACATCCAGGACTGTGTCATCTGATGTATCAGTAGTAGAACCTCCTGCTACTACTCCAACAATGTTCGCTGGTATACCATCTATCCCGGCAAGTTATCAACAACAAGCCGGAGTCCAATTAGGGACTGTTTCGATGACATGGTCAATTCCTATTTCTTCATCCGAATTATCATCTGGTATTTCTTATGTTGAAACTCAAAAAATTGATCCAATGTGTCTCCAAAGGCCAATCTACCCTTTAAGTACTGGATTGCCACCATATGGGGGGCAGTATGCCTTTTCATTGTTCCCTCCCGGAGAACAACCATATGGGAGTTTACAACAAAGTTTAGGTCAAACTGGAATTACATCTGGCAGTTGGGTACCAATACTGCCTTAGCAACCAAGGGTTGTATATTCAATGCAACCAGTCCACCCTGTGTCAAATATTCCCACTATACCTACTATGGCGACTGCATCGCAAGTACAAGCGCTACTTGTTGTATGTCAACCCAAAGTTTCTCAGGTTGCAATACAACAGCCTCTCGTCTCAGCGATTCAATCACAACCTCAGGTTAGTGCCTCCGTATCTGGAGTGACTCAGGCTCAAACAAGTACTATGACTCCTCATCTTGGTCAATCATCCAATATTGGACAACAGCAAATGGTCCAACAACCATGGCTGGTTCAATCTCAACAACCGCAATTCCAACGATCATATCAAGGACCTGAGCAACAAGTCTTTGCAAGTAATGGGCAACCGCATTTCCAAAGTGGTTATCAACAACCATACTATAACGGTTATGTCCATCAACCTTATCAAAGTTATCAGCATCAAATACATTATGCTGGTATGCAAAGACCCACTACTCAGGCGATTCCATCTTATCCTGGGTATGCTTTGCCTAACCTGAATCAACAGTTGCTCTTTGTAGCAACTCTAGAATTACCAGATCTAAACCAGCTGATGAATGATCCAATTGCTTACGCCCCTTGGTGGCCTGCGATTCCGCATAAACTTCCGTAAGATATTCCTAAATTTAATGGAAATCCGGGTGAAGACCCATCGAATCATGTGATGACCTTTCATCTGTGGTCTTCATCTAACACTCTGAACAATGATTCGATTAGGCTTCTCCTTTTTCAGCGAACGTTAACCGGTCCGGCAGCAAAATGGTATATCGAATTGCCCAGAGCTTCATTCGATAACTTTATCACCCTAGCCACAACCGTTTTAACACATTTTCAGTTACAAATAAGGTACGAAACAGGAACAAAGCTTCTTACCAATTTCAAACAGACAATGGCCACTCACATATTTGATCATATTCATGAGTGATGACGTCGTCGCAGAATGGTAAAAACATATGTTCCTGATCAACTGCTAGCTGAATGGTTTATTAAGTCATTATTACCTTCTATCACAGAAGATGTGGCAAAGCGGGGAGTCGACACTGAAGAGCAAGTTATTGCTCGTGCACAATATTTAGACTTGATTTATACTCAGTCTGGCATGCTCTACGATAAAATCCCTGACGCTCCCAGGCTGGAATTTTCTGTTCCTCCTCCTCCTAAATCGAACAATGACTCTCATGCCGGCGATGGCATGATTGGTATGACAGACACGAAATCAATAAAGGCTACATCTAAAAAAGCCCGTAAAATTTCTAGTCAAAATGAAAAAGAAGAACTTCTCGCCCCGGAAGTAAATGTCGTCTCGACTGACAAAGGCAAAGAAACCAAGCAACCAGGGGGCAAGAAGAAAAACAAAGGGAAGAAGAAGAAACAGGAGGAATCATCACCTGAAAAATATTCTGCAAACCCTTCTGGAGATAAGAAACCAAATCATCCATGTCTTATATGTGATGAGGATCATTGGACAAGAGAGTGTCCATATAAAGCTGAGCTTAGAAAATTCTTCGAGAATACAAAAACCTCAGCGATATTGACTGATCCATTTCCAAATCCGGGAACCAAACTGGTTGCTAATCAAAATGCTTCCTGATCCCAAGTGCTTATGTTGTCCATTTCAAAACAGCAAAATGATGCTTTGATATCGACAAGGAATAAAGATAACGGGAATCCACAGCTGTCGAACAACAAGGCTACTGATCAACCGAGTAGTTCGATAACAACTTCAATCGAAGTTGTGCCACCCATCATTCTTGAGCTAACCATAAAGCCACCAAAGGGAGTAATACACAATTCAATATTTATTCCTTGTGCCAAAGCAGCACAAAATTATAATATAGTAGAGGACCTGGCCCAATGACCGTCCGCTATGTTGACACTTGAGGTACTGCAAAATTGGCCCTCCCAAAAGCAGGCTCTATTATCAACTATAGATGGGATTGACCCAGCGGATTCTAATCTTGTGTCCTTTAATCACAAAGGATATGACCCTCAGTTACCAACTCAACTAGCTTTCCTTATTCAAGTGAAAGCCCTCAACAAAACTGTTCATCGAACAATTATTGATGACGAGGTATCTACATGTATTATGTTGATGAGTTGCTGGAAAAATTTAGGCTCACCACCCTTGTTGCGATCATCAACGATGTTAAAAGCATTTGATGGACGATCATACACTCCATACGAGATTTTAAGTAACTTGCAAGTTGAACTGGGGGGAAAAACAATAGAAATTGAAGTTGAGGTTATCGATGGAAACCTCGATTATAACATCCTACTGGGAAGGCCCTGGATTTATGCTATGGCTGCAGTTGTGTTGACATACTTCAGAAAGATTGCATTTCCCTTCCAAGGAGGGATTACGATTGTCGACCAACAAAATTTCCTCCCCAATAGTTCACAAGTTACGGGAAGCATTCCAATGATCCATGGAAGCTCTCAATCACTTCAAAATGTCGGAGTAGGCCTATTAAAAGACCCTACATTAATGGGGACTTTTTCCCTACCGCCTCCAAACAATCTAGCGGAAGTGGCCGTGGTGGGGACCTGCAATATGATGTCTTCCAGATTCAGAAGATTCCTGAACATTTTGACAACATGGATCATCGCCATTTTAGAAATATTGTAGCAATCAATTTTCTTGGCCTGGGGGGCAAACCCAAATCAACGCTCATCATGCGTTTGGATAGATAGGTCTAAGGAATATGGTACCCCTTCAGATCCTTGTTCGTGAGTACATTCTACAAAAAAAGGAATTGTTCAGTTAATGATGATTGACGGGGCACCATGGAAAGATTACCACCATTGTTCCCATCTTCTGAATTGTAAGGGAGATAGTTCCAGTGACCTTAATCATCCTTCAGTTTTTTATTTTCTATCAAATACTATAAATACAGTGGATTCTGAGGACAATTCCTATCTTGTGTCAACCTCATTAAAAAATGAAACAACTCCCTTTCCAAATCGAGTCTTTGATTACGATCTCGTAAAATCCAAGTCGAGTCTTTCAAAGATCTCAAAGGTAAACCTTCATTCCAACCACCGCAATGAATGCAATGAAGCTTGGGGGGCATGCACCTCGATTTGCGTTATTATGCTGGGGGCATGCAAACTTATCACAAGCAGTGTTACCGCAGGGTTCAAGCTCGTTAAAAAATAAACCCGCCTTAAGCAATTTTAACGCGGAATTCAAGCTTGTTAAAAAATAAACATAAGCAATGAGCAAACGTTCCCCCAGAGTTTAAGCTCATTAAAAAATGAACCAATTTCCGGTAAATAACCATCGTGAATGCATTATCATCAGCCTTTGAAGCCTTGGTCGTGTTCTCATCATCACCTCCACTCTGTATTGGCCGATCATTCACCTCCATTTGATTGTTTACCCTTTTTGAGGAACAGCTACGAAGAGTGATCCTGTTAGCCATCCTTCTGACACTGTTGTGATTGGAAAATTCCAAACCTTACCTGGAATTAGCTGCTACCTGAATTTATCACTTGTTCCTCGAAAAACGAGTCTCCTTTAAGCTCTTTTCATCTGACTCGTAAAATATGAAAAGATTGTCAAGAAATTGGCCTCTCCAACTCGTTAAAGTGACCGGAAGTGCTATCCCTCCTTTAGATTTTAATCTTTTTGAACCTGAGGGATTATTACATAAAAAGATCGAGCGCTTGTTTTGTTCGGCTCGTTAAAATTACCGAAAATTCATCCCTTTTGTATTATTTTATACTTTTTCGGACTCAAGGGATTATATGACGAAAAAGGATTATTGGAGTTTTCTTTACGTCCCTTTTCAGACTCTCTAAAATTGAAAAGGATCGAGTTATCTTTGTCGTTAAACTCGTTAAAACCGAATAGCGACAAACTTGTCCATACAGACAAGAACGAGTTTCACTATCGCTAGGCTCATTAAAACATAGCGATGGGTTTGCTCGAAGGGAAAATTATAGAACAAGCATATGTTATCCTCCTCAAGCTTGACAAAAATAAATAGGTACTGGTCAGCAATGACTGGGGAAAAATTGCGAAGAAAACTTGAAGAAACTTTCTTGGTAGCAAGTCGCTCTTGAACATGACACTTTAACTCTGCATCCGAGTTGGGTTGGGTTGTTCTGTTCACTGGTCATATCACCATTGGTCCGTCACACCATCCATATTTGGGGTTAACGCTACCAATCCATCATGTCAGTGTCGCCGATATGTTCAATAGAAGTCGCTCAGAGAATTCACCTGTGTCTCATCCACTGCAATACATTTACGCTCCATTCTTTCATGATCACCACCCTGAACCTTATATCATCAGATCGTTTTCACCTACTTTAAAATCATTTGCTCCGTTCCGTGTCATTGATGTGGGATTCACTAAGGCCCTCCTATGACGGATCGCTTCTTGTCGACATCATCTCATTATACAGGAGGTCGATCTAGGAACAACCTTTTCAGTACTTTGAAGCTTGCATGCCTCAATGGCAAGTTTCTCACTTCCGGCTACAGGTTTACATCAATGGCCTTCGACCGAAAGATTTTGCGTGGTGTTCGATGCCAAGTACCTTATTCACACCACGTGAATTGTACTGTAGTACCTTGAGGGTCATCATCATTATCGGTGATTCCTCTCACGCCTGTTAACAGCTTACATCATTGGCTGGTAATCAGGTGATGTCTTTCCATGTTCGACTCCAGAACATCTCTCACATTGATCGACTTGTACTTTGAGTGAAGATCGAATGAGATTGAAGACCCCGGATCTAGTTTTATCCATCCAAGCTGCGATATATTTAGGAAAATAAAGAAATCAAATGTACATCATTGCTGCACAGATAATCATCCAATCCAAGGGATGATGGCTCTACCAGAATCATCAGTCTGCACATAGACGATTGTCTATCTTATGTACATGAAAATGAATTTATAAATATGAGCATGGGAATTCCCGCCTCAGCTAGATCATGAAAATATTATGAAGATAATGTATTGTATTGTATCTTATTATAGGTCACCTTCCAACTTGAAAAACTTCGGATCCTCATGATAAAGCATTTCACCGATATCGAAAGATTAACGACCTCATGCTTTAGGGGGCAACTGTTATAGACATTTTTGGGCACTGCAACCCCAATCATAAATGTCCATAAACCTAGGGCTCCTAAGTCCCTAAAAGTGTTGTTCCAACCCCTAAAATAACAAGGTCAATTGATTACATCATCTCCCAGAAGTTCTCCATGAAAAACTACTTAGAACTAGTCAAAACTGGACCATCTCACCTGCTCCGTGGTCAAAGTGCACTGCATCCCACCTAAATGAACACAGGAGGTGCGATGCATACTGAAAAGCCCTTATATGGGGTGCGATGGGCGAGAGTGGACAAATGGCAGGGCCAATTTGCGAGGTGGAAGATCATGGAATCTTCCAGAAACTTCTCCTGTGACACTTGCCTCTCTGCATTCGCCCAGGGATGAGTAAGAGATCATCAATCTCCAAGTGGAATCAAGAAATATCAAAGGGAGGAAACTAATCAAATCTCAAAAGCTGACTCACCCCGCTTGTAAACATCTATATATGGATCCCTCATCCTAGAGATCCAGAGGTTGGAATTTTGTATCTTGTAAGGAAGTGCTGCTGGTTTCTTGGTGTAACATCATAGTGTTGGGTGATCTAAGCTTTTCATGAGGTGAAGAAGGGCTTTCTTGCTGAGAGGATGACGCTGGGTCAAAACAATTGGTTGTAATCCTCTTTGCTATTCTTGATTACTAATAAAGCTATTCAAGTTTTCCTCCACATTCTTGTATGATTGATGATATATGCATTTGTGTGGTTAATATATATCTGGTCCTATATTGTTTATGATAGTAGATCTCTGTTCTTGGATAGTGTTATGCTGCTTTGATTCTACAGGTGCTCTTTGAAGCTGGGTAGACGAGGAAGCAAGCGGCGAAGATCTATCAGAAGGGAGAGGAATGAAGCAAGGAACCAAGCGCAAGACAGAGGTTGGTCTCCTTTGTTCCCCTCTTATCTACTTCTCATAAAGGAAAATGAAAGTAGTTTTAGTTTGTTTGTTTCTAAGATAGCTACCAATCTTAGTGGGACTAGCAGCTCTGCATAAACACTAGATTTCCCGGTAACAACTATAACCATAACAATGCATGCACAACAACATTTAGACACTGACATGCATAATAAATGGATATACGATTGACATGCATTCATGAAAATCACATCCCAAAAACAAAGCCATCAAATTATACATGTCAACACAACTGTAACAATAACAACCACCATGCATGCATAACAAGCACATAGACAACCTACATGCATGCATGATAACCACATTTTTCCCATCCAGTCCAAGGGTTTAACCATGCTCTAATATCACCTGGTAAAACTCTCCTCCCATTTTTACCCAAGTTATCCTTCCCACCCAGGTAAAAATGTGACTAAGAATTACTATGATATGATTCAACCTCCTATGTCACCCTAAGGAAGTTGAATCTACAAAGCAAAACCTTACTGACTTCCCTCAAGTGCTACAGGACCTCCAAGGGCTAAACCACCCTTCTAAGTGCCCAGACCTTGAGCTAACATTGTTTTTCACTAACCTATGCTCCCAGTCGCATGAAAAATCCTACATCCATGTGACTGAAAGCCTCCCCTTGCATGCATAATCCTGCAAGGGAGTGACTACAGTCTCAATTTCATAGTTTTGTGCCTGCTACCACGAAATTTGTGCCATCCTTTCAGGGCTAGTCTCTAAGTCACTACCTAGAACTGAATGAAACTTTCAAAGAAAATGAATGAAGCAAATACAAAGTCTTCCATACAAAAATTAGAGAAGAAATCAACCTAGAAAGGCCTGACCAGACAGATATTCTGTCAAAAAAATCATGAACATGTAATCTACAGGTCATAATTACACATTTGAACATATGGATCTCATACTTATTTGAGAATCGTTAAGAAGGTTTGATGCTATCTCACAATAAATGCATTATCATCTATTAGGTCATATATTCATTAACCATTCATTTACTAATCAAAACATGATGAGATCCATAACTAAATTCTATCACAAAACCATGCTTATAGCCAACATATAACCAACATATTAACAATGATAGAATAACCATCAAAACCACATCATAAAAAGTATAAATACTCATGAAATACAATAGAAAATTAATTATGATTAGCATATGCAAAAGAAAACTAAGTCAGGGACTACCATGTACCACCTAACCATAGATTAGGTTGAACCAAATCTTTCTTTCAATCAATCGCCCTCGTGCCATATTCCAAGCATGAATGTGGGACTCAAAAAAAAATCAACCACAACTTCCTTAGGCTTTACTGTGTATCATGACATTACCATTCAAGGGATTCCTAGGCCTAAAACCCTCATCTATACCACTAGGCTTTACCGTGTATCCTGCCATATATCGGTCAAGAGATTCTTAGGCCCAAAAAATAAACATACACTACCAATCTTTATCGCAAGCCAACCATATACTGGCCAAGGGATCACTAGGCCCTAAATAGGCATGGATGCCTCTGAATCTCTCCACCTAAACCATGAGGAATTTTCCCGTCTCCACCATTAGGCTTTACCGCGTATCCCGCCATTTACTAGTCAAGGGATTTCTAGTCCTTTGTGAATTTTCCTAAGATAACCCCACTTAGTTTTGAAGCCATCCGACAATCCAACTCAACCAAGTAAAATAACTCCATCACACCATGCCTATCCAAAAATGGAAAGGCAAGGTTGAAAACTAATATCACACCTAGAAAAACCCATGCCATTGACAAAAATATAACCAAATACACACATGCATATACCATGCATGCCAAAAATAGCAAGGAAATTATACATGCAACTCGATACCTCCGAGTAATCCCATTGTAGTTGCTTGACCAAACTCATCCTTGCTTAAACTTTCCTTTCCTTTGCCTTCCTTGTATTTCCTTTGCCTTTCTTTCTCCAATCCTAGAGTGCTCCAAAAATGCTCTAAGTGTGAGAGAGAGAATGGAGAGAGAGCTCAACCCAAAAACTATCAAAAAGGCCTTAAACTGATCCTCAAAGGCCTTTTATCAATGAGGCCTCTATTTTCTTCATTTTCCTCTATTTTCTTTCAATGTCCTCCTCACATGCAACTTGTGAACTTTCACCTCCCTTTCCTCCCAATTTCCATAATTTTCATAAAGAATCCATATTAAGTACAGATCTAACATGAGTCGAGAGGGATCAAATTTCTTCATGTGCAAACTTCTTTAGAGTGAAAATTACAATATGTTATTTTTCATTGTTTAAGTTGTATTTTTTAATGCTAAATAAAGTATATATATAACCAAATAAACATTTTAACCATAAAAATAAACATTTTTTTCATGATATATACATAGTTTTTTTTAAATGATATATAATATATACGTAATTTACATTGAAATATTTTACATCACATGTACATCAAGACTTTTTATCAAGCAAATTAAAATGATTTTTTATTATTAATCTATTTTTAAATATATGTCAATATTGATTCCTATTAAAATATGTTATTAATAACCTACCTTGAATATTTTTTTTTATATACAACATTAAAATGTTTTATTTTAACAATATTTTTTCTATATATAGATATAAATGAAGTTTATATCAACATAAATTAGTAAATGTAGATGTTCAAATAGTTTATTTAAATCTCTTTTAAAATATTTTTGAAAAGTATAAAATTTAAATATCTTACACATATTTTTTTTGCTTGTATTCATTTATTTTTATTATAGCCAACATTATTTTTCTATTTAGAAGATAATTTTTATCTTTTAATTTTATTTTAAAGAATGATGGACGAAAATATGGACAAATTTACACATCCCCTCATACTGGGTTGTAGAATGAGCCTCTTGGCTCAATAAAATGCCAATTAACGCCTCTTGGCTTTTCAAAGCCTTTGCCAATGCCTTTTCCTTTTTCCAATTTCCCCTAACCATAAGAAACCAAATGAACACACACTAGGATATTTTTCCCAACATTCAACTTGGAATATGTGTCCAATGACCTTGGTCTTATTTTTCCTTTATTATCTTTATTACATGGATTTTTAACCCGAGGCTGTTACACAATGCCCATTCAACTTTATTCTAGAATTACCCATGCCAAGTCATAAAGTGGAATAAATGATTCAACATTTATTTTGTCAATCCGGGTAGGTAAAGTATGAGATGAAAAACAATGTGCATAAGTTATATATTTAATTATTTTCCTATGCAAAATAAATAACAAAACCAAACATAGGTGGATCACAGAGTTGATTTCAGCTTACAATGGCTTTCATACTCCTCAATTCAATTATGATTTTGTTGATGTGATATTTGCAAATTCCAATAGATGTATCACACTTTCTCACCATATACTCTTTCTGAAATAATTCATTGTCAAAATTGACTTAAAATTGTAATAGAAAAGATTCCTAAGAGAAATGAGTGGTCTATGTTTATAAACAAATTCAATCAAATGCAATAACAATTCGTTTTAAGATGAAATGAAAACTACCTCAATTTCCTAATCATTATTTTGGGCATTGTTTTGGGCATGATAAATATGATTCTTTCCAATGTTTTAAAATTTAAAATCATAATAAATGCTAACTAAAGAGACCAATTTAATTAATGTTCTCTATTCATTAATTATGTTCTATTGTTAAACTATATTTCCACAAGAAAATAAAGCTTGCATTTACACAAATTCTATAGAACTTTGTGTGATTACAAGATCACTACAATAAATATAGCAAGCATTATAAGAATTCTTGTGTGATTACACGACCATTAAATGAAAATTACAAGAAAATCTTGGTAATCATAGGAAAACGGTGAATGCACATTTTTTAGATAATGAACAAAAATCACTCAAATCATAATAACTGATAAAATACATAACAAAATAGATGCAACAGATACCAGGAGGCCTCCTAGTGTATAATGGAAATAAAATACTCAGTATTACAACACATTGTGCACCATATTAAAAAAATCCTCCATATATTAACAAAAATCAAATTCTTAATAGAAAAGCATAACTTTGTTCATGTAAAATAAACATATATGAAGTCTATCTAACCCATATCTTCCTTATGCGTCCACTTTTATACAAAAATATTAATGTTAAACTAATTTTCCCAAAAAAATAGGACAATTCCATTATTCCAAACTAAAAATAAAGCAATACAAAATAAAGATAATGATTCTTGCATAATCTTTTCAATCTTTTGTGACTTGCATACTCACTTCTAGGCACAACTAAGTGATTTCCAAATGACGGAGAGAATTTTGTCAATTTCCCAAAATGGCATGCATGAATTGCTGAGTAGATATATCTTGTTGACTAGCCTTTGACCCATGGTTTACAAGCAACTACAAGAAGGTCAATTAGTTATTCCTCCATTAGATGAACATGCTAATCATCCTACAAGAATAAGGATCATATTTGTTGATGTGGACATTCATAGAACATGGACATATTACAATATTTTTGTATTGGTTAAATTCTTGTGATTACAAGGATTCCTGCCATTGATTTTTTTACCCATTAGTAAGCATAATAAATGAATTTTATAAACATTTATAAATTAAAAAGAAAAGACAATTTCCACAAATTTTTTTTTACCTTTAATTCGACCCTTCTCTGCCATTATTTCAACAAAATTGGTAAAAATATAGGAAATTAAAGTTGAAATGGAAGGGAATTATTACTCGTTCTCACGCTTGCCATCCATCCTTCTTAGTTTGGCTAGCCTACACCCCCAGGATAGAAAAGTGCAACGAGAAAGATAGTTTGGGTGTGAGGAAAGGATAACTTTGAGGGATTGTTTAATTGAGTATCCTTAAGTAGTAAGGGTATAATAACATAAAAATTGAAGTGGCCAAGGATATCAAGATTTAGACCTAGCATCTACCCTGGGATTATTTTATTCATGACCCTTATGCAAAAAAAAATTAAAATCTTCTTTCCAATGTTTCATAAATCCAACAAAAATTTATTTCACTTCTTTACAAAAACCTGGTCAAAATTTCACTTCATTCACTTCACTATTGTCATATACTTCTCTAGTTTCTTGAATGTAGAGATTTAAATTAGTATTTGAAGATTCGAATATGTCTCTCAACATTTTCTTTAAGCCTCTTATCCTTATTATTAAACTCTTTTTAATTTTAATGTTATTCATGTTCTAATCATGCATATCTATGTATTTTTGCTTGAGAGATCTAACTTTTTTCCTTTTTTTTCTGATGATATCAGTATTTCAATATTTAATTCTTGGATTTTACCATTTCATTCATTATTTATGTCTCATGTAATCCTATTTCAAATTTTTTATTTTCTTGTTCCTTTTCCTTAGTTGGGTCAAAGTGTTGATTTTCTGGTCCTTAGGGTCCATTTCTTATTGAATTTCCTTTTATGGTAAATTTTCTTCATAGGGTTCATGTTATTGTTAGAATGGATGACTATGTTTAGTATATACCTCCTAAGTGCAACCATATTCATTATAAATCCTCTATTCATTTTCCATTTCCTAAACTTGTTCAACATGTAATTCTTCTAGTGCCTCATAGAAAATATTTTTAGGTTTCTTAGGAGTTTCTTGTGATTTATTAGGAATGTAATTTTGTCCATATTCTTATTTAAATAATTGTTCCATTGCTCTTGTTAACCTACTACAAGTATTTGATGCGATTCTAAAACTGGTTTTTTTTTCCTTGCCCAAAGAGGTTGATCCAACAACTTATATGGAAGGTGGTGATTCTTGTTGATTTTGCATTTCATTTTTATTATGTTCTTCTCAATTAATTTATTCAATTTTTTGTTGAATCTAAGGATTTTTCTCATGTTCTATATTTTCTTGTATCTATGGAATAGTGTTTACAAGTGCTTCTGGTTTGTTCAGTGTTTTTTTGAGCTTGTTCTTCTTCATTGCCTAAATTTGCCTCATTAGGGTTTCATGTACTATTTCTTTAACTTAAAACTTGTGTCTATGTAAGAAATTACTCCATGTTTGGTTCAATTTGTTCAATTCATCCAAAATAATATTACTAACCCGTGGTGATAAAGAAACCTTTCTTTGTTTCCTCAACACTTTTGAACCATACTTGACATTTTCAATAGACTCTTATAAAGGAAAAATAGAAAATTAATTATTTTGGCATTATTTTTAAGATGCTTGAGTAACCGGATATGATAAACAAATATGATGTTGTACCTACCTTTGTAGGTGACATATTTTTGAAAAAATAGACCATATCTACCCATAGATCCTTGAGCCACTACCTCAGCATGCCTTTTGTCTAGTTTATATTTTCGTTTGACCTCTTTAGAAACTTTGTTCATGCCTTATTCTTTATTTGTTTTCCCTTGAAACTTTTTCACCATTTCATTCCAATCTTGTAATCCTAAATAGGGTTTCCTATTAAATTATATGTTTTAGGTCGCCAATTTTTGCAATTTCACTGTCAAATGTGTTCGAAAATGCCTTTGTGACAACTGCATGACGTCCTTGGAATTTTTCAAACAATGGGGAGTACACCCACCTTTTAGAATTATATTAAGCATGTAGGGAAACTCCTTAAGATTTTTATACCATAGGGTTCAGTTTGTACTACCCCTGTGGTAGCCATACTTAACCCTTTCTACCAAGAGTCTGAAGGAAAGTTCAATTCAAATTTTGGTATTTGATGTGGGAAACAAAGTCGTAGAACTTAGTTTATAGGATTTCGAGCAAGAGTGAGATACAAAACAAAACAATTCAAAATATTTTTAGTTTTAATGATAGTGATATTTATAACAATAGTACAAATATCACATCATTTTTTAGACAATCATTGAATTTTATATTGAATTTTTGGAATAATGAGAAATAATCAAGTAAAAAATCATGATGTTCAAATGCCTAGTTCACCATTGTTAGATATTGAAAAGTAATGATCTCGCAAAGGGATAGGGGACATTATAGGTTTGAATATACCATGTAATATAATGATGAAAGACATAATGTAGAATTGTTTGAGATAAAATCAATTATTTCTAAAGTATATTCAATTTAATATATAAATATTAAAAAAAAAAACACTTTATATCATTTCCTTTGTTGAAGAGTGTTGAATATAATATTGTTGGTACCTTCATTCTTGGCATGCAATAATGGAGTAAAATACTTCTTGTTGAAGCTTCATTTTCTGTTGAAGCTTGTATTATAGGAAAGCAATCCTCAATTTGCAGGAACCTAAAAATTCATTACCGGGTTATTTTTCATTTACAAGAATCTGGAAAAAAAAATAATTCTTTGTTGATGTTGATTGATCTTTTTGTAGATGAAAACTATCCTTTAATGCAATTATTCGATAGCAATAACATGTTATTAAAAAAACAAAAACCTTATTTAGACAAATAAATGAAGATATTCAGGCTTCATAAATTCATGTAATTGAAGGTATTAAGGGAATTTTGAGATCTAAAATGGGCCTCCTAAGAAAAATGTGTAACCAAAATAAACTTTATCATAACCAATAGGATTCAAGATGATGATGTCAAGCATGAGGGATGATTCACCATTTTTGGAGTAAAAAATTTATAAAATAATAAAATAATAAAACTATTTTTTTCACATCATATTTTCAACTTATATCCCTAAGGTTTTAATCAAATTTTGAGTGGGAGTACTCGTTGGATGTAAAATATAAAACCTCATCAAACGACACCCATGTTCAATACTTTCGGCGAACCCTGCTACACAACAAATGAGAATTACATGAAAAAGTGTGATTCCAATCACGTTTTTCATGCAGTAGGGTCCATCGGAAGTATGTAACATGGGTACTCCTTGGATGAGGAATCAAATTTTTCATCCAACAAGTGTTACCACTCGAAATTTGAGTAAACCCATAGGGAGATAAGTTGAAAATACGAGTTGAAAAAATAGTTTTTTCTTTTTCCCCTCTAAAATTTGATCATGTAATCTAATCTTATTTTATTATTTCCACTATTATTCTATAATTTCATTAGGAGGTCCATTTTAGACCTCAAAATTCCCCTAATGAATATTACAAGAAACTTTGTTCTAAATTAGCAAATTACAGGGATTGAAAATATGCATGTTCATAAATACATGTAATTATAAGAATTTACAAAAAATTATGTTCTTAGTTTTGGAATTGCAGGAAACAATGCACACCTTATTGTGTAAGAAAGAGACCTCTACTGAACATGATCGCTTCCTTGTTGATACTTATTATGAAGCTATATTATTCACTTTTATGACACTATCTTGTGGATTTTTATTGAGTCAAGGACAATTAATCTTCACCAGTATTTTCTGTTTTAATGAGTCTGGAAAAACTTGAACAAAATGAAACTACTATCCTGTGGATTTTTCCCGAGCCCAAAAAGGTTAATTCTCATCAGTATTTTCAATTTTGGAATGTCTAGAAAACTTAAATAAAACTCTCAAGGGGTTCCTTTTCAATTATTGATCTATAATGACTAGATAAAGGGATAAACTTGTAATTGATAGATGCCCTTCTCATAGTTTAATGAGCATACGAAGGAACAAAGTTAGCTCATTATTTTCAATTATGTAAATTCAACATGAAATTGGATGAGGGGCATTATCCATTTTATCCATAATGTCCATCTCTGCTTGTTGAAATAACTTGGAAATAAATTAATATTTAGAAATTGGTTGTTGATACAACTTTAACTATGATCATTGACTATAAATGAGATGTCTAATCCATCAATTATTTTTACTTGTATAACATCATTATCAAACACATTTTGAACTTCATAGGGACCCAACCAATGAGTGGTAAAATTACTCTTGAAGTCTTTAAAGCTTGAATGAAATAGTAGGGCCCAATATCCATCTTTGAACTCCTTCTTTATAAATCTATCATGCCATTTAATTATGTGTTCTTGTATAAGAGTGGTTTTATGTAAAGAATCTAACCACATGTCATCTAATTCATTTAGTTGTAATACTCTTTGTTGTTGACCTTCTGACAGGTTTAATCCCAATTCTGTTGCAATTTTAAAAGTTTTAATTTGAAATTCAATGGGAAAAACTATTTGTTTTCCATATCCTAGTTCATATGGGGTATGACCAGTTGTACTCTTCCATGTTCTTCTATATGCCCATAAGGCCTCAAGAAGCCTTTCTTCCCAATCATTTTAATGAATCTGAACAATCTTTGTCCATATGCTTTCCAAAACCTTAGTTGTAGATTCCTCTTGGCCATTGGTTTGTGGATGATAAGGACTTGACTTTCCTTGTTTGATTTTGTATTATTTCACAATTGATTCAACTAAATTTGATGTCAATTGAGCCGCATGATCAATAACTCTCTCTTTAGCTACCCCAAAATGAACAAAAATATGTTCAAAGATAAAATCCACTACTAATTTCTTAGTATCTCTTATCAAAGCTTTTGCCTCTACACTTTTTCACATAATCTATGCAAACCAGTATATACCTTTTCTTTCTCAATTCCATATTAATCGGTCCCATAAAATTTAAGGCCCATTTCTCAAAAGGTTTCACAAGGAATTGTGGATGAAGAGACATTTCATCATCTACAACTAGGTGACCCATTATTTGACAATTATCACAACTTCTCACTTATTTCTTGACATCTTTAAAAATTCTTGGTTAATAGTATCCTAGCTAGCGAATTTTATAGGTTGTCCTTTTATCTGAAAAATTTCCACCACATGGATCATCATGACATGATTTTAGGATATTTGGCATCTCATCCTTTTTAACACATCTTGGGATGGCCATGCCTACTCTAGTGTAGAAAATATCTCCTTGAATTAAAAAGTATCTAGCACTTTTCCTAATCACTTTTTTCTTTTGTTTTGATGAAAATTGTGGTGGAAACTTTCATGTAGACAAGTAATTGGAAATGTTAGAAATCCAAGCTGTTATAATATAAATTTAAAATAATTTTTCATCTGGAAAACCATCTATCACAACAATGGTCTCACCGGGATTGTTGATTCAAGAAAGGAAATTTGTTGCCTGATTTTCTCTCCTATGCCCTTTTAACAATGTGAGGTTAAATTCCTATAATAGTAGCAACCATCATGTAATTTTTCCATGTGTTATTGATTTGTTCATTAAGTATTAAATGGTGGAATGGTAAGTATGCACAAAGACTTCATATCCTGTAAGGTAATGATGAAACTTATTATCTGCATAAACAATTACCAAAAATTCCTTTTCCATAATAGGATAATTAGTTTCATCCAGAGTCAAGTTTTTACTAATATGGTAAATGGAATATGTTCTTTGTTCTTGCCTTTGCCCTAAAACTGATCCTATGGATGAATCATAAGTGTTTATAGATATATGAAAAGGTAATTCCCAATCAAGTCCTCTTAACACAGGAGTTGTAGAAATTTTTTCTTTAAGTATCAAAAGAAATTTGGCAATCATTATCCGAGTATAATTCAACATATTTTACAAGAATTTTAAATAATGGAGAGGAAACTTTTGAAAAAATATTAATGAAACACCTATAATACCATGCATTCCCTAAAAATCTTCTTACATCCCTTTGAGAGGATGGATTTGGAAAGTTAACAATCACTTCAACCTTTTTTGGATCCACTTTGATACCTAAGAAAGATACATGATGTCCAATTAAATTTCCTTGATTAAACATTAAAAAGAATTTTTCATTACTTAATAAATGATTTGACTCTTGACATCATTTTAAGACTTTTTCAAGCTTATTAATGCCTTTCTCAAAGGTATTTCCATAAACAATAAATTCATCCATGTACACTTCCACACAATCATGAATCAAATCAGCAGAAAATACCAATACTACCCTTTGAAATGTGGCAGATGCATTACAAATTCCAAAATGTAATATTTTATAAGCATAAGTTCCCCATGGGAAAGTAAAGGTAATTTTTTCTTGGTCTTCTGGAGATATATTTATCTAATTATAGAGATTGGAACCATCGACGAAAGAAATGTATTTCTTTCTAGCCAATTTATCCAGGACTTGATTCATGAAAGGTAAAGGGAAATGGTCCTTTAGAGTAGCTTTATTAAGTTCCATGTAGTCTATGCATACCCTCCATTTACCATTTTTTTTCGAACAATAAATAAGGGTGAAACCCATTGGTTGTCAGATATAGGGTAAATGAAATCTACATCTAATAGTTTTTGGAGTTCCTTTTTGACTATTTCTTTCAATGCAGGGTTCATTCTTCTTTGTGGTTGTCTAACAGGTTTAAGATTTTATTGAATATAGATGTGATGTATCCATGTATTAGTATTTTTTCTTGACATATTAGTATAATCCCAAGAAAAGGCTTTGGAATATTTCTGTAATAATGTAATTAATTGATCTTGCTGGAAATTTTGTAATTTAGAGTTCATATTTAAAGTTATTCTAGGAGAAATTTCAATGACTTTATTGTACGAATTTGATATGGAATATATCGGAAAGATTGATAAATAAGAAGATTTTAATCCATCCTCAGTTTATGTTTCTTGAAAATGCTACCAAAAAGGAGAATGCAAAGAAAAAAGTTGTGTACTTAATAAGGTTGTTCATAAATTACTAGAAAAATTTTAGATTGTTTAAAAATTGCAGAAATTTCAGATTGTTCAAAAATTATAGGATTTGCATATTTTTTAGAATTTATAGGATTTGCAGATTTTTCAAAATTTATAGGATTTACAATTTTTTCACATTGATCATGTGTTTTAGGTTTTGTAAAATTTTCGTCAAGTTGATGTTATTGATGACTGCCCTGTAAAATACTTTAGAAAATTAGGATGAGAAATGAAATGATCGATTTGATTTTCATCATTATTTTCCTTTAGATTAAATCATTATTCAATGGTTCATAAAGGCTGGATTACTTCATCATCTACTTCATTTTCATCAAACCAATGAACTTTATTTACTTAACCTTTTGTTTTTAGCAAGGGGTATAAATTAATTGCCTTAATTTCATCACCATTTGTTATTGTCATGTTTCTGGAAGGAAAACTATTGTATTCATCAACAATTTCCAAACATGATATTCCCAGGATTAAAGGGTGTCCTCCAAATGTAGATTTTTGGATGAAGGATCATAAAATATACTAGATATGCCCAAGATTCAATAGAAACTATAATGTCTTCTACAATTCCCTCAAGTTTAATTTTTGATCTATCTACTAATTCTAACATTGTTGGAGTTGTTCTAATTCTATCAATTTTTAGGTTTTCCATGGTTTATTTTTTCATCATGTTTATGGCAACACCTAAGTCAATAAGTGTATTAGGAACAAAAAATTTGTTGACTATTATTGCTACAATAAGTACGCCTGGGTTAACATATTTTCTACAATAATTTAGTAGTCATTAGGCTAACCAATCTACCTATAACTTGTATTGTTGATGGATGCTATTTTCTCTTTCCAATTCTCTTAATACACAATTCCCCTATCATTTTGCTATAAATTGGTATATCTTTTATTGCTCTATGTAAGGGATTTTTTTATAGAAATATCTTCAATTCACCAATAATATTAAATTCAAATATGGTCTTTGGCATATCCTATTTTCTAGGAGCCATTGTCTTACGAAAAGGAGATGTGGGAGAGGTTAGAGGTTGTGCTTCTAAAGGGACAACTTGTTTCATAGTTGTTTTTAGATTTTCTTGTAAAGGGGTTGTTTATAGTTTTTTTTGTTTTATCTACAATTTCTTGAGTTTTTTATTCAATTACTATGGTATTTTTGGGTTTAAAACTTTATCATATCACAAATTAATATCCGGTAACTCTACAAGACTATCTATTTCTTTTATAGTAAATTCTTATAATTTTACTAGTTTTTCATATAATTTCATTAGTTTTTCTTGTAATTGTACAGATAATTCCTGTAATTTTACTGAAGCTATGAAATATGTAGGAAATGGTCTAAATTATACATTATAAATAGGTTTTTCCAGTTTATTATTTAGATTTGCAACGGGTTGATAAGGAAGTTGAGTAGGTCATGGGGGTGGTTGATTAGATGGAAGTTGTAATTGTTGGGGTTGAGTTAATTGTGGTTGTCGGGAAGGATGTGGTGTTTGAGTATGGAGTGGATATGGTTGTTGAATTTGTGGGTATTGTCGATATTGGTGTTGTTGATATGGGGGTTAAGGTTGTTGATATGGTTGTTGTTGGTATGGGGCTTGAAATTATGGAGGATAAGGATGGGAAAGAACATTTCCATAAGTAGATCCTCTCCTACCTTGTTCGGAGGGCTTATTTTGGACTTGTTGTGGAGGCCATGTGTGCCATGGCATTGGATCATTCCATTTATTATAAGGAACATTATAATAAGTAATATTTTTCTAATTGGGATCTTGATACATAACTATTTTGTGTGGTTGAAAAGGTCTCTAGGGTGCAATGTTGTAGAGTGATTCTGCATTTCTAGAGTCTCCTTAGTAAGTTACTTTCAGCTCAGGTAATGTGGGACATTCCTCAGTTTTATGTTTTTTTTCTCAAATCAAACAAAATTGAATGTAATCCATAGGGCACTCTCTTAATGGATGTTTCTTTCAACATTTAGTGCAAAAAATAGACAACACTGGTTCTTTCTCTTCCTTATTTTTCCTAATATATAAATCATCTATTTGAGAAGTAAAAGGATTTAAAAGATCAATTTTGAAACCCTCTAATAATTTTCCCAATTCTGCTCTACTGATACCTCTAGTAGCCAATTTAGTAACGTTTGAAAGAGGATTTCTTATCCCTGCACTAGTTTTAGCTTTTCCCCTCGAGTATTTCCTACACAAATCATTAATCTTGTAAATTTTAAGATGGTAAATATCACCACCACCCATTAAATTTAGTGTGTGTATATATATATATATATATATATATATATATATATATATATATATATATATATATAGATATATATATATATATATTGGTCCATTTCTTCCTTCATTTCCATGGCCTCCTCCAGCATCTATATTCCTATTACCTCCTCCACCAATTATATGTCCAATAACTTCACCCCCTCCTATATCAGATCCTCTTACTTCATGTGCCATATTTTTGTTCCAAAATATGGTATAGGTTGTATTCTACCCTGTAGGAGGAGAACCACGATGTATTTCCAATTGACTCCATGATGTATCACTTGTTGAACTTGATATCATACCCATCATACCCATATTTCTTTGAAGTATTCCTCTACCCAATGACGCTCTAACAAATATTCCCCTACTATCTCTTAATCTCTACATATATTATTAAACACAATAGGCTTTGTAGGACACACTATGGTGGTGGAGCAAGTTCTTAGCTCATGTCTTATATTCCTACTTGCCCATATTAAAAAAAGTTACACTGTAAGGTATAATAAAGATCATTTCTAAATATCTTTGTATTTTTCTTTTTACGAAAACAAAATAAATTCCTAGGCACCAATTCATTTGCACCTCCTCGACAAAAATGCCAAAAATGTCAAGTCATAAAGTGGAATAAATGATTTAACATTTATATGTCAACCCAGGAAGGTAAAATGTGAGGTGAAACATAATGTATATAAAATCGATATTTAACAACTTTCCTATGTAAAATCAAGCACAAAACCAATGTAACATGCCACCCGATATTTACCTACTTTCACAAGCCCTCTAGGTAAATGTGAAGTAGAGCACCATGAGATGACTTGAACTCCTAGTTTTAGTTAAGGAAGTGGGACCTACAAATTGACCACATACTAATCCCAAACTGACATCCTATAGGGACTACAGATCACCCACGAGTTGAAGAAACGCCCTTGGTGATCAATCCATGAGCTAGAACATTGTTTCTTTGACCCAAACCCACAACGACACCCATAAAAAGGCACGCACGTGGTTATGAGGCTATAACTACACTCATAAGCCTAGCTACTAGTTATTATGACCTAAAATCTTTAGTTTTGTGCATGTAGTTTTGAGATCTATAACACCTTTTCATCCTAGCCTCCAGACCCCTACCGAGAACTGCCTGAAACATTCCATAAGAATCATTTACATGACAAAAAATGTTATACCTTCAAACTTGAAGTAATAACTTGACCTAGACTAACTAGAACATACTAGACATTTTTTCAAACACATGGTAAACATGTAAGCTATAGGTCATCAATTCATACTAAGTGTAAATATTTATACTTTAACTAGAAATAACTGAGAAGATTTGATGACCTCTCAAGTATCTACTACAAAAATTGTTAGCCCATGCCTTCATCAACCATTCATTAAATTATCAAAGCACAGTAAGAGCCATAGTTAGAGAACATCATAAAAAATGCTTATAACTAGCATATAACTAGGATATCAACCATGAAAGAGCCACCATCAAATCAACATAATAACAAGTAAAAATGCTCATAAATCATAATAGGAAAATAGATCTTATTAACATATGAAAAATCCAACTAATTCCGGGAATTTCACGTACCACCAGGCCATAGATTGAGCTAAACCAAATCTATCTTTTAGGCTTTTACCCCCATGCCATATTCAAGGCACGAATATGGGATCTTATGGGTTAAAGCAAGACATAATCAACTAGGGACTCCATAGGTTAAAAAAACTCCACCCGCAACTTAGTGTGATCTCACCAAAACTGGTCCTGAGATTACAAAACCAAACCGAACTTAGATGCGTCAAAATTTCTTAACAATACCTTAAGGAATTTACCTGTCTACACCATCCTATGGAGGGATTCATTGAGAAAACCATATCCACCACCAACCCTTGATAATTTTCCTGAGACCACCTCACCCAGTTGCAAAACCTTTCAGCAATCCAAGGCTCAACCAATAATGAACCCCATCACACCATGGCTATCGAGGAAATGGAAAGGCAAGGCTGAGACCATATCAAACTAGGAAAAACACATGCCAATTACAATAAATGAACCCATAAACCAATGAATCTACCATGCATTCACACCTCAGCTAGGAAATCACACATGTAGCCTATTACCTACAAAACCTTCCTCCTGAAATTATTAATCCAACCTTCTCCTTGCTTTCCTTCACTTTCTTTTGCTTTCTTGTCCAAGTACTTTTTCTCTTTCCTTTGCTATACCTACTCAAAACTAGGAAAGAACTAAGCCAAAAAATTATGAATTGATCCTCAAGTGCCCTTTTATCATTAATGCCTCTATTTTATTCATTTTCCTTAATTTTTGTTCTAATTTTCCTCTCACGAAAATCTGTATCTCTTCACCTTCCTTTTCTCCTATTTTCCTTTATTTCTTATAAATAAATTCCAATTAATTACTCTTTGCCTTTGTCAATGCCTTTGTCAATTTCCTTAGCCATAAATAAACCAAAACTGATCCCCACTATAATGTTTGGCCACCATTTAACTTGGAATACATGTCCCATGACCTTGGTCTTATTTTTACATGGAAAATCAACCAAGGGATATTACAAACCCCTCCCCTTGGGGGAACACCTTCCTTAGTGTTCTATGGCACCTATGACCAACAAACTGTTGAAAACAAAACATACTACGTATGGAGATTTACAACCTAGCTTGTTGTAGTATTTACAATGACCATTGCTGAAAACATGACAATCATACCATTTACTGGAGCTTTATTACACAATTCATTAGGGTATTTACAATCACAGCCACATATACTTATGCACATTTTCTTTGACCAACAAATAATCATATTATCCACGGAGATTTATAAATCTAGCTCTATAGAGAATTCACAATAAAATCCACATATATGCATATGCACATTTTCTTTGACCAACAAATAAAAGTATACCGTGCCCGCATGAGTCAACAAGGGAATCTAGAGGCTCACACCTCGACCCTCAAAGTAATACCAGGATTCACTTCCTTCCTTGGAAGTCCCAAATTCACTGCCAAAGTCAAACCTCCATCCAATGTCCAACGTTACGATCCTTGCGGTACTTGTTCCCCCAATGATTAGTTACTGGCTCATTGTTCCAGGAAACATTCCTAATGTACTTCTAATTCCACATACCAATGCTAATGATGAAAACAAGTTCATTCCCTGACCTTCCATTCTCTACGACAAAGTGTCTCGGGAAATCTAGTCACCCCCTTCTATGTTGTCATTAAGCTTCCAATTTCCTCAACATCCCTTTCCCAAGCGATCCATCCCTTGGAAAGGTTTCCTTGCATTAGAAGATCCGAAAATGAAGGCATATCCCTACCCCATAATCATCATACTAGTCATATCATGCTCATAGAAATCGATGGACACTATTGGGTTCAAGTGACCCAGAATGGCCCTACTCCTGAAGTGCTTTACCAACATATTTCTTCCTATTCCAATTCCTTTTCCTGAAATTGCTAATTCTCGTAGTTAGTTTCAACCACCCAAACCGAGCATTTCCATGATTTCCTGTTAGAAGCACATAATTTACATTAGACTAAAAAGAAATTAAAATAAATTCTAATCATACCTCATCGATGGCCCGTCAATAAGGTACACTTGCAATCTTGTTTACTTCCTTTCACATCCAGTCAAACTATCTCTTTACTCAAATCATGATGTATAAACATATCACATCTAGTTAGATCAAAATTCAACCATCATAAATTAGAATCATAACTATGTTCATAATTAAAAACTAAAATAAAATATTGATACTTGTCTTTCAAACTGCTCTTTTCTTCTACCTTTGTTCCTTGTCCTTTTCATACACACACTCAATTGGTTTCCAAACTTGGCTAGCACCCAGTGCCTTCTCTTATATTAAATCATGTACACACATTGGATTAGTTTCCAAACTCGACAAGCACCCATTGCCTTCTCTTCACTTTAATCACATACACACATTGGATCGATTTCCCAACTCGACAAGCACCCACTGCCTTCTCTTCAAAGCAATAAGGGAATCTAGAGACTAAAATGCCTCCTCCATCAATATCAGAAATAAGAGTATCCTGAGACTTGACCACCTCAACCCTCAATATTAGCAACAAGGGAATCTAGACACTAAACTGCCTCAACCCTTAATGTCAACAACAAGGTCATCCAAATACTAAACTGCCTCAATCCTCAATATCAACAACAAGGGCCCAAACAGTCACATACCTGCATGTCACATAACATTGTACAACACATGCACATATACAATGTACAACACAACACATACACCTATACCTGTTCTACAACACAACACATACACCTACACTCGATGTACAATACCTCACATACACCTACAACCGATGTACAACACAACACACATACGTACACACACTATAATACAATGAATACATATGTCACGATACAAAACTACACAATACTCATGCCACAATACCACATGTACACAACGCAACATGTACAACATATAAGACAGAATAGTACTACACATCTAGATACTACACTGTCTCTACCACGCAACCTTGCCTCTAGTATATTTCCCATCATTTACTACATTCATCAATAATCCAAAACTAGGATCTGTGGCTCTTTCACTATCTATGCTTGTCCCAGCATGTCATAGATCACACTACTTTCATTCCACTGATGTATCCTCCAACATCCCCTATCCATAACATAAGTATATGCATAATATAAGCAAATAATATCAAACCATATCCACATGATACTAACCTCATAGATTTGTCAGGGCTACTATGCCCACTTAATTCCTCATAATACCAGGAACCTCTTCATGCCATTCACATGCATAAACAATCATTCTTCCACAAGAATGATCCATGATGACCCTATCAGATAATCGCATTCATGCATACATACATATATAAACATTAGCATAATCATGATCACAACATAATTATGAGTATGCCTAAGATCAAGGTTAAGAGAAAATTCCTTTATCCATGCAAAGCATGCTCAAAATTGAGAACAATAGTTCCCAACATAGCCAAGGCATCTAATGCCTCAAATCCATTTATTGTGCCTTTCCTTTTATCTTTCCCATGATTGTCCTGCCACTGTCCATGTATCCAATGGACCCAACCAAGCAAACTTCCTGTCATATTCTTGCCTTCAGCTACCCTTATACATGCACCATGCTTCATATGGGTCTTACATTACCTGGTGGGTTTCATTTAGCTCCTCCTGAGCTCCATTAACTTTCATCTTTTCCCCAAACAATTCCTAAGGCCCTCAAAACATAAAAGGAAATAACAAGAAACAAACTAGAACAAAACCATGAAAAACCAATAGTAATATGACACCACAAATAAAGTAGCATGGTCATGCACCAAACATAAAAAAAAACTGTAAATCAAGTGCATACAAATCACAAAGCACTGAAAGCATAAAAATTTAAACATACACCATGACTCAATCCCCATGGGTTCCCAATGCTTCCAAGGGAAATCTCACCAAACCCTTCTTCAAGATTTCATGGTAGTCTCTTTTGCCATGCAATCCCCTACATCATATTTCCATCAACACACCACTATCAATGCATAAATAAACACAATAATATATCAGTTGCCTTACCATATTGTACCTAGCACACTGACCTGTAACTGAACACGTATACATATCATTTCTCAAGGGATTTCAATTCTCTTGATAACTCTAGATATAACTAGAACCAACTCTTATACCTATCAAATACATGCTCATGAATCTAGCACTTATCCACATAATGTTAGATAAAATTGAGGTTAAGAAGACTTCATGTATTCATGAGAAGCACTCATTCATTTGCAATTGTGGTTTCCAAACATAGCCAAAGGAATTTTACCTTGCTTCAATTAATTCATAGTATGTGTTATCACATCACCCATTTGTTAGTTTCACATAAAAAAATCAATTGTTACCTTGCCATGCTAATACCAAGCATGATTCCTTGCAATTTTTCACACATGTCAGTCACATGTTCCAAAGATCAAGACATTGTGTCTATTAATTTGAAATTATCCTTTACCAAGACTAACAGCCATGTCATAATCTACAATAAACTCATAGTCATTAGTCATAATACTACAACTAGCACCCACTTACACCCAAGTACATACCAGTTGTCTCAACACATATTGTGTTAGTACAACCAACTTAAACAAGATCGTTCCTTCATGCAACCTTATAGAGACATACTAATATCATGCAATTAATCAAACATTCAAACATCATGTAAACACACCATATTAGATATGCCAAATTGATGACATAGTCAAAATCATACCTCAATGTATCTTAGGGGAGGCTATCACATCTGCACAAGTCACTCCAGATTAGTACAACACAATATCACAAGTATATCGATTCATGCATGAATATCATTACCATAACCATCTACATAGGCCAGTCCAAATTAGAACGATACATAATAACATCTAGAGCTTAAATGCAATGACCATAATCATCATGTGTATGACTGCAATCCATATAACAACAAGTTAACCATCATGCATGACTAACCAATGCACGTGCACATGACCTCACTGATGAACTAGCACCTATCATGCATGTAACCATAACATCAATAGAATGGCATGCATATATATAGCCATAATGCATATAACAACCATTAAGCATAATAAATGCATATCCAACATACAAACCTATATCAAAATCTATTTTTTACCCTAAGGTACAGTGATGCAACCTCGATCTGATAATTTGCATCTCCTGCTCCATCTTAGCCAACATATTCGCATCATAACATATCAAAATCATCATAATGATGCAAATTGCATAATGACCACCATGATGCATGTCTGAATTTCTATGCATGCATAACCATATACATTTAGCCCATCTAGTCCAAGTGTTTGAACCTGGATGTCCTGATACCACCCTATAACACAACACCCCACATTTACCCGATTTCACAAGCCCTCTAAGTAAATGTAAAGTGAAGCACCACTATGACATGACCCAACCTCCTAGTAATAGTTAAGGAAGTGGGGCCTATAAACTAACCACATACTAAACAAAAACTAACATCCTATAGGGACTACAGGTTACCCGGGAGTTGAAGAAACACCCCAGGTGGTCAATCCCTAAGTTGGAACCTTGTTTCTCTAACATGGACCCACTACACTGACAATAATACATTCATGTGGTTATGAGACTATAGCCAAACTCATAAGCCCGGATGCTAGGTGCTAGTAGTTATAACGTAAAATCTTCAGTTTTGTGCATGCGTTTCCAAGATTTGTGCCACTTTTTCAGCCTAGCCTCTAGACCCCTTCCCGGAACTACCTAAAACTTTCCAGAAGCATTATTTACATGAAAAAAATGTTATACCTTCAAACTTAAAGCAAGAACATGACGTAGACTGACTAGAACATACTAGAAATTTCATCAAATAAATGGTAAACCTGTAAGCTATAGGTCATGAATGCATATATAAGTTTAAATCTATGTATTTGAGCTGGAAAGCACCAAGAAGGTCTAATGCCCTCTCAATTATTTACAAAAACACTTGCTATCTCATGCATTCATCAACCATTCATTAACTTATCAGAGCATAATAAGAGCCATAACTGAAGCACATCATAGACCATGTTTATAAACAACAAATAACCAAAATATTAACCATGGAAAATTGGCATCAAACAAGCATAATAACAAGTACAAATGCTCATAAATCGCAACAGGAAAATAGCTCGTATTAACATATGAAAAATCCAAACATGTTAGGGTCTTCCATGTACCACACCATAGGTTGAGCTAAACCAAATATTTCTTTTAGCTAATCACCCTCATGTGATTCTAACCATTAATGTGGGACTCATGGGTTAAACCAAGACATAATGAACAAGGGACTCTAGAGGTTAAACCACCTCCACCCTCAACCTACCATGACCTTACCTAAATCGGTCCCAAGATCATGAAACCAAACTGAGGTAACATGCCTCAAAACTTCTTCACCATACCTTGAGGAATTTACCTGTCCCCACCCACCTATCGAGAACTTCCTAGAGAAAACTATCTCCACCCCTAACCCTTGGGAATTTTCCTGATACCACCTCATCGAGTTCCCAGACATTCTAGTAATTCAAATCCTAAGCAAGAGTGAGCCCCATCACACCATGGTTATCTAGGAAATGACAAGGCAAGGATGAAACCACTATCGAACTAGGAAAAACCCATACCAATGATAGAAAATGAAGAAATAAACAAATGCATGTACCAAACATTTGCACCTCAACTTGGAAATCACATATGCAACATGTAACCTACAAAATCTTCCTGTTGAAACTATTCATCCAACCTTCTCCTTTGCTTTCGTTAACTTTCCTTTACTTGTATTTTCCTTCCTTTTCTTACTTGTCCAAGTGCTTGCTCTCTTTCCATTATTATACATGATCAAAGCTGGGAAAAACATGGGCCAAAGTGTTGTGAACTGATCCTCAAGTGCCTTTTTATCATTCATGCCTCTATTTTATTCATTTTCCTTAATTCTTGTTCTAATTTCCCTCTCATACAAATATATGTCTCTTCACCTTCCTTTTCTCCTATTTTCTTTTATTTCTCATAAATAAATTCTAATTAATTCCTCTTTTACTTTAAGAATTCCTTTGCCAATTTCCTTAGCCATAAATAAATTGAAAGTGATCCTCACTATAATGTCTGCCCACCATTCATCTTGGAATATGTGTCCCATGAACTTGGTCTTATATTTTACATGGAAAATAAACCAAGGGTTGTTACAACCAAATACATGTGGATCCAATAGTTGATTTTAACTTACAATGGTTTTCATACTCTTAAATTCACTTTTAACTTTTTGGCCACAAGATTTTCATATTCAAATAGAGATATCACACTTTCTCACCATAAACTCTTTTTGAAATAATTGTTGGCCAAAATTGATTTAACCCTGTAATAGAAAAGAATCCTAAGTGAAACCAATAGTATGAGTTTATAAACAAATTCAATCAAATACAGTAACAATTCATTTTAAGCTAAAATGCAAACTGCCTCAATTTCCTAATCACTATTTTGGGCAATATAATTATGATTATTTCTAATGATTTAAAATTTAAAAGCTCAATAGATGTTAACTAAAGAGATTAGTTTTACTAAACTCTATTCAGTAGTTATGTTCTATTGTTAAACTAAATTTCCATAGGAAACCAAAGCATGCATTTATATAAATTCTGTAGAATTCTCTGTGATTACAAGATCACTATAGGAAATACATCAAGCATTATATTAATTCCTGTGTGATTTCCATATCACTACAGGAAAAATATAGGAAATAATTACAGGAAAATCTGGGTAATTACAGGAAAACAGGGAATGCACATTTTTAAAATATATAACAAAGACAATGAAAAAAACTCACTCAAAGCATAATAGAACTAATAAAATACATAACAAAAGAGATGCAACACAGACCAGGGGGGCCTCCTTGTGTATGCTTCCAAAAAACTACTTTGATACTATAGTAACTTGTGCACCATATTCAAGAAATCTTCCTAATATTAAAAAAAATAAGAAGCTAAATTCAAAAGCTTAACTTTGTTCATGTAAAATAAAAATATATGAAATCTCTCTAACCTATATCTTCCTTATGCATTGATTTTTATACAAAAACATCAATGTTAAATTGATTTTCCAAAAAACATGGTCATTTCAGTATTTCAAACTAAAAATAAATCAATACAAAAGAAAGATAATGATTCTTGCATAATCTCCTCAATATTTCATGACTTGTATATTGACTTCTAGGCGTTGCTAACTAATTTCCAACTAAAGGAGAGAATTTTGGCAACTTACAAGAAAACTTGAATTTGTGAGTAGATATACCTCATTGACCAGCCTTTGACCCATGGTTTGCAAGCAACTACAAGAAGGTCAAATAGGTATTCCTCCATTAGATGAACATGTTAATCATCCTCCATGTGTCAAGATTGTATTTGTTGATGTGGACCTTCAAAGAACTTGGAAAAATTACAGGAATTCTATATTGGGTAAATTCCAATGATTACAAGAATTCATGTAATCGAATACTTTACCCATTAATAACTGAAATAAATGAATATTATAAGCATTTATAAATTAAAAAGAAAATAAAATTTCCACAAAATCTTTTTACATTTAATTCTATCTTTCTACGACATTATCTTCGTCAAAAGAGCTAAAAAGATAGGAAATTAAGGTTCAAATGGAGGATAATAACATCAAAAATGAAGTGGCCAAGGATACCAACATTTAGACCCAACAACACATGCTTAAGTTCATGGCTCTAGGCTCTTCTTCATGGCTATATGACCCCTCACCATTCACACATACTCGTGATCCTCATGTCAATCCAACCTTATAAGTCGCTTATTAATTTATTTTGAAATTATCGAGAGATTTCCTACCTCAGTCCAAAATTCTACGTTGGTAGGCATATTCTCCTCCTTCATAGCATTCTATTAACTACTTCAGTGCTTCAATATTAGATTTGGTTGTTGAATTACACCTTGTTTAAGTGATTGTATGTTATGACGTTTAATTGCGCTATTCCAATTAGTCGTAATTCCATCACATCAAACCTTAGATCAATCCAATTTTCCTCTAACTGTATTATGTAGCTATTTTCAAATATACAAAAACACCTATGTGAACCTATTTTTCCCTGAGAAAATCACTAATTTCCTATAATTTTAGGGTTTTTTGTAATTCTCATTAGGCTTGAACTAACTTATATCATCTCCCTTAACACATGGAATGCATGCAACCTTCCATTCACATTTGTCAAGGCCCTTTATTTCTCTTTCGTGTGATTTTAAAAATCCCATCTAAGTTCTTTAATTAATGACATCACCAACTAGGATCTTGGCATCTCATCATCAACATATTGGCATATAGATCCACCAACTTACCTTGTATTTAATTGAAAACACTCAAGATCTGAACCCTCAAGATCCTATGGGGTCCTCTACGTCATCTCGACATCTCAACATCAACATAACAATATCAAGCTCCCTTGAATTCAATTTTTATCAATTGAAAAATCCCAATATATAAATCTCGATATCCTATGTGCTCCTCTACCATTCTACATCATCTTGGAACCTTAGCATTGGTATTTCCTTGCTTGCTCCATTCGAGTGTTGGTTAGGAGTGCCAAGGTCCAAGGCCTAAGACCCTACATATGTCATATTGTGATGTTTTTTTAATAATGTCACGCTGGCATGGAATGCCACATTATCTATTCACAAAAGTTACCATGTCAACATCACATGTTCCCTTGTGCCTACATGGCTCTATTGCAACCTTCGATCCACTTTATCTTGATGTATTTCCCTTGGAGTTTTCCTTTCTTTCTCCATTCCAAACTTTCTTCTAGAAGTGTCTATATTTGAGTTTTTAGACCCGACACTATTCATAATACAATGACATCACCATAACGTCATGATGACATGGAATTCCACATCATCTATCCACACAAGCTACCATGTCAACATCTTCTATTCCCCTGTGCTTACATGGCTCTATCGCGGCTACCTACCTGTCCTATTGGGACATTAGCTTATCATGCACATGATATATCACCTCAACCTATATCATTTATATTGTGGACCCCCTAATAGTGGTGTCATGTTTATGGACATGGGACCTTGTAATAAATCTCCACTATTCATTGAGGTTGCATGGTTTGAGATTGATTCCATTCCCTCCCGTTAAACATTAACTATGAAGGGGGCTCTCACGATCACTCTCAACCATCAATCTATGATTATCAATCATTGATCTACAATGGTCAATGAGGCACAATTTCCACCACCACCCATCGTTCATTAAACTTTGACCATGAGCGGGGCAACCTCAGAGTCAACCTCAGTCGTTAGATCCTGGCCGTGCAAATTTCACCTGGCTAACTTGCATGTTGTTTAAAATAATTTCACAAGTGAAAAGGTTAAACCACTCTCTGTGCATGTGATCCAATTAGAATGATTTTTCCCCATTTGGGAAGAGTTCAAACCCACTTTAAGTGTGGCGCAAAACCACTTGGAATGTTCTGCCTTTTTTTACCAATTTGCATTAAATTTTCAAAAAAATGGTTAGGAATTTATGGATTTTCCCCATATTATTCCATGGTCAACTTTAAATTTTCCTTCGTAGTCCAAGTGTTGTGGCATGGTTTTCTAAATCCTCCAATTATGAGATGATTAATTGTTATAAATTTCCCCAATTCTATTTAGGGTATTCTGACAAACTCTTGGAAGGCATCCATTTAACAACATTTGTTCAAACATTTCTGCAACAACCTTTACACACTAGGGAAAATATCAGTGGCTAAAATTCATAGGTGGGCTGATTTTACATGCTTTTTACAAAAAAATATTAAGTGATTTTAATTTATTTCCAAAAATAATTTTCCCAAATTTTATAGTATAAAATTATTTTACCTTAAAAATAGACAAAATTTTATGCATACTTATATAAAATCATTAGAAATTTGAAATTTATATAAAAATATTGTTGAGAATTTTAAATTTTACATATTAGGGGCTAATAAGAGTCACCAAGGTTTCTAAATTTTAAGATAAATATCCATCCTTAAAATTTCCCTGTTATACACCACATCTACACTTGGCCCATACAAACTCGATGTTACAAACTTCGATATAATACCACATGTAACGTTCCTTGGCCCACTTCCAACTTATTTTAGCCTCTTGTTGAGGCCTAATTACATGTTAGTTATCTCTCACAACTTGTGACCTGAAAATTTCCCTTTTTCCTTTGGGAAATTCCAACTTAATGTAATGCATATGTAATTACATGTTGAAATGCACTACTTACGCAAAAATATTTTACATGAATGCCTTAATTAAAATTCAAGGTACAATTTTCTAAGCATATAAAACATTTCAAAATAAATAATTATATAAGCTAAATAAAAGAGATAAATACTTACCTTTCAATGGTGTCCAACTAGTTCTAGGCCTTCTACATTCCACCCATCCATAAACCATGGCTTTTGTTTTCTTTCAATAGAAGGTTACCCTCAAGTTGGGGCTTCAAATCCATGGGCATTACACAAGGGCTTCACTTAATGAACCTATGCCATATCACGTGCGTTCATGGCATAATAAACAATACCCCTAATTTGACTACATATTGTAAAATACCTCTAAACATCACATTATTTAACCCCCAACCAATACAAACCCAATACACCTTCCCAATTTAAAAAACCTCTACTTTCACTAGATGTTGTAGGTATCCATTTTTCATTAACATTTTTTATACCCGTTTATAATTTTTCATTTACTTTGAGCTCCATTTTTTATACATGCAAATATGAAAACCCTTTACCCCCTATATATCCCCCAATATATTATGTCATTTTTTCCTTAATAAATATACCCCAATATGAACCCACGTGCTATGGTATTACTCCCATAATGAATCCCCTATGGGGCATTAGCTCACCTAAATCTTAGTACATGCTTAGTACCAACAACTAGCCATGGCACTAAACCCAACAACCTCCAACTAGTAGGTTCATATTCTTCATCAGCCTGCACCTAAGTGGTGCACACCCTTCTCTACACCTGTAGTCCCTCAGGTTGTGCCAACACCTTCCAAGGTGTGTCATATTGTCATCCAACTAGCTACAAGCCTTCAACATTCCAACCATCCATAGATGGCATTGTTCTTTTTATTTCAACAGTGGGTCACCCCCGATCTAGGGGTTCAACTCCATGGTAATCAATTAACCTAAATCCTATTACATGATTAGTATAAAAAAATGACCAAGGTAGAAAAATCAATAGCTTCCAACTACCAAGGTTCACATTACCCATCAACATGCACCCAAGTGGTGCACACCATTCTCTACATATGTAGTCCCTCAAGCTATGTTACTGCCTCTTGGGGCATTTTACTTAGATGAATAGAAATTTTATAGAGCCCATGTGACTTCCAAGAGTCCCACTGATCTCATGAGTCTTTTAGGTAGCCTTATAGGCCATCACATAGCCAAGGTACCGAACTTGACAACCTCCAACTAGTAAGCTCACATTCCCCATAAACCTACACTAAAGTGGTACATGCCCTTCTTTGTGCCTACAGTCCCTCAAGCTATATGCCACTACCTTCTAGAACATCTTACTCAGCGAAAAAAGAATGTTCTAGATCCCTGTGACTTCCAGGTCTCCCATTTCCCCCAAGAGTCCTCTAGGTAACCTTACAAGCTTTCATTTCCATGATGATCCCCATTCTTCTATGGCAATATGTTAGAATCCTTGAACAAAAATCCTTTGTAACACTGTAGGAACCCCCCTCTTAATAGTGCTAACATGCCTCTTTTATATGAAAGCTTTCTTATGCCACTTGGCACTTCCCCAAGCCACTTAATGGACCATAACTATTTTCATGTGCACTTTTTATGATTATTAAATAATATGTGCTTATTTGTACTCATCCATGGAGTTTCAACCACCCATACTAGTTATTGTCTTTGCAGTTTGTAGGAATTATATTTTTATTAATATGCATGTGTTGTCATAATTACATTACTAGACTTTCTAGCCTCAAAATACATCTAAATATCAAACGTGTGAAATTGAGCATACTAGCCCTAAAATAAAACACACTCGTGCACACAGACACAACGAACCCCATATCACATTTACACATATTCACTTGTGCACAACAACACTCAAAATATGTTCTCGTCTCACCAACCTATTTAGTGTGTCTTAGTTTACTATCCTAGTTTTGCATTTGCATGCTATTTACATTTGACGGGTCTAACAAGGGTTTACATCAATGATGGAAATTGTCATTAATGCATCTCAACGTGATGAAGGTCAGTTTTTGGATTAAAGAATTTATATGTATGAAATAATTAGATATATAAAAATCATACAATAAATTTTATATATATATATAATGGAACGTCCTCCATTAGCCCATAATAAGTATATTCATGACTTGAGAAACTATGAGGATCACATTAACTAGGATGAAAATGGCTAGTGCGTTCATATGGTTTTATTATCTAGACTTTGTTGTAGTTCCTAAAGGCCCAACCCATCCCCCAAAATCACCTTAAGATAACTTATAATGAGATAATACAATGAATGTATTATGTTGTCCTAAGCTATAGGCTAAGGTGGAAATGCAAGTTTTAGTTTTGGTAATTCTTTCTAAAATGGAAGATGTTCAGTAGGAGAGTTAAGTCTCCACCTAGGAGGATGAGGCCCTCTCAATGGATCAAAACTGGCATTTTCTTGATCTTGTGTATACCTATGAACCACTCCTCGATGTCAAAGTTGTTGGCATGATAATCTAAGATAAATTCAACTTGTAATATTGCAAGAAAATACAATAAGATGTCCTTATTATTAGAATCATATTTGTCAACAACCATATACCACCTATACATTTTGCATTTTCTAAAAATGTTGGTAGGTGCATGAGTCCATCCCAATGCATTTATTTATCACTCAAGCTTGTGTTTTGGTTCCAATCTCAATAGAAAAGGTCCCAAAATATATTTTCAAACTATTTAGATATCTAACCTTGTTTCTATCTAAATTGGTCATATAATACTCAAACATCCTATATTTATTAATGAAAAATATGAGATAATTGGCTTTGGATATTGCCACTGAAAGAAGCAATGATATCAAATGATGTAGTGAGTGAAAGGACTATTAAAATTGGAAACTAGGGTGAAATTCCACTTTGGACAACTCATTTGATGGATATAATGATCGCAATTAATTCCTTTTTTCAGGAGGACCAAATCAATCTAAATATCATAAAATTTGGACAAGGGAAAGTGTATTTTTGAATTATCCACGTCTGCATATTTGATCAGGTCATCCTTAAAGCAAATTCGATACCCGGGGAAGGCTATAAATACAAGTGACCTCAACCTCATTTGGAAATCATCATGAGACATCCTTATATTCTCTTTCTTGTTTTTCGCTTGCACAGGTCTGAGATATATCCACAGAGGAATGGGTTCGCACGAAGGTGAAATTGCAGGGTACGAAGCTCATGTCGTTGTTTTAGGGTTTTGGGCCTCAGTCGCAAGCATGTCACAAAGAGATTTCGATTGTAGTCACTCATTGGCCGGCTCATCCATGTGACTAAAGAATTTCACTCACATAACTCCTCCTCCATGTGAGTGGGACCTAAATGTTGAAATTTTGGTTGTCAAAATTTTTCGCTCATTGACCATAGTGCTCGACAGTTGACCCCATATATTAACAATTCATTAGATGCTTTTGAATTAGGGTTTTGAGTATGAATGTTGTTGGTTTTATTTCAATGATGGTGTTTACTTGATTTTGTTGGATAGTTTTATGGATGAAGATATGTGATGGGCCTCTAAATTAGACATAAATTAAGGCCCATGCCTCTGAATTAAACACAAATTAAAGCCCATCTGACTATCCCTCAACACATTAAACCTCTCTTATTGCATTAGATAATGTATTTTTAACTTTAATATATCATTAGGAAGGTTTATGAATAATTGCATATTTGTGCCTAATACTATTTATTTTTGTGGAGTATTATGAGAATATTGGACATATTTTGAAGATTTGGAGGAGTAGATAATTTAGGGACTTGCTCCCTACTACAGGAGGATTAATATTAAATAGTAAATAAATAAGATATTATTGAATTATGGCACAGATTGTGGAACTTCAATGATTGAGAAAATCTAGGAATGTGTTCCCTGCCATAAATGCAAATTCCTAGTAATGGGAACCATATCCACTAATAAAGGGATTTTGGTGGGGAAAGATTCCTTCTTCATGGGGAATGATTCCTAATCATTTTGTATAAATACCAAGTTGAATTTTCCTCTATAGATATATTTTGATTAGTCTTCTTGTGGAGAGAACTCTTATTTTTGCAGCTCCATTTTATTTTCTTGCAGGGATGTAATTGTATTGATGAAAATAATGAAGATTGGTGTCATGTTCAGCTTCTAAATCTTGTTCTCCTCCATAGGCCTCTAATTTTCCTTGGGCTTGGCCATCCCAGGAGCCTCAGAGCCCTTTTGTAACATTTACTTTTCTTCTTTTCACTTATTATTCACATGCATCTCTTGTTTTTGTTTCTTTCTGTTTTTGCATTTAGTATTGATGTTTTCTTGTTGTAGGATTAGGTTAAATGGTTGATGTAAGTTCTTTGGCAGTATAAAAATCATCATTTCTTCCTTGGAAAATATTTGGAAGGTCATAGTAATCATTGAGCTACTTGGATTAGTCTTCTTATTCCCAAATCTAGATTTCTAGAACTCCTTTGTAGCAAAGAACATTAAATTTACGCTATTTTTTAGAGCATGCTAATGAGATTCAATCGAGTTTGTTCCAATTGCATTAGATCATAATATATATATATATAACAACAAAATTTACCCCATTTCAATTTCACTTGACTAGGTTAGGCATTTGATAGATTTACTGGCTCACTAGTTCTCAAATTTTTTATTTTTAGACTAGTAATGTTCTGTTATTTATTAAATCCTTCCCATGTATAGACGAATTTTTGGATAGATGTAGAAAAAAATATGTGTTGTTGTAGGATATTCTACATTGTAGGGAGACCTCATCTTGCCTCATCCACCCATGTCGCCAAAATCCACTAAAGTCTCAATCTGAATTCTTGTTTTATAAGAAAAAATTGTCATTTCCATTGAGCAAATCTACCCATCTTGAAGCCCTTGCTTGAGTTCTGGGTAGTTTCCACCACCTCCATGCCTTATTCTCCCATTATCCACCTTTCTCAAGCTCCATTCCACCTCCTAGACCACTTCCTAATATTTCCGACTGCTTTTTGTAATTAAACATGGGATCCTGTAGACATCCTGTAGGAACTCGTACTTCTTGTAGATGTCCTATAGGAAAACCTGTCGTGGTTTGTTTTGAGCCCGAATTGAGAAAAATCATCACTAGAAGCTAGGATTAGGCCCCTACTTGCCCTCCAATACATCTGAACCATTGTGCTCCTTTTCCTTCACACCTGTCTTCCCTGCCAAAGAACCAAGCAAGATTAGCATTTACATTTTTCAAGTAAATAGATAAAAAGGAAAAAGTTATTTTATATTTATTCATGCACACAGCAGTTAGCACTCTCTAGATCAGGTTCAATGCCGAGTTAGTTTAAATCATCACATGTGATAAATAGGGTTAAGTTAGGTTTCTTTTACATTTATTTCATGATCTTTATGCAATTAAAGTATGTTTCTTTCCTTGTACTTTATTTCTTGCAATAGGTTAGGGTTTCCATTTCAGCTCATTTTCTGCAATTAGTTTAGGGTTTGATTTCAGTACATGCACTCCCTTATATCATGACAGCAAAGAAAGGACACATTGTATGTTGCACATATAGTGTCGATACCTCTTAAGTTTTTACAAACCCTGTGTTGATAATTTAAAGTTGGTAGCCTTGGGAGTTGCAACATTCTTGTTGCAATACCGAGGCTCATCAATATGGATCATTGTACTCTCTCTTGTTGAATCATTAAATGAAAATCTAATAAGAAGAAGAAGTTGAAATGGTTTTCCCCATAGTGGGTTTTTCCCTGGTCTCCGACCAATCCTGGTGTCTGTATGTGTGAATGTTTTTCTTCTATTGTTCCTTTATGTTCCACTACATTGATGATGATGATGATATTTTTCTTCTATATATTTGCATATGTTGTTGTTTAATAATGTAAATATAAATAATGTTATGATTTTATGGGGAGAATTTAATGTGTTAATGAAGAAATGAAATTATCAAAGGAAAGTACAATATAGCCCTAAGAAAAATTAACATGGTATCATAGTTAGGTTAAAGAAAAATCATTGAAGGTCGCCCTTATGAATACACCTTTGACAGAAGCATGAGAAGACAAAGGAGATCTAACAGAATTTTAGGGTTTGAAGGAAACCCTAGGCAATTTTGTTGTTAGGGTTTGATGGATACTATGAGGCTAGGGTTTGGAAGAAACCCTGGATTATGGAAAATATTTGAGATATGGAATCTAGAAACCATATAATGGTGAATGTGAAGATGCTCAAGCACATGTGACATATTTTATGAAGCCCTAGATGGGATAGTTTCTATTAGGTCTGGTTTTTGATGAAGGTTATGAATATATATCGAAGGAAACAAGTGGACAATGGACAATGATGGCTCTTAAAGGCTTGTTCAAGAGGGAGATGATCATCTCTCATTGAAGATAAGTACTTTCTCATTTATGATGCTCCTTTATGTCTTTACTTTTGTCTAAATTTATTGATCTGATTATTGTTTTGATTATTACTTATAATTCCTGCATGTATATATGAGTATTTGAATACATCTAACTTCTTGATGAGATGTGATAAGTGAACCCTTCTTGAGGATCATCTGAGATGTAGGAAAATATGTCTAGTGTAGGAAGATAAGAACTACAGTTATCCATGACAAAGAAGTTGATAACTTTCTCTTGCTGCCAATGTCAAATAAGAAGGTACACAAGTACTTGAATACTATAAGGTACGTATGGTATATTGTTTCAATGTTATGTTTCAACTGCAATATTGATGGCAAGGGAAGCCCTAAGGTTTGATGTGAATGTCACCTTCATAAATGGATCATGCATATGAAATTTTGATTCATGATACCTATGATGAAATACGCACTTGGTAGTGAATAAGTATCTTACATTTTAAACATGATGAACTTCTTAACTCTATGAAGCTACTTAATATTGATCTTTGATATATTGGTATACTTGATGTTTGGCTAAAATCTACTATTTTGGATATCTTGATCTCATAAAGAAGGCTTGCACATTGATCCTTATATATGGTAACTTGATACTATTGATAATGTTTGTGAAAAGGATGGTAGCCATGATAATAGAAGTGTAACAATGAGATTTATACTCACGATATTTTTTTGACCATGGTTATGTTTTGATGTGCTTAGTAATTATGGCATATGGTAAAACTGAATTCCCTAACTTGATGGATTGATTTATGTGACAAAGAAATAATGTTATGATTGTGATTCTTGAAGTATAACCCTTAATGAAAGACTGATTTAATGATGTAATGGTGAAGTAGTTGATGCTAACATGATATGACCATGATAAATATGTGATATAGTCTGACTTTATGATCTAATAGATATGTCGATGCATTACAGATATATTGATGACTTGAATGAAGATGACTGAAGTGGCTTCCCATTCATAGGGAGAATCTCTCCATAATATCCTTGCTCCTATTAGCATTTTCATTATATCTATAGAATACTCTTTATTGTTCATAGATAGGAATATATCAATATCTGATATTGTTGGTCTACAACAAAGTTCTGGTCTAAGAAGAAAGAGTTTTCCTTAATCTAAGCCTCAACCACATAAAAGCAAGCTTAAGGGTGTGACTAAAGCCTCTCAAACACATGGACAAAGGCTTACAGGTGTGGTTAAGACTGTAGGACACAAAATTAAAGTTTTGTGCATATAGTTAGAAGTTCAACTGAAGGATGTCGATCCTATCGACATGGAGTAGAAAACATAAATTTCTATAAGCATGGAAGTTTGAATGTTTGATTTACTATAATGTGAATATGTTTAATAAACTTGTTCTTGTAGGTGATTGGGATATGCATATCAACATGTCATTATGACTTAATCATTGAGGCCTATGTATGACAATATTTGATAAACAATTGCAATGATGTCAATGGTTTAACTAGATTTGGCTAATTGATATAGATAAGCAGTGTTTAGACTTTTGAAATGATGCTTGATAATGATTTCTAACTTTGAATTGATGTTGAGACATGTTTTGGGCTATAGATCTCATTGTGATAAATAAATAAATAAAAATAAATAAAATAAATAATAAATAAATAAAAAAATAAAAATAAAAATTCCTTTGACTTTATTTCTAATGATTTGATTCGATGGATGATGATTTTCCTTGATAACAATCCTATATGCGCATAGTGACTTTCAGTGACTTATATAATAGATATTTTGTGTTGACATCATTAACTTTGACACATTGGTTGAAGTATAAACAATTGTACTTCAGTATGAAGTAATCTCACAATGAATGGATGGGACTTACATGACTTATCCTTGGTGTATGTGTTTGCATCTAGTGACAGAAATGATGTATATTATGGGCATGAGGATGATTTGATGAAGTTTGGTTTGATATTGCTTGGTAAATAATAACTTTTTGTCATGATAAAAGATGAGAGCTCTACCTGTCACTTGGTCTAAATAATTTGATACAATGATATTAATGAGTTTCATATTAGTTTTGATCCGACATCTAAAACTTAATAAGTTGACTTAGTTGATTTGATTGCACAATATTGATTTTTTTAAGGCTAAGCATATTTCTTTGGTCAAATGTAATGTTTGCAGAAATAATTGTAGGAAGTAAGCTCCCCTATCATGATATGTTCACATTGACAATTATTTAGTGAAGCTAGGATGATGTGTTGATCAAACCCTCTACTCCAAAAATGGTCTAAGGTATAGCTTTAATTTTGGTTTTAGATATTGATGGTCTATTCTTGACAACAAATGAGCCTCTGATGATAAAAGTAAGAGGGTGATGGCCTCTGAAGCTTAAAGTGAAGAATCATGGCATGATGAATTACTTTTTGAAGTTTGGAAAATACAATATATATTGTCAAGAAATTGAAGAGTTTTTGGAAAATGGAAATGCAAATCCTTGGATACTCCAATTGCATTTCAAGAAGTTGTGAAGAGAGATTGTTGAACTTGACTTGGCAACCGATAGTTTATCGAAGCATTGATGTTCCATTTGAACACCATTTCGCATACATATATGTTGTGCATAGAACCTAAGTGAATTCATAATTGAGCCACTTCATACACATTGAGTTGCTGCCGAGCACCCTTCGAGATATTTGCATGGGACAACCAATTTTTTATTTGAGATATTCATCCTATGATATGTGATTTCATGGATGCATTGCTGATATTTGGGATCATTATTGATGAGCACATTTGGTTTTTTCCTTAGTATGATATTTGCCATGATTTTTTGGATGAGAAGTCCATAGCTTTAAGCATGATTGAGGTTGAGTACACTATTTCGAGCATGGCTAGATGTGAGGCAGGATGAAGAAGCTCTTTGAAGATTCATTTGAGCAGCTCTTGGATATGACACAAATACATTGTGATGATAAAGAGTGGGAACTGATTGGTAAAGAATCTTGTATATAGATGGGACTGAGATGCCTTCATATATTGAGATAATGGTGCTCTATGAGACAAGCTTAAGCTTGTGGTTGCTGCTTTCATGAGAGGGAATATGAATATGGTATCCTTTTTGTGATATATATATATATATATATATATATATATATATATATATATATATATATATATATATATATATATATATATATATTTGTTCTGATATAATATTTAATTTGATGTCTTGTATGAATAGAAGACTGCTGGTATTGAGACATGATGATTACTTGATATGAGTACCATGATATGTTTATGATATATAGAGAGAATCATTGATTGAGGACACTAAGCTAGCTCTTCCCCCATGTTTGAGCTCCTAGAGTGTGGAATTGAGACGAATGACTCCTGGGGTTGAGGTATCTCTCGACAATAGGGTATAACTCCTATATCTTACCCATAGGGTTGGATATGTTTCTCCCCTATCTTGATATTTGCAGAGTATACGCCGTTTGGCATCATACCCACAAGTCAGGTTTGTTGGGATTGTCCCTCATCGTCTGGCCAACGGTTTGAGGGGGTGAGGGGCATGTGATCCCTAGCTACCACTACCCAAGATTAGATTGCGATGTAGGTGTTCTACCACATGACTCTTGAGGGTCATTGTTAAGAAGATCACTAGGAAATAAGATGGGTTGAGATGTGCTCCCATATATCACCTGTTTCACGATATGGTGTTGTAGATGTTTAGCTCATCATGAGATTCTGGGTTGAGATGTTCTCCCTGATGTGATTTTTAGATGTGCTCTCTTATGTTGATGTGGGTCATAGATTTGGCTCCCTATTGATGTTTCCCAAGTGGTAGCATTGAGCTCCCCGCTAGTAGTGATTACGGGTGGTAGAAGTGGCTCCCCAATGAATAAAAGGGTGGTAGCTCAGTCTCCCCTCCGATATCAAATTCTTCTTCTTTAAGATCCGAGAATGTTCAACATATGAGCAGAGACAATCAAGGGATAAGAAGGGATAAGAAGGAATAAGAAAGAGATGAATTGATATGAATTATGATGATACATGATGATGAGATACTTGAGATTGGATATGATTTGATGAGAGGATACAATGACATGATACAGGTGGAATTCTCCTTAGTTGAGAGGGAGTTTTAAAATTAGAAACTAGGGCCAAATCCCACTTTGCACAACTGATTTGATGGATATTATGATTGTTTTTGAGATGACCAAAAATGACCTAAAGTTCATTAAATTTGGACAAGGGAAAGTGTATTTTTGAATTATAAGCCCACATGTGCATATTTGATCAGGTTGGACCTAAAGTAAATTGGACACCCTTGGAAGGCTATAAATACAAGTGACCTCAACCTCATTCAGACATCATCATGAGACATTCTTCTATTATCTTTCTTGTTTTTGGTTTAGATAGGAATGAGATATATCCACGGAGGAATGGGTTCACATGAAGGTGAAATCCTAGGGTTTGATGCTTGCATCGCTATTTTAGGGTTTTGGGCCTCAGTCGCAAACATGTCATAGATAGATCTCAACCGTAGTCGCTCACTGATCAGCTCATCTATGCGACTGAAGCATTTTAATCGCACACATGACTCCTCCTCCATGCGACTAGCACCTAAATGTTGAAATTTCAATTGTCCAAAGTTTTCACTCGTTGACCCCAATGTTTGGTAGTTGGTCACAGATAGTAAGAGTTCATTATAGACTTCTTAATCAGGGTTTTGAGTATCAGCATTATTGGGGTCATTTCATGGATGTTGTTCAATTGATTTTGCTGGATAGCTGTATGAATGAAGATATCAATCATTGTACTCTCTTTTGATGAATCATTGAATGACAATCTAATAATAAGAATAATTTGAAAGGGTTTTCCCCATAGTGGGTTTTTCTCTCATCCTCAGCGAATCCTGACGTCTCTATGTGTGAACGTTTTTCTTCTATTGTTCCTTAATGTTCCACTACATTGATGATGATGATATTGTTCTTTCTACATTGTTACATATGTTGTTGAATAATGATGTAAACTTGAAATGTTATGATGTTATGGAGAGAATTTAATGTGTTAATGAAGAAATGCAATTATTAAAGAAAAAAACAATATAGCCATAAGAAAAATTAACAAAGACCAAGGGATATTTGGTGTTTCCTAAATCCTATGTTAGGGATGTGAACGATCAAAGCTCCTCGCCATTTTTAGATTTTGTATTTGGAGGTTATGGGTTAATATGTGGTGTATCTTTATTTGGCAAAGAAATGATAAGTTCATGTTTTGTCGAGATGTTGAGTCCATATAATTTATATATTGCATTTAAAATTAGATATACTTATATTTATTTTTATCAATTTAAAATATATATATCTATATATATATATATATATATATAACAAACCTACCTATAACCCATCGAAAAATTCAGCGCCTCCACTCGAACACTCCTAAAACACCTACTCAAATCTCTAAATAACATGCATCATGCATGTGCTAGAACACATCCCTATCTCAAAATAATTTGGAATACATGATATGTGGTCATTAAACAATACAAGTAATAGCATTGTTTATTAAAGAAAATGCACAAAAGTAATACGCTGGGAAATGCATGTGTTCTCCCCCAAAAAGAAATCTAAAATGTCAGTTTTGTGCTAAGTTGAAAAGCATGTGAGGTAGTTAGAAGAGCATAAAAACTTACTACGACTACAATTTTAGGAAGACATGCATGTTTTTACATACCCATCGTCACAATTATGTCTATTAACCTTTTGTGAATGTCCATAATATATAAATTAAAATTCGAGACTTATTTCATAAATAATTTAAAATAGTATAAAGTAACAATCACAATTATATTAATAATAAAAATAATAAACATTGTATGTAGTATATGCATATTATATGGTTGTATATGCATGCCTTTTCTTCATGGACCAGTCATTGATAAGGACACTAATAACAGAAACCTATAAAAAGATTACATCGTGACCATTTTGGGTGTGCCATGTGCCACCAGAAGTCAGTGACTTATGACATCGTAATTGTAAAATTTTCATTGATTTAGATTAGGCTTGTTTTAAATTACATGTTAAAATAGTGAGAACAATATATTATGCAGATACACTAAATTTTATATGATATGTGGGAGCTATTTCAATAAATAAGTAGAGCATATGCCCTAAATAATTTAAAATTTTATTTTATTTTATATATGGATTAATTAGTTTATATAAAATTCATATTTTGTATTTAAAGTTGAAAGTCAACAAATTTTTAGAAAATATATGTTTCAAAAAATATTTAATAATCATCGAGAGGTATTAAATTTGAAGTTAATATGTCTAGAAATTTTGTCAATTTTTTATAAATCTCGCTCTGAGACCATATAGAAAATCTGACTATAGATTAACTCGATAATGCAATATACCAAAGAAAAATACTATAATCTACTTCTACGATCAATTTGCGGAAGCTTAAAGATAGAGTTGAACACATATAACCAAAAGAAGAAGAATCAATGCACATGAAACACAGAAAATACTCAGGGGAAAGCCTCATCTAAAAACCCCACTATCTGTATTATCATACAAGGTGGAAATACATCAGAATATACAAAGCCTTAGCTCTCACATCTAGCCAACTCTCAATACAATCCTCCTCGATGCTCACAGGCAATCAAAGCTTCTCACAAACCTTCTCCTTTGCCCTCCAAGCTCCTATTTCCTTGTGCAGTTCCTCTAGGATGATCTCCTTCACCCAGCGGAACACTGCTCTCACACACTTCTCTAAGATCAACTAAATATTTTAAAATATTTTTAGTAGTATATGCAAATTAAAAATTGAGATTTACCTTCAAGAGTTACTTCTTTTAAACCATTTTAATTAAATTAATTAATTAAAAAAATTATGTAAAAAAACAAATATTGTATAAAGTGAATTATAATTTATTAAACATATAATACTTATTGATAAACTATAATATTGTATCAAAACCTCTTTATAAATCAAGAATCTATATAATAAAATAGAAACAACTCTCTCTCTCTCTCTCTCTCTATATATATATATATATATTAGAACTATTAACTAACTAACTAATATATAATGATAACTATTCTCATTGCCAAATAAATGTTCAAAAGAAATGTTGTGGTAAACGATAATGCTATCATGACCATTTTTGTCACGCCCCTACCTTGGCGGTGGTCTTTCAACCACTTGTAGGAGGTGCAACACCACCGCCTGATTTCTTTTTAACAATACTCCCAAGTGTGGACTATGCCTAACATTCCATACTTAGTTTATTTTTCACTTTCTAAGTATTACATTCATATACATAGCGGAAACATTCAATTAAACATCTTTCATCATCATTACATTTTATTAATATGCACAAAGGATACAATATTTAACGGGGGGGCAACTCCTTGAAGATGAGTCTACCCATAATAATAATGATAATTCTTCAAAATATGCAATAATAGCCTTTAGAGAGGAACCCCAACTTCCTTCTCGTAATAACAGTCAAAATACACAACTCGACTTGTAACTATGCAGCCTAATTGAACCACCGTTTAGGAGTGCCCACCCCTCACTGATTCGAGTCACCTAACTTGCCAGGTAGTGGTGCCCACCCCTGGGCCGCCCTCCGCATTACTCGTCATGCCAACCGGTCTATCATCTGTCGTTCACCAACTCGTGCATCTGTGCAAGTCCACCACTGTGTGTCGCCCACCCGGCGTTCACCCACGGTTCACCTGCACTATTCAGCATCCACTCTTACTTCATGCGCCCTCGCCCTGCTCTACCGCAGTTTGCCTACCCGCAATCTTAACCCGTTTCGCCCGTCTAACGAACAGTCTAACCATAGGCATGTTCTCATCCACCAGAATTTCCACCTGCAAACCTGTTCTGCCCGTCCGCTGAACTGTCCACTTCACAGAACTATTCGCCTACAGAACTTACTCGACCGCAGACCACCCATTTAGCGTGGCTCGCTGGTTCACTCGCTATGCAGCGCGCCCATCACCAATCACCTGCCCAAACTGCGGCTCGCCAAATCGAACTTTGCATTTGTTGTTCGTTTTGGCTTGGTGCTTTGGTCAGGTGGCCACCTGCACCTCGCCTCCTCTCTTATTTTTCCACCCTTGCTACTCGCTCCTTACCCTTTGCTCACTTTTGTGTGAACTCCAAGACTTGAATGTCTGATGTTTTCTCTCCCATGGTGTCCACCAATATATATTCTTTCCCCACGGTTTGCTCATGGTTCAGCCTGCCCAGGTCGACCTTTCAATTTGGCTAACTTGCCAAAATAACACCTCAGCTCGCCCAACCTTCACACCGGCTCACCCACATCGTCGCCCCATCAGGTCCACATGCCAAACTTGAAAGATATAAGCTTGCCTTTGCGAAGTTTGCCAGCCAAATTCTCGTCTTTCAGTTTTTCGACACCTTCGTTGGCTCGTCGCGCCCGTGCCGTGGGTGCCTTTAATCGACTGCCCTACCTCATCGCTCTCCTCCAACTCGTCCCATCGTCACAATGAAATGTGACAACCAACTTGCCCGCTCGCTGACTCGTCGCACCCGCCGACTCATTGCTCACCCGACTCATCGCGTTTAGCCAGGAGCGCTCATCCAACTCGTCACCCATTACATACGCAACTCATGGGCTTGACATACTCCCCCACTCTAAATGGTTTTCGTCCTCGAGAACTCCCCATCCCAGCAACCACCTATCATCAAGACTGCTAATCAACCATTGTCATAAAGTGCTACCAGCCCCAACACCTAAAGATGCTCATGCTACCTACCTTTGTTCCAATGTTACATAAACCATCAGTCTATGTCCTGATAAACAGGAAGTCTCCTCAATCCTCGAATTCAGTCAATTCATATATTGCAAACATCCCTGCAACATATATATCACAACTGTCTCCATCATGTATCGTCCATCATGTGAATCTCTGCATAGTACTCCATCCAACACGACATCTTAGTCGAAACCATGACATCTATCTCACACAAACTTGGTGCACTGCATGCCCCCTTGTCATCAAACTAATTGGGTAGCTAATCCAACCGTAATGCTCAACCCATGAGAATGTACCTTCTCCATGCCACCGTTGGTTGTTTCTCAACATCCTGTCACAATCTCAACTCGATCAAGAATCCATCCAAAATTAAGCCATGCTTAGGTCCATGGTATGCCCATCTCATCTGCAACATGTTGTCCATGATGCTAATGCCAATGTGCTTTTATGCAGTCGCATACATCCAAGCATCATCAACCTGTCAAATAAAGAAGCCTTATCTCCAAGGCCCCTTGAAAAGGTGGTGCATCCCTTCTAAATGTTAAGGCCACTACACCAACCTATCTCCAAGGTTGTCTATCGAGAAAGGAGGGCCAAGAAGTTCCCTCCTTGACTCTCATCCACCCATGTATCTGATTGATGTTGTGTCCTCAAGTACTTGTGCATAGCCTCAACCTCCTCATGTGTACAACCAAGCTTGTCAAGCTTGTCTTTCGTCAATTGAAAGTCATATATGCCCATGGAATATCTGCAAAACTCCACTATGCTAGCCAGATCTCTACCTGTGTAATCTCCCCTAACCACTACCATCAAAGAATTATTCGAACTCCCTTCATCTGAAACTCCATGGTGAAGATCCTTCGTAGAAGATCTTCTTTTAGGTGCCTCAAGATGCGTGAAACTAATTTTCCACCTCCATCTTTCCTTCTAGCTCTTGCAACAAAGCCTACAAACTTCCCTTCCTTCATTGTTTGAGTCATACATCCAAGTCCTCTTTTCTCCACATTGTCATGCTTCACATTCGGATCCTTTGGATACAAAGTCATAGAAGCCATTCTTGATCTATACCCCAAGAAACTTCTCCTATTCACTAGAACCAACAATGTTCTCCCTTCAATTGTAATCAAGAGAATGTCTCAATCCACCATTGGTATGGCTTGCACAACCTTCAAAAAGTTTTCCCTAGCACCATAGAATGATCATCCAAGTCCATGATCCTCAAGTCCAACTTTCCAAACGAAGAACCCACTCTCACCAGAGTGTTCTCCAATACACCAGTCACAACCTTCATGGTAGAGTTTACTACTTTGAAAGCACTCCATTCTCTTCCCACTTCAGCTTTCTTCCCAAAATACTTTGGTTCTTTCCTACTAAGGAAACTATGAGTAGCTCCCACATCCACCAAATCTACAAACCTTTTGCCATGTATGGTTACCTGCACAAAAATCAGCTTCAAGGAATCTCCATCTTCTTTCAACTTGATCTTGTGTCTTACTTTAGGCTGCAACCTTCTTTAATAATTCGGTCTCAAAATAGTCTATTGACTTGTGCTTCGACCTGACATCCTTCTTAAGGTACTTCAACTCCTTGCTTGGCTCATCTAAGAAATTCAATCCCGGTTCAGCTTGATTTCCTTCAAGTTTGTCCTCCATCGCATCCTGCTTAAGTGTACTAATCAAGCACACATTGATTCCTTCCATACAAAGTGAACTAATCCTTCGAACATCTGGTTGCATGTTTTGGTGATAGTCCCCAAGTTTGTCAATGTAATCGAGCTCATCTTGCTCTATCACAATGGTCTTTCTACCAAGAAAGTCCTTCTTTATACCATCCTCAAGCTCCTTGACTTTAGCCTGCGCCATGGTGCTTTTCTCCCTTAGTCGAACTCTTTCATTCATGAGTTCTTGGAGTCTAAGATCATCTTGTCGGATCTTTTCATCAAGCTCCTTTAGTTCATTAGCCTTCCCATGAAGATTATTCAAGTCTTCTCGCAAATCTGCTATCTTGCTTCCTATATGTATCAAGGGTTCCCACTCTCGTAAAAAACCTTCATAGCATCTCTGATTTTAGTATTTCCAATAATCAATCATGTCTTCAAGTTTTTGAAGTGCCCTTTCGACCATCTTCATCCGTTTGACAAGTCTTCAACACCAACTTCACCTTCAACAGTCATCGGCCTTCAAAACCTAAAACTTCAACTGGATCAACCCAGGTATCAACTGTCACAACGTGCAGCTGTACTACTTCACTTGTAAATTTGAATCACCAAAGCCCGCATAATACGAAGCTCTGATACCACCTATCACACCCCTAACCTGGTGGTGGTCTTTCAACCGCTCGTAGGAGGTACGACACCACCAGCTGGTTTATTTTTAACAATACTTTCAAGTGTGGACTATGCTTAACATTCCATACTTAGTTTATGTTTCACTTTATAAGTATTACATTCATATACATAGAGGAAACATTCAATCAAACATCTTTCATCATCATTATCATTTTATACATATGAAAAAAAGATACAATATTTAACGGGAGGGGCAACTCCCTAAAGATGAATCTGCCCACAATAATAATGATAATTCTTCAAATTATGCAATAACAACCTTTGGAGAGGAACCCCGACTTCCTTCTCACAATAACATTCAATATACACAACTCGGCTTGCAACCATGTAGCCTACCCAAACCACAGTTCAAGAGTGCCCACCCCTCACCGAGTCAAATCGCCCAACTCGCTAGGTAGAGGTTCCCACCCTCGGGCCGCCCTCTGCATCGCTCATCATGCCAACTGGTCTACCGTCCATTTTTCACCAACTCGCGCCTTTGTGTAAGTCCACCGACAGTGTGTCACCCACCCAGCGTGTCATGCCCCTACCCTAGTGGTACGCTTCCAACCGCACGATCGGGGTGCGGCACCACCAACCACTTTCTTTTTAACAATACTTGTGATTGTGGACTACACCTACTTTCTATACTTATTTTATTTTTCCACTTTACGAAGTACAATCTTTCATTACCACAATGGGAAAATTCATAGCATCTTCATACATACATTATCATTATTAAATCACAAGTGCACAACAGACATAACTCGGGAGGGGCAACTCCCTGCAAATAATATTATGCCCGATAATAATGATAATCTTCAATTTTTACAATTTTACAATCAACCTACAAAATTGTCACTCGGCCTGCACCACCGTGCAACCTCTGTCAATTTGTCTTTCAGACCACTCGTGCCTCTCTTTCACCTAGCTCGTCGTTTACCTCCATACGTGCCCACTTTTTTGTCATGCCGACTCACCCGAACAATCCACCCCTCAGCTCATCGCACCCGCCAACTGTGTCGCCCGCCCGGTCGTTCGATTTGCTTCGTTTACTCCTGCCTGACGCTCCATTCAGCCCGACTCACCCTCCGACTGAGTCACACCAACTGTTCCCATTCATCATGCCGACCACCCGTCGTACATTCAACCAACCACCAAACGCTCCACCGTTCAACCGTCCACTGGTGGACGAATCACCGTTCAACCGACCGCCCAAATGCGCCTTTGTTCAACTCACCCACCTGAACGATATTTCATTCAGCTTGCCACCCAAACACTCCTTCGTTCAACTCGTCCGCCTGAACGCTCCATCATTTAGCTCGTCCACCCGAACGCTCTATCGTTCAACTCGTCTGCTCGAACGATATTTTGCTCAGCTCGTCACCCGAATGCTCAAACGATATTTCGTTCAGTCTATCCACCGAACGCCTGAACGATATTTCATTCAGCTTGTGTCCTGCATATTTCACCTAGTTCTGCGGCTAAGGTGCTTTGACCCCTAGCTCCGCCTGGACCTTTGCCCTTCATCTCAGACCTCCAAACTCTAACTCGCACCTCTTGCTTGTAGATCGCTTAGAACTCCATGATCGAATTGGATGCCTCTTCTCCAACTCTCCCTCACATATATATATGATGGTCGCCCAAGGTAGGGGCTTCAGCCTATGGCCAAGCCGACCCACACTTAGAGTGTTTTTTCATATTTCACCATCGGCCATGGTGGGGGCAGCCACACCATATATGTCCACCACCGAATTTTCCAACACTTAGTTGATTTTCCTGTTTCCTTTGACTCGTTGCACCGTTTGGGCGCGCCCAACTCACCAGTTGGCCCAGCTCATCACCCACTCACTCATCATGCACCCATCGCCAAATGATTCACAACTCAGGGGCGTTACATCCTCCCCCACTCCAAGTCATTGTCGTCCTTAACAATTCTCCATCCCAACAACCATCTGTCACGAAGACTGCTAATCAACCACCGTCACAAAGTGCTACCAACTCCAACATCCAATGATGCTCATGCTGCCTATCTTTACTTCAATGCCACACAGACCATCAGCCTATGTCTCTATAATTAGGAACTCTTCTTGATCCATGACTTCAATCATTCCTTATATTGCAAAAATCCCTACAACATATGTAATACGACTATCTCCACCATGTGTCGTTTCACGATGTGAATCACTGCATAATACTTCAGCCAACACAACATCTCAGTCGAAACCAAGACATCTATCTGACACAAACTCAGTGCACTACATGCCCCCATGTCATCAAACTAGTTGGGTAGCTAATCTAAACATAACTCTCAATCCATGAGAATGTACCTTCTCCATGCCACCGTCGGTTTTTTCTTCAACATCATGTCACAATCTAAAACTCGATCAAAATCCATCCAAAATAAGCCATGCTCAAGTCCATGGTATGCCCATCCCATCTGCAACATGTTTTCCATGATGCTAATCCCAGTGTGCTACTACGCAGTCACATTCATTCCTGCATCATCCACCTGTCAATGTGAAGAAGCCGCCTCCCAAGGCCCCTTGTTAAGATGGTGCAGCCCTTCACAAACAAGGTCACTGCACCAACCCACCTCCAAGGTTATCTATCGAGAAAGGAGGGCCAGAAAGTTCCCTCCCTTACTCTCATCCACCCATGTATCAAATTGATGTTGTGTTCTCAAGTATATTTGCACAACCTCAACCTCCTCACATGTACACCCAAGCTTCTCAAGCTTGTCTTTTGTCAATTGAAAGTCATATATGCCCATGGCATATCTCCAAAATTACACTATGCTAGCGAGAGCTCTACTTGCATAATCTTCCCCAACCACTGCCACTGAAGAAGTATTCGAACTTCCTTCATCTGCAACTCTATCATGAAGATCTTTGGTAAGAGATTCTCCTGCCAAGTGTCTCAATATATGTGAAAATGATTTTCCACCTCCATATTTCCCTCTAGCTCTTGCAATGAAGTCTACTAACTTCCCTTCCTTCGTTGTTTGAATCACACTCCCATGTCCTCTTTGCTCCACATCCACATGCTTCACATTCGGATCTTTGGGATACAAAGACATAAAACCATCTGTGGTCTAGACCCCAAGCAACTCCTTCTATTCATTGAAAAAAGCATGGTTCTTCCTTCAGCTGTAATCAAGAGAATGTCCCAGTCCACCATTGGTATGGTTTCTACAATCTTAAAAAGGTCCTGCCCCAGCACCATAGAATGATCATCCAAGTCCACGATCCTCAAGTCCAACTTTCCAAACCAAGAGCCCACTCTCACCTGAGTGTTCTCCATCACACCAGTCATAGCTTTCATGGTAGAGTTTACTACTTTGAAAGCACTCCACTCCCTCCCCATTTTAGCTTTCTTCCCAAAAGACTTTGTTGTTTTCCTATTCATGAAACTATGAGTAGCTCCCGTGTCCACGAAAGCTACAAATCTTTTACTACATACGGTTGCTTGCACAAAACTCAGCTTCAAGGAATCACCATCCTATTTTGGCTTGATTTTGTGTCTCACTTCAACAACCTTCTTCAACAACTCAACCTCAGAAGAGTCTATCAAACTGTGCTTTGACCTGGCTTCCTTCTTAAGGTATTTCACCTCCTTACTTGGCTCTTCTAAGCAATCTGATCCTAGTTCTGCCTGAATCTCTTCAAGCTTATCCTCCATCGTTCCTTGCTTAAGTGCACCAATCAAGTACCCATTGACTCCTTCTATCCGTAGTGAACTAAGCCTCCGAACATCCGTCTGATTGTCTCAGTGGTAGTCCCCAAGTCTGTCAATGTAATCGAGCTCATCCTGCTCTATCACAATAGTCTTTCTACCAAGAAAGTCCTTCTTTATCCCATCCTCAAGCTTCTTGACTTCTGCTTCCGCCATGGTGCTTTTCTCCCTCAACTGAACTCTTTCATCCATGAGTTCTTGGAGCCTAAGATCACCCTGCTGGATCTCTTCATCAAGTCCCTTGAGCTTATCAGTCCCCACATGAAGATCGTTCAAGTCTTCCTCAAATCTGTTATGTTGCTCCCAACATGCATCAAAGGTTCCCACCTTCATACAACAGCTTCATAATGTTTCTATGTTTCTTCTTTCCAACAATCGCTCATGTTCTTCAGCTTTTGAAATGCCCCTTCGACCATTTTCATCTGTTCGGCAAGTATTCGTTACCTGCTTTACCTTCAACAGTCATTAGCCTTCAAACCTGAAACTTCAACTGAAATCACCTACAAACTTGAACCACCTATCAAGTTTTTTCTTCGTCACGTATTGGCCTCTGAATCAACTATTACACAATGAAGTTGTGCTTCAACTCATTATCTGAATCAAGGCTCCGATACCACCTGTCATGCCCCTACCCTGGCGATACTCTTCCAACCGCACGACCAGGGGTGCGGCACCACCAATCACTTTCGTTTTAACAATACTTACGATTGTGGACTACGCCTACTTTCTATACTTAGTTTATTTTTCAACTTTACCAAGTACAATCTTTCATTAATACAACAGAAACATTCATAACATCTTCATACATACATTATCATTATTAAATCACAAATGCACAACGGATATAACTCGGGAGGGGAAACTCCCTGCAAATAAGACTCTGCTCGATAATAATGATAATCTTTAGTTTTTACAATTTTACAATCAACTTGCAAAATTTACACTCGGCCTGCACCACCGTGCAACCTCGGTTAATTTGTCATTCAAAATATGCACTTCATCATTCAGACCGCCCGTGCCTCTCTTTCACCCAGCTCATCGTTTACCTCCATATGCACCCACTGTTTCGTCGTGCTGACTTGCCCGAACGATCCACCTTTTAGCTCGTCACACCCGCCAACCGTGTTGCCCGCCCGATCGTTTGACTTGCTACGTTTACTCCTACCCAACGCTCCGTTCAGCCTGACTCGCTCTCTGGCCAAGTCACACCAATCGTGCCCGTTCACCGCGCCAACCACCCGTCGCATGTTCAACCGACCACTGAACGCCCCACCGTTCAACCATCCACCGAACAACTCACCGTTCAACCGACCACCTAAACGCCTTGAACGATATTTCGTTCAACCTTCCATTCTATTGAACGCACCTTCGTTCAGCTCACTCGCCCAAACGATATTTCATTCAGCTCGCCACCCGAACGCTCTTGCATTCAGCTCGTCTGCCCGAACGATATTTTGTTCAGCCCGTCACCTGAATGCCCAAATGATATTTCGTTCAGCCTATCCACCGAACACCCGAACGATATTTCATTAAGCGTGCAACCCGACTGTTTCACCTGGTTCTGCATCTAAGGTGCTTCGGCCCCTAGCTCCGCTTGCACCTTCACCCTTCGTTTCAGACCTCCAAACTCTAACTCGCACTTCTTGCTTATATATCGCTTAGAACTCCATGATCGAATTGGATGCCTCTTCTCCAACTCTCCCTCACGTATTTATATGATGGTCACCCAAGGTGGGGGCTTTGACCTATGGCCAAGTGGCTCACACATAGATCGTTTTGTCATATTTCACTGTCGGCCATTGTGGGGGCGCCCACACCATATAAGTCTGCCACCGAACTTTTCGACACTTGGTCGAGTTTCATGTTTCCTCTGACTCGTTGCACCGTTTGGGCGCACCCAACTCGCCGGTTGGCCTAGCTCGGCGCCCGCTCACCCATCACATGCCCATTGCCAAACGGTCCGCAACTTGGGGGCGTTACACGGCCTGTCGCCCACCTGAAGTTCACCCAGGTTGGATCACACCGTTTAGAGTTCACCCTTACCTCGTGTGTCTACACCTTGCTTTACTGTACTCTGCCTACCCGCAGTCTTAACCCATTCCGCCCGTCTGCCGAACAGTGGGACCGCAAACCCGTTCGCTTGTCTGCCGAACTGTCCACCCACAGACCTGTTCTGCCCATCTGTCAAACTGTCCACTTCGCAGAACTGTTCCGCCCGCAAAACTTGTCCGACCATAGACCGCCCGTTCAACCCAGCTCGCCAGTTCACTCATCGTGCAGCACACCCATCACGGGTCGCCTACCCAACCTGCGGCCTGCCAAATCGAACTCTGCGTTTGTTGTTCGTTCCGGCTTGGTGCTTCGGTCAGGTGGCCCCCACACCTCATCTCCTCTCTTATTCGTCCACCCTTGTTGCTCGCTCCTTACCCTTTGCTCGCTTTTGTGTGAACTCCAAGACTTGAGTGCTTGATGTGTTCTCTCCCATGGCATCCACCAATATATACACTTTCCCCACAGTTTACTCATGGGTTGGCCTGCCAAGGCCGACCTTTCAATTTGGCTAACTCGTTCACATAACACGTCAGCTCGCCCACACCTTCGCCCTATCGGATCCACATGTCAAACTTGCACAATATAAGCTTGCCTTTTGCGAAGTTTTCCATACTTACCCAAATTCTCGGCTTTTGGTTTTTCGACACCTTCGTTGGCATGTCGCGATTGTGCCTTGGGTGCCTTTAATCGACCGCCCTAGCTCGTCGCTCTCCTCCAACTCGTCCCATCGTCGCAATGAAACGTCATAACCAACGCGCCCACTCGCCCACTCTTCACACCCGCTAACTCATCGCTCACCGAGCTCGTCGCGTTTAACCGGGAGTGCTCACCCAACTCGTCGCACATCGCATCCGCAACTCATGGGCTTGACAATTCTGGCGCTGTTGCTGGAAATTGGACGGGAGCGGTTGTCGCGGTATGCCTCAATGAAGGATCTCCCACTTTGATTTTGTATGTGACGTCTATGTCACTGTCTGGGTTGGTGAGAAATGGGTGTGCGAGGTATAAGAGTGGTAGGCCATTTGCGATCTTGTTCAAGTGGAATGAGACCTTGGATACCGAGTGTTCTCGAGATACCTCAGCTGTGACGATTCGGAATCCCGACCAAGCGCGGTGCACTGATTGTCGATGGTAGAGGATAATTGTCACAAGAAAATGACAACCATTAGAGAGATTACACTATAAAATCTTTTTACAGAAAAATTTAAAGGTTGTGAATAGATTAAAATTGCACATAGATTTCTTAAAATAAGTCAAAAAGTTTTTGGAAAAGATAGACATTTCCATTTGAACTAGAAAATTGAAATGCTTATTTTTTAAAGTGAGAGGGATGAATGTGGTTCAATAATTAAGTGGAAAAATTGGATATTATAAATTTTGTCATCCAATAATAAACGAAACGAGACTATACATACAAGATTATATATAACTGAGAGCTACTCCAGAAACATTTCTCCAGTTGAAAAAAATTCAGAGACCAACCGGCCAAATAAAAGTCGAAAAGCACGTGCGTCAGTAACCAGCCAGGGAAGAACCCACTTGGCCGAGAGCCAGCAGAAATGCGGTCCTACAGGTTCCGGGGAAATGCAAGCCCGTGAAAAGTCACTAGCGGGAGAGGATTATAACTGCTTCAGGGGCTATTTCTTCAATTGAGAAAAATTCAGAGACCGATCGGCGGCCGGTAAGTGTTGAAAAGCACGTGCTTCGGTAACCTGTCAAGGAAGAACCCACTCGGCCGAGAGCGAGCAGAAATGCGGTCCCACAGGTCGGGGAAATGAAAGGCCGCGGAAAGTCACTAGCAGGAGGTGATGATAATCCACTCTCACTTAATGCGAGGGTCGGGATAAACCATGACATACAGACAACCCTATATGCTTTTAAGATGCGAATATGCCTTGGAGCTAACGTTTCCTATCAATTAAGTTTTAAACTAAACTCTAAATTGTAAAGTATATTGAATGGTCAAATGGACTGATTTCATGATTTTTGCATATTGTCGCGGCGTAGTACATGCGTGATTCATGTTTTCTTATTACATTACTTATTTGCCCGGCTTTACTGGTACAATTTGTTCGCAATAGCGCTAACCTTTTTCGGAATATGCCCAGGGGATACCCACGTGATACCCACTGGACAAGTTGCGGAAGCTCTGGAATGGCCTATATAGGCGATGTCTGGATTGGTTTTGAATGCAGGTGGGGCGGAGTCTCCATGGGACCTGCCGAGCAAACACTTTGGAGGATTCCTAGGGAGGTAAACTCTTTATTATTATCTTCATAATATCTATTACAGTGGAGACTTAATTTCCGTATATGTTGTAGCTCATAGTTTTCTATATAGTCTGTATATTTATATCATATAATTTTGTGGAACGAAGAGTGATGACTGTAGAACCTGTGCAGATTGTAATAGAAGATGATTTTTTTTTGGATGAAGCTAATCGCTTCATGATAGGCAGATCGGTGCACAGACACAAATTTCTGTCTGTGTAGTGTAGTGTTTTATGGTGGGCAACTCTGGCACTTTGGCAATGGTTTTATATTGTCCCATTACTTACCAGTTTCAATATTATCGTGTCTCAAATTTGAGAGTATATTGTAGACAGTTACTGCAGTTGGGCTGGGGATTTCTTGGCCAACATGGATATCGTTCGGATGACAGGCGATGCTATTGATTATTTTGTTTCGCTGTGTAACGCTTCGAGGGTCTCTTCTCTCCCATAATGGGAGAAGGGCTGTTGCAAATTTCGACTTTTTTTCAATGAAGTAAAATAGAGAAGTTAAATTTTATGGAGAACAGGATGGGAAATTTGAAATGATACCTTAAATTTGTGAATAGTTATAATGTCATGTGTAATACAAATATGAACGTAAAAGCGTTTTAGGCCTGGCTTCTTGTATTTGCAGTTTGGACTGCTTTCTTGACTTGGGCCGTCTCTTTTAGTACTTTGGACAGAGGGTGGGTCATTGCACGGAAGTTTGGCAGTTGAAAAACAATAGTAAATTAATTCTCATTTTAATTTTAATGCGTCAATTATTTTATTACTTTTTATTAATAAAATATATTGTAATAATAAATTTGAATTAAATATATACTATTAAAGTGATCGTTATAAAATAAATATTTATTAATATTATTATATAATATAATAATAATATAGCTATTCTTTAATAACCTTTTATAAAGAAAAATGCTTATAAACATTTTACTTCGAATAAATCATACGGTTTCAGTATTTATTTATCACAAGGTTTATGACGCTTTCTTATAGTTTTTTCTAATTTAATTTAAGAAGTATTTTAATTCTCACTTCAGTTTTTCTGTTTTTTTTTACAGGTGGAAAAGGCAAATTAAAGATATTTATTTTTATACATGTCAAAAAGGGGTGTTATATTGTAATTAATTTATGGTTTTTTTGAAAAATCTATAACGTTTGATAAAACTTTTCAAAATTATAATATTAAATTAAATATTCTGAAAATTAAAACTCAATTCTTTATTTTTAAAAATTTAAATTCATTTTTTTCAATTTATAAAGGCATAAGATGTAATTAATTTCGTGAAGTTTTAAATATAATTATTAGAATAAAAATTATTATTTATAAAAAATAAAATTAAAAAATATATATAATATCACTAAGTATCTATAGACTGCCACCAATTTAACACCAACAATAATACTTCCATCAAATCAACTAATAAATATTTATATTTTTTTATAATTTTAAAATTATAATTTTTTGTTTTTTAATTCATGATTATTTTTAATATATAAAAAGCTCTACTCCACCTATACTAAAATATATATCTCATGAGATGCATGACATATTCCTCATACTTGATTATTGTTGTGAACCCTACTTCATTCTTGTCGTCAAGCACTGATCATCGATCACGTCAGACTAGTTACTAGTTTTTAATATATTTGGTAAATAAATATTTTTTAATTAGTTTTTAATATATTTGATAATTTTTTTTTTTTTTTTAATTTCAATTTAGGGTAACGAATCATAATAACATTATTATATAACATGTATATATTTAATATTACATTACATATAATTGTTTTTAATTGACATAATCAAAATAATGGGCGTAAAATACATTTTTTTAATTATTTAATAAATAAATATATACTAATTATTAATTAGTTTTAAAAATACTTATATTTTATAAATTTAAATTTAAATGTAACGACAAACTTGATAAATTGATATTTTATTATTCATATAAATATTTTAATTTTATAAAAAAAAAAATTAGCAAATTAGTTTATTCTATATATATAATGACTAATTTAAAAAACACTAGTTTTATAAATCATAAACTATTATTACATAAACATATGAATAAGTTTAAACATATTACATTTTAATTATTTTAGGAAAAGAATATATATTTCTTTCTGCTTTATAAGAAAATTAAAAAATAACCAAAATTCAAATGCTTTCAAAAAAATCAATCATATGATATTTTAACAAAAGTTTTATTTGTTTTAAATATACTAATCAACATAATATAACAAAGTTATTCATATATGTAAAACTATATCTGAAAAATATTAACTAATTATTAATTTAAGATTGATATTCGACTTTCTATAAATTGTAAAAAATAAATAAAATATAAATATATTGATAAATTTGAAAATATCACATCTTAATTATTTTATAAAAATGATAAGTTAAAATAATAAAAAAAACCATAATTTAAATATTTTTAATGAAATCAAAGCTTCAAATTCCATTTGGCTTAGATATACTTAATTATCAATATGATGCAACAAGTTACTTGTATGACTAAAACTATGTATATTTACTACTTAATATGGTAAATTGCAAAGAATAAATAATAATGTTATTAATCTAAGTTAAATATTCCGCCTTTGTAAATTGCAAGAATAAGTAAGATATTGAAATCCAAACAAATTAGACCTTTAGCATGGAACTCTTTGAGAAATAAACATGTTTTTTGGAGTGTGTTCTATGTCCTATATTGACATTATCTAATTCCTCATTCTTACTAGGGTTTTTCAGATAACATTGTCTATATTGATGAGAGTGCGTTTCATGATAATGCATATGTTTATATCATTTCAATAACTATTTCAATAAATTAATGATAATCACTTGGGGTCACGACTGGCACGGGTCACACCAATCCCTAACATGGTTGTATTTTTACCTACAGGGTTTCAAACCGGCAACCTTTTCACCACGAAGTGCCTTAACAGAACACCCAGTCACTGTCTATTTTACGCCCATGAGAATGTAGATGACCATTTTAATTAATTGAATGTTCTATGTACTTTTAATATAGAAACTCTATATTATAGTATCCTATAATTATTCTCAAGGGGATTAGTCTGCTATCAATTAAATTTCGCATAAGAGGTAGGTACTAAGCAACTTTTTACCTTTTCTCATATTGAAGTATTGAACATATGCTTGCTTTGAAAAATGTTACTATGTCATAAACCCTACGTTGCAATTGATTCATGAAAGTGTAGTTGGAGTATACCTTTGAATAAAGCCTGCATATAGTGAAAAAATGGTGTACTATCTCTTAAGAATCATGATGATATATTTGGAAACAAAGGGAGAAGTTACCATAAGATTATTAGAGCCCAAAATACGAAGTTTTTGAATTGAAGAAGCCTGGTTGTTAGGTCCCTATACTACTAGTGTAACCCCTTATTGTTATTAGTACAACCTCCTTATTATGTTGTTGTGCCCATGTAGTCCCCATATTGTTATTATTGTGCCCCATAGAAGTCCACTATTGTTATTATTGTGCCCTTACATTATTATTGTTATGTCGGCTTTGATTATCTTAAGACCCCTTAGACTCTTATATATAGAAAGGAGGTTTTGTCATTTGTATCATTGAAGAATTGTTCATTTGTGTAATGTAAAGGAGGTTTCCTCCTCGAAGAGGCTTATTTCTAAGGCATTGATCTATCTTTTCTATCTTTTTGTGAGCTGGTTTCATAACATTTGGTATCAGAGCTTTAGATTCTAGGGTTTCGCTGCTCCAAACAAGTCATTGTGGCATTTCCGCTATAATTTTTTGTGACGTTTCAGAAGCTAAAAATAAAACCCATTTCAAAAGAAATCTCACTGAACCTCGGATCCGAATTTCATATCTTGTCTCACTATATTTTTGGAGATATGATCTAAGGAAGTTAGGGATTTTGTAAGCTCTAGAATTTCGTCTAAAACAAGTAATCGTAGAATTTGTGTTATAAATTTTTCGCACAAAGTTTCAGAAGCTAAAAAAAAAAAAAAACAAGAACCCGACAGCTACAAAATCAATCAATTTCAGAGCATCTCATCAAGTGGAAGAACTTACCCATTGAAAAATCCACATGGGAGGACAAGAATTTTATACAGAAGCATCAAGAACTACTCAAGCGTTGAGGACAACACTTTTTAAAGGAGAGGGGCATGGTAGGTCCCTATACTACTAGTGTAACCCCTTATTGTTATTAGTACAACCTCCTTATTATGTTGTTGTGCCCATGTAGTCCCCATATTGTTATTATTGTGCCCCATAGAAGTCCACTATTGTTATTATTGTGCCCTTACATTATTATTGTTATGTCGGCTTTGATTATCTTATGACCCCTTAGACTCTTATATATAGAAAGGAGGTTTTGTCATTTGTATCATTGAAGAATTGTTCATTTGTGTAATGTAAAGGAGGTTTCCTCCTCGAAGAGGCTTATTTCTAAGGCATTGATCTATCTTTTCTATCTTTTTGTGAGCTGGTTTCATAACATTTGGTATCAAAGCTTTAGATTCTAGGGTTTCGCTGCTCCAAACAAGTCATTGTGGCATTTCCGCTATAATTTTTTCTGTGACATTTCAGAAGCTAAAAATAAAACCCATTTGAGAAGAAATCTCACTGAACCTCGGATCCGAATTTCATATCTTGTCTCACTATATTTTTGGAGATATGATCTAAGGAAGTTAGGGATTTTGTAAGCTCTAGAATTTCGTCTAAAACAAGTAATCGTAGAATTTGCGTTATAATTTTTTTGCACAAAGTTTCAGAAGCTAAAAAAAAAAAAAAACAAGAACCCGACAACTACAAAATCAATCAATTTCAGAGCATCTCATCAAGTGGAAGAACTTACCCATTGAAAAATCCACATGGGAGGACAAGAATTTTATACAGAAGCATTAAGAACTACTCAAGCGTTGAGGACAACACTTTTTAAAGGAGAGGGGCATGTTAGGTCCCCATACTACTAGTGTAACCCCTTATTGTTATTAGTACAACCCCCTTATTATATTTTTGTGCCCATGTAGTCCCCATATTGTTATTATTGTGCCCCATAGAAGTCCACTATTGTTATTAGTGTGCCCTTACATTATTATTGTTATGTCAGCTCTGATTATATTATGACCCCTTAGACTCCTATATATAGAAAGGAGATCTTTTCATTTGTATCATCGAAGAATTATTCATTTGTGTAATGTAAAGGAAGTTTCCCCCTCAAAGAGGCTTATTTCTAAAGTGTTGATCTATCTTTTCTATCTTTTTGTGAGCTAGTTTCATAACAATGGTAGAATCTAAAGATGATTTTTTAAAGATCACTTAGTTGGCTCAAATATCTTGAGTTGAAAAGGAAAGGATGGGCCCCTCTTCAAGCTTAGAAGTTCTAATGCTTTCTTTATAAAGTCATTTCCAAACCCTACACTATGGTAGGTCAAGTACACAAAACACTAGAGACATTAAAGTTTTTATTGTAAAGAAAGTAATGATGCCAAGAAAGATATGTTCCATCTAAAGATGATTTTTTAAGGTCACTTAGTTGGCTCAAATATCTTGAGTTTGGAAGGAAAGTTTGGGCCCCTCTTCAAGAGTAGAAGTTCTAAGGATTTCTTGATAAATTCATTTTCAAACCCTTCACTGTGATAGATCAAGGATGCAAATGACTAAAGACCTCTAAGGATTTATTGTAGATAAAGTATTGATGCTAGGAAATATATCTTCCATCTACTGTTTAAGAATGTTGAACTTATTCGTTGTACACTGAAATGAAGGCCAAGCTCTTATGTACAAAATGTATTGCTACATTGATTTAGAAAAATCTAATCATCATTGGACTCTCTCAATTGATTGTTGACAATGTTGGATATGTGAAAGGCATGTGACTCTAGGATTCTGACATTTCATTATGAAATTGAAAATCTAGGGTTTGTAGGCCATAACAAGTAACAAAATCTTGAATTGGTCGTTTCCACCGAAGATAGAGATATGAGCTCATGTAAGGAAGATATGACATCATGATGACATTGTGGATAAAGGTGATTCAAGAAGGCTAAAGTCGAGAGGGAGCTAACATTCTTCTCAAAAGTTGTTCTTCCATGGCCTCCTAGTGACGATTGTTGGTACGTGTTGAAGGTTTTTAATGGCTTTGTAAACAAAGGGAGAAGAAGTGGAAGACTGAAGCAAAGATTGTGACAAAAGGATTTGTCCCAAAATCAAGATTTGAATATTCAAGCTTAAGAGTTACCTAGACTTATGTAGAAATGCAACAAAATATAGATATTCACATAAACATAGAGATGCAGTAGAAATAAAACTTCATTTCATTAATATCAAAGAAATAAATATGTTTACATACATAAATGGAAATAAACTAGCCCAAGCGATGGTAGCTTATCTCTGAGAAGAGATGTGGTGGCTACATGCCTCTGAACTGTGTTACAATGAGGCTCAAAGGCCTATTTATTATTTAGAAACAATGGAAAACCATAAACATCCAAAAACTTAACCCTAGGAGATGAAGCGCCAAAACTGTGGGCCTAGTTTGAGTAAATTGGTACATCAAATTCTCGTGGTCATAACTTTGAGATACGATCTTCGTTTGGCTATCATAATACCTATTTTCAAGGATCACAAAGAGGAAGTCGAAAATAATTAAGCCAATCAATTTAGAGATTTTTCAGTCTCTCTGTTTTCCCTAAAAATGGTTTTTAGTCCCTCAAAATGGTTTTGGAATTTTAGGACCCAAAAAACTTCCAAAAATAGTAAGTTGTATTACAATTAAGGAAACTGAAAGGAAACAACAATGGGCATCCAAGTGGAATAGGTGGGTGGCCACCCATATCCACCTAGATCAATCCTCCCCCCTTAGGAAGCAATGGTACCCATTGTGTTGAGTGCCTCCATGAGATGGGAAAAATTCTACTAAACTTGGTCCCTAATAAGCCACTTACCTTGGTGTAGGAGTTAGTTAGCCTTGAAAACTCGATACAGTTGGATCTTGTGCTGGTGATTTTTCTTGATCTGTGTGTCCATGATCCAATTAGTTGTGGCTTTTTCCATGGAGTCTGGGTTTAACTCTATTGGTGTGAGTTGTTCTACAATGTATTATTCGTCTAGTAATGGTGGAAAGTATGGTTGAAGGCAGTCCACATTGAACACTCAGTGCAGGCCAAGGAATGGTGGAACTTTGAGATTGAAAGCATTGTCCCCTACAACCTTAGTGATGGAGTAAGGCCGATATTGTAGGGGGTGAAGCTTGTGGTGGGACCAAGTGAGGTGTTCCTTCTGCAAATGTAACCAAACTTTGTTGCCCACCTAGAACTTATGTGGCACCTGATGTTGATCATGATGCTACTTGTATTTAGCATTGTCTTTGTCCAATATTTCATGGACTTGTTGTTGAATGTGCTGAATTCACTCAATGAAGTTGTTAGCCTTGTCAACTTCGGACTGGACATGAGTCGAACCTACCTAAGTAGTTGCAAATGGTATGGCCACATCGATTACACACAGTGACTGGAATCCCAACCCCACCTAAAAGGGGCTATCGCTAATTGAGCTATGTAGAGCTATGTTGTAGCTATGTTTGTTATAGACATTTTTGTGCCTTACAGCATGAAGCATGAAATGTCCATAATCTAAGGGATCCAAAGTCCCTAAACATGTTGTTCCTACCCCTAGAGGAACAAGGTCAGCAAACCACAGCACTGAATAACAGTTCTCCACCTGAAAACACTCAAAAACAAGGCAATTCTGGATCATGTCAACTGCTCCACTGAGCATCTGTGCTGAATGTCAACTGCTCCACTGTCTACCTGCGCTGAATGTCAACTGCAAAGAAGGCTACCTGCGCTGGGCAAGTTGGGACATGTGGCACAGTCATTCCTCAAGGTGTCAATGCCCAGGAAGCTTCCAAAATGACACTTGGATCAGGGAATTCGACTGGTGATGAGTAAGAGGGTCTAGATCTCCAAGTGGAAGCAAGAACCTCCAAGTGGACTCAAGAACTGAAGAATAACTGAAGTGGGAGAGGACACTAGTCAGCTCTCAAGCTGACTCATCCTTTCTCCAAAACTCCTATATATAGATCTCTCTCATGAGGTCTAGGGGGGCTGGAATCTTGTGAATGTAAGGAAGTGCTGTTGGTTTGAGTTTAGAACTATTGGGTGATTTGCTTTGAAGGAGGTGAAGAGGAGATTTCTTTCTGCTGGGAAGGTGATGCTGGATTGGGCCTCTTATGGTTGTATCACTTCCTGAACTTTACTTCTTCCATTAATAAAGCATTTGAGGTTCTTCTATATGCATGTGTCTCAATGATGTATTGTTATACTTGTGTATTTGATTTATTCTAATCCTTAAATCAATTATGAATGTATGCTTCTTGTAGTTTCCCTCTCTTGCCATTTTGCAGGATCTTGGTGTAGCTGGGCCAGTGAAAGAGCAAGGAGCTGGGAGCAAGCAGCAAGGAGAGAAGATTGGATCAACCATTAGCGAAAGACATCGGTTAGTGGATCTCTTTCTCCCCTATTTTACTTTCATAAAGAAGAAATCTTAGATAGCTTTGCTTCGATTGTTGCTGAGGTACTATCACCCTTAGAGTGGGATAGGGTCATTCCGTATTGGATACTTTTCCCAACAACAAATTGGCGACTCCGCTGGGGATCGTATCTTGTTGGTTGTTTGTGTTTTTGCTATTCATTTCCTAAACACAGTGAGTACCGAATCGAACTGCATTTGGATCTTTCAAATGCAAAGTAGAGGGCAGCTACTCTGGCTCAGTTTCTGGGCATGTTTATGATTTGAAGAGCTGATCCACAAGGACTCTGAATAGCTCTTAGTGATAGCTTTTCATCCTCCTAATTACCCTTTAGTGTGTACTTGATCGATAGCTTTGATTTGGCCAAAAACTATGGATTTTTGAGCAATCTGTAACCCGGAAACCAAGAGAAACGAGAGTTTCTCTCTTCATTGCAGGCACTGTGAAGACAGTCTGCATTTCATCGCAGGTCCTGAAGGGGCTACCTGCGCTGAATGTCAAACTGACAGTGTACTACCTGCGCTGAACCAGTTTTGCCTTGTGCAACTAGGGTTCCCTGCTGTTTGTTGCCCTGTTTTCATCCCTGTTTTTGCAGCCTGTTATCAGTCAATGTACCTATCTGAAACCACCTTTCTTTGCCACTATTCCACCTCGGTTGTATAAAGAAACTGTATTTATTCTTTGTGTATTTCTTACATCATTTGCAGTTTCCCATAACGAAAGTGAACTAGTCTTGCTGTGGCCTCTTAGATCTAGACCTGTGATAAGTGTCGTATTGATCTTAAGAGTTAGTTGTTTGCTGTTCATAGCTGATTGAGCTTTTGCTTTCATCATATGGTTTGAATTTATGTATTTCTAGTGTCGAAACAAGTAAATCTTAAGGTGTCTTTTGATTTTGGACAAAAGCTTGTTTGCTTTCACTTGAAATTGAATTCAAAGTTATACAACAGCTTTCTTTTTGTAATACATCAACATTAAGAAAGAGAAAAGAAATACCTGCATTGTGCATGTGCATTTTGACAGCTTGTATGTTGATTTAGGGAAAAGTACATTAGTGTGTGCTCTATGATCTGTGTGAAAAGATGATGTCTTTCTTTTCCCTCAGTAGTTAAGATTTTCAAAGTTGAAAGATTGAAAAGCTTGCTTATCATCTTAGACTGCATTTAGGAGTTGTACCATACATCTCGTGGTGATCCATAAAGGCAAACTGCTAAACAAGATCAACTTAAAATAAATTGAATTTACATAACAACGCATTGAAACATAATGCAAACACATAGAGGTCTAAGGTAGAGACGTGTTCCGGCGTCGTTAAACGTGATATCTTAGCGTTGAGTGGTTGGGTGATTCCTCCACGGTGAAGCGATAAGTATCAATACGGACTTTGCTCCCACGTACCGTCGCATATATATTGGGAGACCCCTATAGGAACAAAGCCTTTATCCATAGGAAGTCGTGTCGGCCGCCCTACTGATCGCGATGCAGTGAACACAGCATTCACGAAGATCGACCACCCGTACTGTAAAACGTATTCTGTGGTTTTGCGAAAAGTTTGGCACACCCTCTGCCTAGATCTCCAGAGCAGTTTCTTTTGGCCTTTTTCAAACTCTATAACTGAAAAAGTCCATCCGAGCATTTGTCACTTCAGGCTTGTTAAAACATCGAAGGAGACTAGAGTCATCTTTAGCTTTTTCTCGACTCTTAAAAAGTGAAAAAGCAAGTTGTGTCTAAAGCGTCGTTATAAAATTTATTTTAAACGGAACATAATCACCTCCTATTCCTGCGTCGATCTGTAGGTTGAGAACATGGAATGCCCCAACCAAGGAATTCCCCATGATGGAAATCCTAGTCCTTTCTCCTCTTGGGGAGAAGTTGGTGCGCCCCACATGGCCACATTGTCGCTTCCAGGACTGACAATTGGCCTGCCAATATGGCTATTCTCAACCAATGTAGTTCAGAACACCATGGTTCCTAAACAGTCGAGTCAACAGTTAGATCAGTCTAGAGCTGCCCACCAGCCTTCTACTTCTTATAACTCTTCATCCAATCCTTCATCTTCGCAAGGTAGAGCCGGCAAAAGCCAAGCTCCCATAGAGAAGAAGGAGAAGAAGAAGAGAGAAAAGAAGAATAAGGAGCCTAAGGCGACTGGGGGCAAGCAAAAGACATCTAATGAAAATCCACACACAGCACAGACTGGGCCTAAATCGCCATGTGTCATATGTAGAGGAGACCACTTCCATAGAGATTGTCCCTGTATTCCCCGGATACTAAGGGACTGGTCCCCTCGTTTGCACAATTCGGGAGCATCAACCTCTGATAGCCATGTTGAATGCTTACCGTCAACCAGCGAAAGTGAAGGTTCAAGACAAAGAGGGGGAGCAAGATCCCCCTGCAGACTGTGTGAAGGCGATCACGCCATCCACCGTTGTCCCTTCTTAGATGAAGCAAAGAGAGTTTTGGAAGATCGTCCGGTTTCACCATTGAGACTTCCTCCTGGATACAAAAAACTCGTGCCAAGTCCTTCGTTGGTTGAGAATACACCTGGCCCGCTCAAGTGGTCAGTTGAAGCGTCAGTCATTGAAAATGAACCTACTGAATCCAGACCGGACGAAAGTCCAAAGGTCGAAACGGCAGTTGACCCAGTTCTTCCTTCAGAAGTTTCATCGTCAAATGACACCGTCACTGAAGATTCATCTTCAAATGACACCCTCACCGAAGAGAATAAGGATGACACCATCCAGATTCTTTTCATCAACACAGACTCTGATGAGCATCAGGGCAATGCGCCCATTCCTTTATCGCAGGAAGGAACATCGTCAGGGTCATATCCGGCCATATATTCGGTCCCACCACCAAGCAACCTGGTTGTATCCTTTGATTGGAATCAACTAGGCAGACCCCGGTTGCCAGCTAGTATACCATTCAGAATCATAGTCCAAATATACAGAATGGTAATGGCTGGCACTATCATTGATGAAGGGGAATCTGTGAGTATCCTTTCCTCTATTGCTTGGAAAGCACTGGGTTCCTCGGCGCTTTTGCCTGAGATAAGAAATCTCTCGGGCTTCGATAAAGGAACCAGTCGACCATTAGGGATCCTCCCCAATGTGCCTGTTACATTGAAAGGGAAGACCGTTCAAATGAACGTGACGGTCGTTCAAGGACCCTTGGATTATAACCTACTCCTTGGACGAGACTATATATATTGCATGGGAGAAATAGTCTCCTCACTCTTTAGAGTAATGTGTTTTCCACACGAAGGAAGAATGGTAAAGCTCGTAGACCAACTTTCATTTCCGGGATCACGCATCGCAAATAGTCACATACCAACCCTGAATGGTCTATTCAATCAAGAAATGTCTCCACCCCCAGTCCTCCTTCCCGATGAGTGCGAGTGATTCGGAAATATGGGACTGGAACCCAGGGGGCATGCATCCTGGTCTGCTTCGGGCAGAGAAAACTTTGGGTATAAGGTAGAATTTTCGCGAGAGAATATGACTAGTCTGTACCCCGTCCGTGGATGGAAGAGGGGTTGTTCTGGAATAAGATTCTTTTGTCAAAGTTACGTGTTTGACAAAGGTCATTCACCCTTGTCTATTTCGGTAGACATTGCCGAGGAAGTGTTTTGTTAGAAAAGTTAACGAAACAATCTTTGGGTAACCAGAAAGAGGCAAGCCTCCCTCAATAACACCAATGTTTTGTCTTTGAGTAGTGTTCTTCTCTTGTCGCAAGTAGCTGCTCTCTTATCGCAAGTAGCTGTTCTCTTGCGATCTTGCGAAAGCTCTGTTAAAAGTTGGGCTGACGAGAAGACAAGTATCGCGTAAGACCCGTTAAAAATAACGAGAAGACAAGTATCGTTAACATTAGACTGGCAAGACGACAAGTAGCTGTGAACACCCAAAGAAAAACAGAGGTGGGAAAGAGGAGGGGCAGCCTTGAAATTGTATTTTATACCTGGGGGCATGCAAACCTTTTGGAGTGCAAGCAAAGAGCGGTTATTTATCTGTTTTTTGGATTAGTCGTTTCCGAACTTGCATAAAGAAAGGATATGGAGTAAAGCTTAGTGAAGATGAAACTCCTTAAAAAATAGAGATCTCACAGGGGACATTTCTTATCTTATGATTGGTATTTCGAGCAGTTTTAGCATAAAGTTCATGCTCGTTAAAAAATAAACGCAAGATCCGAGTAGTTTTAACGCGGTCTTCATGCTCGTTAAAAAATAAATAAAAGCAGTGAGCAATGTTTCCCCCAGAGTTTAAGCTCATTTTTAAATAAAAAATGAACCTATTCCGGTAAATAACCTCTGTGATCGTAAATTTATCAGCCATAAAAGCCTTGGTCGTGTTTGCACCTGCCACCTCCACCGTCATTTGGCCGATCGTTCACCTCCATATGATTGTTTACCCATTTTGAGGAACAACTGCGAAGAGTGATTTCACCTAGCCATCCTTGTGACACTGCCGTGATTGGAAAATTCCAACCTGAACCTGGAATCAGTTGCTATCCCTGTTTATCACTCGTTCCTCAAAAGCCGAGTCTTCTTTGAGCTCTTTTCAACTGACTCGTAAAATATGAGAAGTTTGCCGAGTTTTGGCCTTCCAGCTTGTTAAAAGGATCGGAAGAGCTATCCCTCTTCTAGATTTTAATCTTTTTGGACCTGAGGGATTATTGCACAAAAAGGTCGAGCGCTTGTTTTATTCGGCTCGTTAAAGTTATCGAAAACTCATCCCTTCTGTATTGTTTTATACTTTTTCGGACTTAAGGGATTAGATGACGAAAAAGGAATTTTGGAGTTAACTTTCTGTACCTTTTCAGACTCTCTAAAAATGAAAAGGACCGAGTTTTCCTTGTCGTTAGACTCGTTAAAATGATTAAATAGCGACAAACTTGTCTTTAGACGAGAACGAGTTTCCCTATCACTAGGCTCGTTAAAACATAGCGATGGGCTTGCCCGAAGGGCAGGTTGTAGAACAAGCATATGTTATCCTCCTCAAGCTTGACAAAAATAAAGAGGTACTGGTCAGAAATGACTGGGGAAAAATTGGGAGAACCTCAAAGCTTTAATGGTAGCAAGTCGCTCTTGAACATGACACTTTTCCTCCGTATCACATCGAGTTGGGTTGTTTCATTCACCGGTCTCATCACCATGGTCTCGCCAAACCATCCACATTTGGGGTAATGCTACCGATCCATCGCATCAGTGTCTTTATATGTTCAAGAGATGTTGTTCAGAAAGAGTCAACCGTGTCCCATCCACTGCCATACATTATCCTTCATCCATCCATGACCGCCACCCTGAATCATATGTCACAGATTGTTTTCACCTCCACTAAAATCATTAGCTCCGTTCCGTGTCACTGATGTGGGATTCATTAAGGCCCTCCTTTGACAGATCGCTTCTTGTCGACTTCAGCTCATTATCCAAGAAGTTGATCCAGGAACAACCCCTTCAGTACTTTGAAGCTTGCATGCCTCAATGGCAAGTTTCTCACTTCCGGCGACAGGTATACATCAATGACCTTCGACCAGAAGATTTTGCGTGGTGTTCGACGCCAAGTCCTTTATTCACACCACGTGAATTGTACTGCAGTACCTTGAGGGTCATTATCATTATCGGTGATTCCTCTCGCGCTTGTTAACGGTTTACATCATTGACCGGTAATCAAGCGATGTCTTTCCATGTTTGGCTTCAGCGCAATTCTCACATGGATCGACTTGTACTTAGAGTGAAGATCGAACGAGTTTGAAGACCTCAGATCTAGTTTCATCCATCCAGGCTTCGATATATATTCAGGAAATATAAAGACATTTGACATGTACATCATTGCAGCAGATGGTCATCCTACCCAAAGGATGATAATTTCAGCAGAGAATTATCAGTCTATCATCAGACGATCGTCTGTTCTATGTACCAAAATGAATTTATAAAGCTGAGCATGGGAATGCCCGCCTCAGCTAGATCATGAAAGCAGAATGAAAAATAATGTATTGTATTGTATTTTATTACAGGTCACCTCTCAGCGATTGAATGAACTTCGGATCCTCCTGATAAAACATTTCACCCGATAAACGACCTCATACTTTAGGGGGCAACTGTTATAGACATTTTTGTGCCTTACAGCATGAAGCATGAAATGTCCATAATCTAAGGGATCCAAAGTCCCTAAACATGTTGTTCCTACCCCTAGAGGAACAAGGTCAGCAAACCACAGCACTGAATAATAGTTCTCCACCTGAAAACACTCAAAAACAAGGCAATTTTGGATCATGTCAACTGCGCCACTGAGCATCTGCGCTGAATGTCAACTGCTCCACTGTCTACCTACGCTGAATGTCAACTGCAAAGAAGGCTACCTGCGCTGGGCGAGTTGGGACATGTGGCACAGTCATTCCTCAAGGTGTCAATGCCCAGGAAGCTTCCAAAATGACACTTGGATCAGGGAATTCGACTGGTGATGAGTAAGAGGGTCTAGATCTCCAAGTGGAAGCAAGAACCTCCAAGTGGACTCAAGAACTGAAGAATAACTGAAGTGGGAGAGGACACTAGTCAGCTCTCAAGCTGACTCATCCTTTCTCCAAAACTCCTATATATAGATCTCTCTCATGAGGTCTAGGGGGGCTGGAATCTTGTGAATGTAAGGAAGTGTTGTTGGTTTGAGTTTAGAACTATTGGGTGATTTTCTTTGAAGGAGGTGAAGAGAAGATTTCTTTCTGCTGGGAAGGTGATGCTGGATTGGGCCTCTTATGGTTGTATCACTTCCTAAACTTTACTTCTTCCATTAATAAAGCATTTGAGGTTCTTCTATATGCATGTGTCTCAATGATGTATTGTTATACTTGTGTATTTGATTTATTCTAATCCTTAAATCAATTATGAATGTATGCTTCTTGTAGTTTCCCTCTCTTGCCATTTTGCAGGATCTTGGTGTAGCTGGGCCAGTGAAAGAGCAAGGAGCTGGGAGCAAGCAGCAAGGAGAGAAGATTGGATCAACCATTAGCGAAAGACATCGGTTAGTGGATCTCTTTCTCCCCTATTTTACTTTCATAAAGAAGAAATCTTAGATAGCTTTGCTTCGATTGTTGCTGAGGTACTATCACCCTTAGAGTGGGATAGGGTCATTCCGTATTGGATACTTTTCCCAACAACAATGTTGGACATAGGGGAGGCTTTCAACCCATGTTATTGGATGCTTCAAATTGTACATACATAGAATGTGTACGATCATCCTATTGATAACCTCTATTTGGCCATTAGTTTGGGGGTGGAAATTCATGGACTTAGTGATCTTGGTAACCAACATCGACTATAGACTTTAACAAAATGTACTTAGGAACTTGCTCTCTCGATCTGATAGAATGGACTTTGGGATCCAAAAATGTACTCACACTCATTCAAAGAAGAGCTTAGTAGTGGCTTCTGTTGTGATACTCTTCTTGTAGGACAACAAAATGGCCATCTTAGAGAATTTGTCAATGACCACGAAAACACAGTCGTTTCCATGCTTAGTAGAAGGAAGGCCCAACATGCAATCCATGGAGATGGACTCCCAAAGTTGACTAGGACTAGGAAGAGGAGTATATAAGCCTTGCTTCTTGATGGTCACTTTGGAATAAGCGCAGGTAGTGGAGGATCTAATGTACTTCCCAACATCATGTCGAAGCTTCGGGTAATAAAAATACATCTGCGACACTACCACAATTTTCTCTACCCCGAAATGTCCAGCGACCTGGCTATAGTGTGCCTCCCAAACAATCTTGGCACGTGATGAGCCTCGGTATTGCAACAAGAATGCTACAACTCCCAAGGCTACCGGCTTTAATTATCAACCCGGGGTTCGTACAAACTTAAGAGATGTCAGCACTATATATGTGGCATATAATGTGTCCTTCCTTTGCTTTCATGATGTAATGGAGTGCATGTACTGAAGTCAAATCCTAAACTAATTGCAGAAAATTAAATTTTTGAAATGGAACCTTAACCTATTACAAGAAATAAAGTACAAGGAAAGAGATGAAAATTCAATGATAAATCAAACCATTTCCTAATTAACTGCCAAGAAACTATGCTTTGAAATGATGATAAATTATCATGAACCAAATGCTACTATCTAAGCATGGAAGTAAGAAGCATCCAACATCACTAATGTGCAAGTAAAGGGACTGAAATAAATCTGTTTTTGTCTTTTTTCCCTTTCATGTAAAATCAAGTATGCAAACTAATTTCTTTTAGTGATGTGGCAGGTGAATTAAGGATGTTGGAGGTTGGATGCAAGGGTTAGGAGATGGTTGGATGGTGTCGGAGACCCTTGGGAGGATTTTTGTGACTTCCTAGAGGATTTCTCTCAATTCGGCCTCAAAACAGGCCATTTCAGGAAAACCTATAGGATACAACCGAGAGAAAAATGTGAGGCGTTGGAGGTGATGGGAGGCCTAGGAAAGGTGTGGGATGGGTTGAATGGAGTGGTAAAATTCCTAGGATCACTCTAAACTCAAAACCAATGTCAGGAGATGGATGGATTCTCTCAAAAATCTTGGAGAAGTTTCCTTGTGAAACGATGAAATTGGTGAGGGTTTAATGACCAAGAAAATCAAATCAAAATTGGATGGGATGAATTTTTTTAATAACTAGGATGTCTTAGGTCCCTATTCCAAGTAGAATCACTCAAAAAGACCTATGTTAACCCATGCAAAAAAAATAAAAAACATTAATAGTCAAAAATCTAAAAATTTGAGAACTAGTGAGCTAGTAAATCTAAGAAATGCCTAACCAAATCAAGTGAAAATGCAATTGGGTAATTTTTGTTATGAACTAGAATGTTTCTGTGATCTAACTGAAGTGGAATCAATTTGATTGAAGCTAGTCATGATGCTCTAAAAAATAGAAGAAATTTACTGTTCTTTGCTAAAAGGAGGTCCAACAATCTAGATTTGGGAATAAGAAGACTAATCCAAGCAGATCAATGATTACTATGAACTTCCAAAGCTTTTCCAAGCATTAAATAATGCTTGTGATCCTTCAAAATAACTTACACCAACCATTTAACTCAATCCTACAACAAGAAATCATTAATTCTAAATGTAGAAATAGAAACAAATAAAAATAAGAGATTGCATGTGAATAAGCAATGAAAAGAGGGAAAGAAAATGATACAAAAGGGCTCTGAGGTTCCTAGCATGGCCAAGCCCAAGGAAAATCAAAGACCTATGGAGGAGAACAAGATTTAGAAGCTAAATATGACACCAATCTTCATTATTTTCATCAATAGAATTACATACCTACAAGAAAATACAATGGAGCTGAAAAAATACAAGCTCTATCCACAATAACACTAATGAAAATCTATCCTAGGGGAAAATTCGACTTGGTACTTATACAAAATGATTAGGAATCATTCCCCATGAATGGAAGAAGCTTTCCCCATCAAAATAACTTGATTAGTGGATCTACTCCCCAATATTAGGAATTTTCATTAAATGGGAGGGAACACATTCCTAGATTTTCTCAATAATTCCATAGAGGAAAATTCAACTTGGTACTTATACAAAATGATTAAGAATCATCCCCATGGATGGATGAAGCTTTCCCCACCGAAATCCCTTGATTAGTGGATCTGCTCTCTTGATTAGTGGTACACATTCCTAGATTTTCTCAATCATTGGAGTTCGACAATTTGTGCCATAATTCCATAATATCTTGTTGACTTATTATTTGTTATTGATCCTCTAGTAGTAGGGAAAAGGTCCCTAAATTATCTCATCCTATAACTCTTCATAATCTGTACAATATTCTCATAATATTCCACAAAAAATAAATAATATTAGGTGCAAATATTCAATTATTAATAAACCTTCCTAATGAATATATTAAATTTAAAAATAAATTATCTAATGCAAAAAGAGAGGTTTAATGTGCTGAAGGATGGTCATAAGCCTGAATTTATGTTTTAAATTAGAGGCATGGGCCTTAATTTATGTCTAATTTAGAGGCCCATCATACCCCCCTACTGAAATTTTTGTTCATCCTCTGAGCAACTTAGTGACCTCATTGTGCCTCATCCATGGCCCTGGTGGCCTCTCTCTTGTGCATTAGGAGTCTTAGTTGTAAGCTCTGCAAGGACAAGCCCAAAAACATATTTGCTCAAAAAAAATCATTGTTTCCTGAGACCATTAGCTTGCTTTCTTGCCCTTATTCAAGATGAGTTCTTGAATATTTTTTTAGGTTGGAAAGGTCTTCCACACCCTTATCAACCTTTTGCTACCTTGTTCCACCATTTGGACACCTCCTGTAGGATTTCCGGGTCACTGTAATTCCTATAGGATCATCCTGTGGAAAACATAGTCCCTTTGTAAACTGAAGTAAGGGAGTGGGAAAAATGACAGAAATGGTGGAGGAATGAATGCTAATGAGTAGTAAAATAAAAATGTGAGTGACAGGGGTCTCTTTGTGATCCTCCTTTACTCTTTCGTTGTCCTTCTTGCTGACCTGAAAATGGAAATTTCATTTAAATGGAGAGGATTCTCTCTTTGTTTTTTTTTCAAGAATTAAATGGGATGGATGAATGATGAATAGATAGTGAATATGCCGTGGATGGAGGGCTTGGATTTCTATGGTGACCTTGGCCTTTGCAAAAATTTCTTCTTTTAACTGCTGTCCTCATTCCTTGAAATCATCACCCTTCATAATTTGACTTTTCAACATTGCATGAGTGAAGGAGTGATTTGCAATTAACTAGTTGAAGGCAGCTAAGACTGTTGACCAATCCTTAGCTTATAAAACCTCATCTCTCATGCATTGACAATAAATTTCTAACTATAATATGCTCAAGAGAAGAGGTCAAGAATATTGCATACCTGTACCTACCTGATGGTTGTTGGAGAGACATGCATGCTGCTGCTGAGTTGATGTTGATGTGCAGGTGTTGGATGGTGATGCTGATGATCCTGATGCTACTGCTAAGCTTTGGAGGAGCTTCTTTGACCTCTGGATCTCCTTTAAAACTTCTCACTGCCAATCCTGTAGGTGTTGTTCTATATCATGTAGGTTTATAGGATAGTGACCTGTGTTGCCCATATCTCCCAAACGGTAGACTGGATTGAGTTGAAACTTTTTGGTCATGTTTCCATCATCATTATGCACCTCCCCATAGAAACATTTTGGTCAATGGATGCATGATCTTGAGAAAAACTAAAAATGGATGAAGGTGATGGAGGCCGTTTTCTTGGAAACTATGCACTAGAATTTGCTGAATTTGCTTGGGAATGTTACCATCATCCATATGCATCTTCCCATGAAACAGATTTTTAAATGGATGCATGGATATTGAGAAAATACAAAAATGGTTGAAGGTGATGGAGGGCAATTGCTTGGAAACCGTGCACTGGAATTTGCGGAAATTGCTTGAGCATGTTACCATCATCCATATGTATCTCCCCTTGAAACAACTTGGCAAATGGATGCGTGGTTTTCAAGTTATGGAAAAAACAAATTTCTTCTCTATGTATTTTTGTATCCTGTAGTAAAATAGAGCATCCTATAGTTTTTTAGGATAACAAGGAAAATGAGTGGTAGAAGCTTGAGAATTATGGGTGGATGGTGTAAATATTTGAGGGTGATGATTGGCATGGCCTTGGTCTTGCTAGAGCATTTGAAAGAAGTAGGAGAAAGTCAAAATTTGACATCTTTTGACTAGGCTTGACCAATTTTTATTTTGGTACCAACTTGTTCTTGTTGCTTGCAGATGTTGGAGAGTACATGCACGCATGGAGCAAAGAATGTTTTATTTTTTGTCTTTTTTTACTCCTAGGCTTACTAGCTGCCTCAATGAGGTTTTCAACTAGTAGGTCTACCTAGGTGTCTCAAAGAAGGTTTTCAGCTAGGATATTTTATTTTTTCTCCTTTTTCTTTTTTCCCAACCCATTGACTGCATCATGGAGGTTTTTAATCAATGAGCCAATCTGAGGTGCATCTAAGGAGGTTTTCACCTAATGTTTTTATTTTTTCTCTTATTTTTCAATTTTTATTTTTTCTACCCTACCCTACTTGAAAAACAAAATCACTTTCAACTATAAGATTACTTCCAATGGAGCCATGTGCACATCAAAATGATAGACAAAATGACGTGGAGGCTTGAAATGTATGCTTTGACATGTACCTGGATTTGAGTGATCAAATGATTTGAATTTGAAAGGATCAAGCATAGTTGAAGAAGAGAGTGATGATGCAACTTAGTGACTATCTAGAACCAAACCTCAATATAACTTTCATGCCCTTGGTTTGATTGCTTATCTGGATAATTCTTCATGTCTTCTTCTACCATGACCTTCAAACCTTCCTCTTTATTTTTATTGTTTTCTTGAATACATGGAGAATTTGATGGTAAGAATGAGGGAGATCTCTCGATCTTTGATTTTGATGTTTTCTCTTCATCAAGTGCAACCCATGATTCTTTGATCTTCTCTTTCAAATCTTCTTCTTCTGGATGTAGTCCTTCAATGATATCAAGAGAATCTCTTTTTTTCAATACTCTTCCTGAGCTATGGTGAATACCATTAATATCAAGAGGAGATGTTTGGAGGTGTTGTACCTCAGCATTCTAAGTGGGCTAAGCTACTTCAATGTGTGGGTTTGGAAATTGTGGTATAGGTAGTTGAGTGGGAGTGTATATTTGAGATGGATGTGGATGGGGTTGTGGTTGTGGTGGAGGTGAATGGTAAGGATAACATGGATTTTGGTATGGAGGATATTGAGGAAAATATTGAGGATATCGTGGATGGCTCCCATAAGTTCATTGCCAACCTTGTTTCCAAAATTGGTTTTGGGGTTGATATGGCCAATGTTTCCAAGGAAAGGGTGTGTTCTAATTACTTTGAGATGGATATGCATAACCTTGAAATTGTGAATTAGGGTCTTGCATCATATCAGGTTGAATATGTTGCCATGGTCCTCTTGGAGCTACATAACATTGTTGCATTGGTGATTGATTTGCTCCATTGTCCTCTTGGTGAAATTCCTTCAACCTTGGTAATGATGGACAATGTTTAACATCATTTGATTCTGTAACACAAATATCAACATTTTCTTTTCCTTCATCTTGCATTCTTAACATTTCTACTTGTTTTGTTAGATTGCTAAGAATTTCTGTTTTAAAATCATCAAACAAATTTCTAAGTTTAGCTTGACTTACCGATCTTGATGTTGATTTACCTACTCTTGATTTTCCTCTTGATATGTGTTCACGTGCTCCACAAATTTCCTCAAATGATAATTGATAAACATCACCTCTACTCATGAGATTAAGGAGATCAATCCATTCATCCCTAATTGTTCTAAGTAACAGAGTTTTTAGTGTGTTGGATCCTAAATGATGTAGTTTTTCCCTCTTAACATTTTACATGAACCTCTCTGTTAGATCCTCAAGGCTTTCATATTCTCTTTGATTCATTCTAAAGATTTCTTCCTTAAGATCATGATTTTTATGTTTTTCTAAAAATATCTTTTGCATATCATTCCATGATCTTATTGAATTAGTCCCTAAACTCATGAACCATTTAAGAGCTCTATCGTTCAATGTTGCCAGAAACAATCTCAAATTTTGAGTTTTAATATGTAACCATAAGGTCTACAAACAATTTCAAATTCAAAGACAAAGGTTTCCGGATCCTCTGACCTTAGACCATGAAATTTTGGAATAAAAGATGGAGGTATGTTCTTCATGTGCACACTACCATCAGTATTTTGAATGGGAAATATGAGAGGATCTTCCTCATTGTCATCATCTCCATCTATTTCTTCTACATTCTTTGTCATCTTCTTCTTCTACCTGCAAAAGTGAATGGTGATATGGCTCTAACTGCACCACGTGATCAATTGGAGGGTGGGTTGGTGTTGGAGACTTTTTTGTTGTTGTTATGATTGAATGAAAACACTAATGCAATGCACTTTTCTATTTTTGAAATTAAATATGCCTAATGCAATTATTTTTTTGTTTTTGAAAAAATTAAAAAGAAATGAATCAACTAGGGAAAAAACAATGCATACTTTGACACCTCCCCGGCATTGGCACCAAAAAGTGATGAGCCTCAGTATTGCAACAAGAAGCTACAACTCCCCAGGCTATCAACTTTAATTATCAACCCAGGGTTCGTACAAACATAAGAGGTGTCGACACTATATGTGTGGCATATAATGCATCCTTCCTTTGCTATCATGATGTAATGGAGTGCATGTAATGAAGTCAAATCCTAAACTAATTTTAGAAAATGAAATGTTTGAAATGGAATCTTAACCTATTGCAAGAAAGGAAGTACAAGGAAAGAGACGAAAATTCAATTCTAAATCACACCATTTTCTAATTAGATACCAAGAAAATATGCCTTGCAATAGTGCTAAATTATCATGAACCAAATTCTACTATCTAAGTATGGAAATAAGAAGCATCAAATATCACTAATGTGCAAGTAAAGGGACTAAAATAAATCTATTTTTGTCTTTTTGCCTTTTCATGCAAAATAAAGTATGCAAACTAATTTCTTTTGGTGATGTGGCAGGTGAATTAAGGATGTTGGAGGTTGGATGGAAGAGTTAGGAGATGGTTGTGTTAATAAATTGATTGCATAACATAAATTAATTATGGAGATATACTGAGAGTAACAAGACACAAACTAACCAACAACAATCATAAACACATAAATGCACAAGTTTATCCGGGAAAACCCCAAATCCAGGGAAAAACCCAACCCAATGAGATCTCATTAGCATTGGCCAAAACCCTGGCCAATCAGGCCAAGTGAGCCTTCACTTCTCAACTCCAGGCCTACCTTTACAATGAAGTCCTTCTAGCCTTTTATAAGCTCCATTATTTATAATACCATGGGCAGAATACTATGGGTGCACAATACCATGTGCCCCAAAACTATCACTGTTTAACCTGGTCAACTTTGACTCTATCCTGAGTCAAGTTTACCTAACAGGTTGGATGGTGTGGGAGACCCTTGGGAGGCTTTTGGTGACTTCCTGGAGGTTTTCTCTCAATTCGGCCTCAAAACAGACCATTTCAGGAAAACCTACAAGATGTACTAGAAACCTACAAGATGATCCTGTAGGAATTACAGTGAACCTACAAGATACAACCAAGAGAAAAATGTGAGGTTTTAGAGGTGATGGGAGGTCTATAAAAGGTGTGTTATGGGTGGAATGGAGTGGGAAAATTCCTAGGATCACCCTGAACTCAAAACCAAAGTCAGGAGATGGATGTATTCACTCAAAAATATTGGAGAGGTTTGCTTATGAAATGATGAAATTGATGAGGATTTAATGACCAAGAAAATCAAATCCAAATTGGATGGGAAAAACTTTTTTATTAACTAGGATGTCTTAGGTCCCTATTCCAAGTGGAATCACTCAAAAAAACCTATGTTAACCCATGCAAAAAAAAAAAATCAGTACTAGTCGAAAATCTAGAAATTTGAGAATTAGTGAGATAGTAAATCTAAGAAATTCCTAACTAGATCAAGTGAAAATGCAATGGGGTAATTTGTGTTATGAACTAGAATTTTTTTTTAATCTAATTTAAGTGGAATCAATTCGATTGAAGCTCGTTAGGATGCTCTAAAATATAGCAGAAATTTATTGTTCATTGCTAAAAAGGAGGTCCAACAATCTAGATTTGGGAATAAGAAGACTAATCCAAGCAGCTCAATGATTACTATGAACTTCCAAAGCTTTTGCAAGGATGAAATAATGCTTTTGATCCTACAAAAGAACTTACATCAACCATTTAACTCAATCCTACAATAAGAAATCATTAATTCTAAATGCAGAAATAGAAAGAAATAAAAACAAGAGATGCATGTGAATAAACAATGAAAAGAGGGAAAGAAAATGATACAAAAGGGCTCTGAGTTTTTTGGGATGGCCAAACCCAAGGAAACTCGGAGAGCTATGAAGGATAACAAGATTTAGAAGCTAAACATGACACCAATATTCATTATTTTCATCAATACAATTACATCCTTGCAAGAAAATACAACGGAGCTGCAAAAATACAAGCTCTCTCCACAATAACACTAATGAAAATCTATCCTAGGGGAAAATTCGACTTGGTACTTATACAAAATGATTAACAATGGTTTCCCATAAATGGAGGAAGCTTTCCCCACCAAAATCCCTTGATTAGTGGATCTAGTCCCCAATACTAGGGATTTGCATTAAATGGCAGGGAACACATTCCTAGATTTTCTCAATCATTCCCTAGAGGAAAATTCGACTTGGTACTAATGCAAAATGATTAAGAATCATTCCTCATGGATGGAGGAAGCTTTCCCCACCAAAATCCCTTGAATAGTGGATATGCTCCCTTGATTAGTGGAACACATTCTTAGGATTTCTCAATCATTGGAGTTCCACAATTTGTACTATAATTCCATAATATATTCTTGACTTATTATTTATTATTGATCCTCCAGTAGCAGGGAACAAGTCCCTAAATTATCTCCTCCTCAAACTCTTCATAATCTGCCCAATATTCTCATAATATTCCACAAAAAATAAATAATATTAGGCACATATATTCAATTATTAATAAACCTTCCTAATGAATATATTAAAGTTATCTAATGCAAAAAGGGAGGTTTAATGTGATGAAGGATGGTCATAGGCCTTAATTTATGTTTTAAATTAGAGGCATGGGCCTTAATTTATGTCTAATTTAAAGTCCCCTCAGCACGCTCGTTTGAAGGAACACAAAAGTGTCCTAGGCGGCTTAACAATGCATCCTGAAGGTGAAATTTTGGAAATTTATTTCCTTGCAGGAGCGTGTGGTGTGTGTTGCCAAATTCTAGATCACTCTTGTAAAGATGCGTCCACCCCACAGTATCGTTCCCACAAGATTCAAGCACAGTGGTCAGCGCCATGGCCGGTGGTTGTTTAAGGAAGTCTGCAACATTGTTGGTGTTCCCTTCTTATACTTAATGTTCAAATGGAAATGTTGCAAGTATGTGGACCATTTCTGATGACGATCATTCTGCAACTTCCCTTGTTGTCTATATAAATTGCAGGGGTCGGTGGTCTGTATCGATGACCATTTCCTTCCCCATAATGAATTCTTCCATTGTTGGCAGGCCTCCACAATCGAATACATCACTTTGTCATGGGGGGTACTTTCAGACTATGTCTAAAAGTGTCTCACTGTCATATGCCACTGGATGCCCCTGTTGGGTAAGAACTACACCAATAACATAGCTAGAGGCATCTATTTTGATCTCAAATGGTTGCTACAAGTCTGGTAATGTGTGCACTTTTGCACAACAGAGGTGATGCTTCAACTCGACAAACAACTTCTATTGGGATTGAGACCAAAATAAATTTTCTTTTGCCCTCCCTTGGTGACTTGACTCAGAGGCCAATTTATATGAGAGAAACCCAACACAAACCTATGGTAGAAGTTGGCAAGACCGATAAAGTTTTGGAGCTGTGTTAGAGTGTTTGGGCCTGGCCAATCCCGAATAACTTGTACCTTGTTTAGATCCACATGCACACCCCTTTCATCAATGATGTGCCCCAAACATTGAACCTCGGTCACAAAAAAAGCGTATTTTTCCAAATTTGCACACAATTTGTGTTTCCACATGGTTTGAAGGGCCTGTCGAATATAGTGGAGGTGTTATTCCCAACTCTAGCTGAAGATCATAATGTCATCCAAATACACCACCACAAATGAGTTTGTGAAGCGTCACAAAATGTCGTCCATAAACCTCATGAAGGTTGTAGGGGCATATGTCAACCTCAAAGGCATGACCAGCCATTAAAAAAGGACCTCCTTGGATTTGAAAGCATTATTCTAATGAGCCCCATAAATGGGTAATTATATGGGCTCATTTTACTTCCTAACATAGTTTAATCAACCATTCTCTTAGCTTATTGCATGTTTTTTTATTATATTTATGCTTATGGAGTGAGTTGGGTTGGTTATGTTGCCATGGAGTCTAATATGTGTTTAATGTAGATTTTTGTTGAATTTTGAAGACAAATAAAGATTTAATGGACAATTGGCAGCAATAATTTGAATTGGACAAAGGAGAGAATTTATGGAAGGTTATCCCCCTCATTTATGACTCCCCACTTTGAATTCTCCTTCATGAAACTCGGAGCACAAACAACCAAATCAATGCACTAGGAGGTAGTCAAGCAAGTGGAGGATAACTTATGTTTATCTCGAGTTTTGGGAGCCAAGCCTCCCTGATTTTAAGGAAGTTATTGGGAGCTTCAGTTGTATAAGTAGAAAGGCCTAGGGCCTCATAAGGAAGTTAGTCAAATTTTCAAATTTTTGTTGCAGCTTTGCTCTGCTCAACTTCGAGCTTACTTTTGTTGACAGTTTCATGTAATCCTATTATTATTTTGATAATAAAGATGAGATCCTTTTTGAGCTAGCACTGAGTTACCTCAAAAGGATGACGCTCTTGGCTTAGGGCCCAATCCAAGCAACCAAGCTCCTCTTGTTTGTATTTCTATGCTTTATTTCAGTTTATGAATTAGTTGTTGTTAGATGAATTTCTTTCTTGGTTAAGAATAAGTTGCTTTTGGTGATGTAGAAGGTTGTTTCCATTTGAGTTTTCCATAGCAGGTTGAATAGTGATAGAAATAAGATATAAAATGCAATCAAAAGAGCCTTGGCCTCCTTTCTTCCCTTTGTGACTATGAACTGAGGCCAAGACCCTCTTGCTGCCACAAAAAACACAATTTTGCCTTCTCCATAGGATTTCTAGTGTTGCAGTTTGTTAGAAGATCAATGCTTTGCTTTATATCTCTTCCACCATGCTCATTTCTATCTTGTAATAAGTTTCCTTCCATGCTTTCTCTCATTATAGCATTTTTCAGCATTTCTTTCCATAGCTCATAGTCTATATTAGCTTGATGCAAAATTTTGTTTTTGATGTACTTAGTTTCCTTACTTGCTTGATCTCCTTATTTGATTTTCAGGTCCTTTTGCAAAAAATCTCTTTTCACAGCAAATTAGCCTACCATCCATCACATTCTCTCCCTGATCTATGCCCTACAGGTCGCCCAAAAGTTCACCTCAAATCTGCCTTAGTTTTTTGCGTTTTTCCATAGGATTTCTTCCTACCTCCCGACCATCTTTTCCTCTCCTAGCAATCCTTGGTGACCCCTAGGCACCTTAACACATCATCCAAGCCTTCAACTACCCTTTCCACCTACTCTCACACCTTCAAAACCTTCAAAACTGCTCTTGGCATCCTCCTGAAGACCTCCTATAGATCCCTTGCAGCCTCCTGTAGATTTTCCTGCAGGCTTCTTTTTGAAGTCTGATTGTAGTAAAAGCCTCCAAAAGGCCACTTGAGACCTCCTAGGACCCATCCACACCATCCTACATCTTCTCAAGTCCCAAAACCACCCTCTATCACCACCTAATCACTACCACATTCACAATTAAATAAGTTACATGCATGACAATTTCACATAAAAATACATAAAAATCCAAAAAGATGTTTTTTTGCTCATTTACTTCTAGAAATAGCTTGAGTAGATGTTGTTTACTTCCTGATTAGGTAATGGCATTCATTTCATGGTTTTTCATCTCTCTTTCTGCAAAAGTAGGATTAATTGGTTAAGTAGGGTTTTCTAGGTTTCCTTTACATTTCAGTCTTCTTTTCCTTTTTGCAAGTAGAGTAGCCTCTGCAGAGTAAGATTTCCTTTCTTTCATCACATATAGAGCTTCTTCTAGAATCCATAGAAGTTGGCTTGAGCTCCTAGTAATCTTGCGCCAGCTGACCAAGTGACAGCCTACAGTAAGAACTAGTACTTGTGCATACAACACCATCGCTTCCAAGTTTGTTACAAACTATCGGGTTGATAAAATTAAAGTAGGAAGCCCAGGAGTTGTAGCATTATTATTGCAATACTGGTGCTCGCCACTTTTTGGCGCCATTGCCGGGGAAGCGTCAGAGTATTTTGTGATTACTGCTTTCTTCTATTTTCTTCTTGCAACATTTTGCTAATAGTTTATTTCAGCGAGAGTAGAATAGTCATTTCCTTTCTTTCAGTTCTGCATTTCTTTTGCTTTCCTTTTTCAATTCTGCAAATTTCATTTCAGCAAGAGTAGTGTAGTGTCCTATCTAGGGTGCTAGATTAGGCTATATTTATTATCGACCAAGATGCATAGACTTAGAGGCATGTGTCTAAAATATATAGACATAAAGGATTATTAGCTAAGTGGTTATGATGGTAGGTTACAGGGCTTCTTTACGGAAGATTGAGGTGTGTTACCTATCACCCAAACACTTAGGTCACTCAGTTTATCTACCTAATTAAAACACTGTCATTCAATTCATCTACCAAATTAAAACACTGTGTATCACTTTAAACCAAGATTTCAATCTCCTTATGGAGACACTGTGCATAAAACCCCTGTTCAGCAAATACTCAGCATTCAACTAATATTCATGAAAGATAAAGACATACTGAAATCATAAGCATACTTTAAAATGATAACAGAGTTCATGACATTGCTTTAAAAGACAACAAAGGATCGAATCCCTTACAGGATACGATTCACGATCTCAGTGATGAACTGTTCAAGCACTATCATAAACATCACTCATACGCATTCTAGTGAAATCAAAAACCAATTCTAATTGCTGTGCATATCATTTAATACCCTAAGTTGCGAATAAAAAGAAATGACAGTATACCAGTTCAACGCAGGGCCCGTCCGCGTTTTCAAAGGTATACTGGACTGCGATCAACCAATTATAGAATCAATATGAACTCGTGACTGCAACTGAGTTTTTCGTATTACGTTTCAACCAAAAGCTCTGTTTCGATAACGATACAATGATGATAAAAACTAATTGCCAACACAGAACTGTGTTTACATATGTCTTGCTAAAAACTAACACCGCATACATTTGGAATGTACATTCATTAAGCGGTTGTTGCCGCTTTTATCATGTCATGACTTTTTAAAATGTTTCTATTCTGAACTGATTTCAAAAAGGAACAAAACTAAATCAGTTTAGAATGCTATGCTGTTGCTGCCTTTGTCGCCAACATGCTTGCTTTGACCATCGTTGACCGCGCATGTAGGAGGGTCGGTTCTGCTGTAGGATAGGTATTCGTCCATGCTTGGACATTCTACTTTTCATCCCTACCCTTCGCTCTAGCCCAGCTGTCATGCCATATGTCAAACAATAAACCAATTACAGGATGTTGTAACTTCCTGTAGTCATTTTATCAAAAATTCCTAATTCTTTAACATAAAACTCCTAAATCAATTTTAATGCATTTTTAATAACTATAGTACTATTAACTAATCAATTTCAAGGGATCTAAGAGATGTATGACGGAAAGAGGTAAGCAAATGATATGTTTTAGGAGGAAAAAGGAGGTCATGGGATGGTACCAACATCTCTCCCCGACTTAATGAATTAGCATGACCTCATGCTAACCCCGAAGTGCTTCCCTTGAACTCTGTCCCTGCCTGTACCTCTGCTGCCTTCAGCAATGTATCCACATTCTTTTTCACCTGGGCATCTCTCTGACCATGGAGCTCCTGCTTTAATCTCTTGTATTTTTCTTTGAGGGTCTTCTTCTGGTTGTACCACTTAGTGGCCCATTTACAGATATCTGTTTGCTCAGCCTCAAGTTCATTGATTCGCTCCCTTAACTTTTCATTCTTTTGTTGAGTCTCTTTACTCTGTGCTCGGAGCATTTCATTTTCTTTCTTGATAACTTTTTCCAGCATATTGGCTTCCATGAGTTCTTCCTTTAATTTCTCAACTTGTTTTTCCAGTTTCTTCTGTTTCTTAATGGGAGGTGGTGAACCTTTTTCTTGCCTGTTATTGCTTTCAACCTCTATATCAGCTCCTGGTCCTGGTTGTGAGTGGGCACTACTCTCAATATCCATTGGTATAGGTGCATTGGATTCAAGCTGGTCTTCTTGTAACTGGGCTTTTGATGCTCTCCTCATTCTTCTTGAATAGGTGGTGAAAATTTTATCTTGCTCTGCTTTCTGAGCATCCTCTTTTCTCATTTTCCTAGTCCTTATGTTGCTCACAGGTGGAGGTACCTTGCTTGCTTTGGGTACTGGGATCTCTTCATCGATATCCTTCATGAATCCTGAGTTCTCCTGCAGTTCTTCTTTGTCTTCTTCATCTTTAATTTGGTTGGCGGCCAAGAATTCCTTCCACGTTTTCCCTCTTCTCTGTAACTCATGCTCAATAAGAATTTTAACTAGCCCAAAGTGATATAAGCTCTTGTCTTCATTTCCCTTCTGCTTTTGGATGGTCTTCGACATCTTGGTTAGGCTTTGCAATAGGAAGTATGGGAGACTGATAACACACTGCCTTTTCAAGTGTAGCAGTAGTTTAATATGGTATAGATAAACAATACTGTAACGGCCTTCACAAGTTACGAATTTTTGGAGGATATAGACCATCTCGTCCCAGGGATGCACCAGCCAACTCCTTGGGACGCCTTTCTTCCAATTAACTGATGAGACTCTGGATCTGGACATGAATTGAGTCCATGACTTCTCTTTAAATTGCTTTGTCTTGAAGTACTTCTCCCCTTCTGGGCTGATCCCTATTGACTGGGCTATAGTGTCTTCCGAAACCCTGAATGAGAAATTACCTATCAGGGCTTTCTCTCCGTTGAATGTGAAAGTGAATTGTTTGGTAACCTCTTCATTACTTCCACGAAATTTCTCTAAAAAGGGCAGCCACTGTATCTCTTTGAGAATTAAAATGCAATCTTCGTGATACTGGGAACTATCGAACATGCTCGGCTCGACCCTATTGGTCATTTTGGCAGAGAGTTGTGCTCTAACTCTTCTCTGTTTATGTTTTGCAATTTCAACAAAGAAGTTTCAATTTGTTACCTTTTTGTCTTCCACCCCAACACTAATGACCTGGTGGTGTCGCTCCCTTAGTAACCCATATGATGCTCGGTTGACTGTCTTGTGATTATGGTGGGAGTCGAACCCAAATGACTATATTTCCCTTTTGTGGCACTTACTGCTTTCAATCCCTACTGTGGAAGTCACTGGAGTCAAATGCCAACGTGAAATAACTGAGAATGATGGTGAAATAACCAACTACACTTACCTCATAGCGTATTCATCTTTTGGAACAGAGGAATGGCTGTACTGCTTGTATGGATGCCATCATAGAAGCGCTGGAAGCGTATATGCAATACTGGGGTATGATTTCAGGGAGTCCTCAGTATCATTTGGTTACGTCGGGTGGTGGAATCATAATTCGGCCATGTGGGATACAATGAATAAGCCCGCTTAACATTTGTTTCTTTCTTTTTTTAAAGAACAATTCACCACGTGTCCTGCTTCTATTGGTACTCAACCAAATGGAAGATGTTGGTATGGCTGTGAGATCCGATTGACATAACAAAGTTGATATGAAAAGGGGGTAACGAATTTAGAGGTATGAAATAGGTTGGAGTATGAAAGGTGATAAGAATTAACAGTAAGATAAGGGATGATGGAATGTAGTGTCTTTGAAATTGATCATAACAGTCACAGTTATTAAATTCAACATTAAAAATTAATCTAAGAAATTAAATGTTAAGAATAAGGAATACATTACACTTTTGTTGGTTGTTGTTGCATTGTCATGCTGAGTAGGACTAGTCTCTTTTGACTATTCTTTGCCGTTCATAACAGGTCCCCTGAGATAGATTCGAATGCAATAGGTCCCTCTGAGATCTTGGTATTTGATGGAGTCTTGGTGCCCAGCAACCTGTGGATCCTTGTAGAAACTTGATGAAGCTTTGTTGAAGTAATCCTGAAGTAACAATCTCTTAACAGGTCCCTTTTATGTGTCTTAAACAGGTCCCATTACTGCTGGTGTTGGTAACATGGTCTTCTGGACAGAACAGGTCCCCCTGCATAATGTTTATAACCAGGTCCCTCTGAGATAAAACAATGACAAAACAACTTCTTTATTGAAATCTGGAATGCTGAAACAAACTGCTTTGGAAATTTACAGTGAGGAGATGAGATAAGAAATCTTTAAGAATTTACAATGGAGAGATAAAAGAACAAAATGCTGATGCTTCTCTCCCCCACTAAAGTTTTGACTTGTCCTCAAGTCATTATTGAGGTGATAAATCAAACAGGGAACAAAAGAAAAGGAATTCTTACCCGCCAACAAATTGGCTTTCAAGTAAGAATTCGGGGTTAGAGTGTGCCAGAGTTTGGTTTTCACATCTAACCCATTGTTATTATTATTATTATTATTTTTTTTTAGATTTTGTTTTGTTTTTAATTTATTTTTGAATTTCTAAAGTGAAATGAAATGAACTAAGGCAGGGATACTGCAGCTGAAGGCTGCAGTATCTCAACCTCTCTTTGTTGAGATACTGTTTGGAGAAAATTTTGCTTGCTGATGGGCTTAGTGTAAAGTTTCAGGCGATGACCGTTGACAGTAAATGAATGACCTTCTCCATCAATAGTTTTGAGCTTGACTAAACCATTGTCGTAAGCCTCAATAATTTGGTATGGACCCATCCAATGGGTGGTAAACTTGGCTTTATGATCTCTGAATTTAGAGTAAAAAAGTAAAGCCCATTCACCTTCCTTGAACTGCTTCTTCTTGATATGTGCATCATGCCACTGCTTCCTTTGTTTTTGCATGAGGATTGTGGTTTCATTTGCTTGCTGCCTCATCTCATCCAGTTGGTTCAACTGCTGAATTCTTTCTTGTTGTGCTTGGTCCAGGTCAATTTGCAAATCTGCAGCCAGTTTAAAAGTATGTATTTGAAACTCAATAGGAAGCATTACCTCTTTGCCATACACCAACTAATATGGTGTAAATCCTGTAGTATTCTTCCATGTAATTCTGTAAGCCCAGAGTGCATCTTTGAGCTTCTCTTCCCAATTCTTCCTGTTCATTGCCACAGTTTTAGTAATGATCCCTTCCAAAGTTTTGTTTGTGGATTCCACCTGCCCATTGGCCTGTGGATGGTAAGGTGTACTTCTTCTGTGCTTGATTTGGTATTTTTCTGTGATGTCCTTCACTAATTTTGAAGTGAATTGAGTACCTTGATCAGTCACTATTTCCCTTGGTACTCCATACATTACAAAAATCTCTTCAAAAAGGAAATTTACCACTGTTTGTTCGGTGGCTCTAACTAGTGTTTTTGCTTCAGCCCACTTTGTGACGTAATCAGTACATACTAAGATGCACTTCTTACCATTGGAGGTTGGGTTAATGGGTCCTATGAAGTTTAGAGCCCATTTTTCAAATGGCTCTAGGTGAACTTGGGGCTGAAGGGGCATCTCGTCTGTAGCTGTTGGCCTGCCCATTCTTTGGCAGCTGTCACAACTCTTCACATACTTCTTGGCATCCTTAAAAATGGATGGCCAGTAGTATCCAAGAGTAAGAACTTTGAATGTTGTTCGCTTAGCTGCAAAATGCCCACCACACGGTTCATCATGGCAAGATTTTAAAATATCAATTATCTCATCATTTCTTACACATCTTCTAATAATCATATCATAACCAGTGAAAAATAAATCGCCATTAACCCATGAGTATCGAGCACTTTGTTTGACTAGTCTCTTCTTTTCCTTTGGAGTGAAGTATGGAGGTGTCCTTCCTGTAGACATAGTCATTTCCTTTCCTTTCAGTTCTACATTTCTTTTGCTTTCCGTTTTCAATTCTACAAATTTCATTTTAGCAAAAGTAGAATAGTTGTTTATTTAAATTTTTGCATCTCCTTGGTTTCCTTTTCAATTCTGCAATTTCCATTTCAGCAAAAGTAGATTAGTCATTTCCTTGCTTTCAGTTCTACATTTCATTCGCTTTCCTTTTTAGTTTTGCAATTTCATTTTAGTTAGTTGAAATTTGTTTGTTCAATCAATTTCAGTTTTGCAGATATAATCAGTGAAAAAAAAACAAAAACCAACCAAAAAGATTTCCTTTCATGTCTCGTACGAATAGAGATAATTCAGGAAAATGTTTGCCCAACACCCCCACTGCTTCACACAGCCAACCTTCTCTCTTCTTCAATGGCTACAATCAAGAAAAACCCTTAGGTAACAACCAGACATATTTGAAGAACCTATAAGGGAAGAAGAAAAATAAGACATTTCTCTGGAGCCAATGGCTGAAAACTAAAATGTTGGGAGAAGTACCTTTTTTTCCAACTCATCCATTAAAGGTGAAATTAGAAATATGCTGGAAGACTTTAAGAGTGAGATGCTGCAGATTCTTACCATGTATATCAAAAGAAAACAAGTGGAAGCAGAGAGGGCTTTGGCCATTTTTTTCGTAGATGCACCAAGAGGCATCATAGGAATGAATTCCCATTGAACTCTATAGAGGTTTGTTCAATCTGTGAAGAAAATCATTCTACAGACAAGTGCCCATCCTTGCGCGGACTTAAAACTGTATACCAAGGGGCTGAAGGAGTCACTGAGTAGATCTATTACATAAACCAAAAGAGGCCACATGGACCTAGACCATACTAGCAGGGGATGCAAGGGACATCCCAAGCATACTACAACCCCAACCAAGTCACTTCCATACCTTCTTGGGGCCCCCCTACTCATCCTTCCTTGTCCACGCCTTCTCCTTGGTCCTTCACATCTCAATATCATGCCCAACCAGCCACCCATTCATTTCAACTCTATGCTCAGTTGCAAGTTCAGTGGAATGAATCTCATCTCGGGTGGAGGTCACAATACATCTCCCTTCCCGCTCTTCTGCCTCCACCACCTGCCCACCCACAACCCCATCCACATCCATCTCAAATATACACTCCCACTGAACTACCTGTACCACCATTTCCAAAACCACACATTGAAGTAGTTTAACCCATTTCAATGCTGAGGTATAACACTTCCAAACAACTCCTCTTGAGCTCATTGATTGAAAACATCCATGAGGCAGTCAATGGGTTGGAAAGAAAAAAGAGAGAAAAAAGATCCCTGGGTGAAAATTTCCCTTGGAGGTGCCTAGGGTAGGCAATTAGGGTGAAAACCTCTCTGAGGCGCCCTAGTTGTTTTCAAAAAAAAAAGAAAAAAGAAAAAAGGAGAATTTTTTTTTGCATTGCAGGTTTGTAGGAGGACTACAAAAAGCAGCAGAAGGTGTCAAGGGAGCCCTGAAACCAATACCAACACCTATCCTACCTTCCCACACCTTTCTCCATCATTCTTGGCATTTTTTTCACCTCACTGTGCTTCTTTTTCAAAAACTGTGTTTTCTACAGGAGGCTCCTGTAGGAATTACAGAGAGCCAGAAATGGATACAAAAGGCAGTTTGAAGAACAGGAAAGCTTCATGAAGAACCTATAAACCCTCCTACAGTCTTCACACCTCTTGCCATCATTTCCAAACCTGCATCACACCCCAAACAATGTTTTTCTTCCTGCCCAAGAAAAACACAAAAAAATAGTTTTTCAATAAATAAAAAAAGAAAAAAAAGAAAAAGAAAAGAGAAGAAGCAGCACCATCCACTCATCATTCTCTAGCTTCTACCACTCATTTTCCTTGCTGTCCTAAAAAACTACAGGCTACTCTATTTTACCATAGGATACAAAAATACATAGAGTAGAAATTTGTTTTCTCAATAACTTGAAAACTGTGCATTAATTTAAAAAAATGTTTCAGGGGGAGATGCATATGGATGATAGTAGCATGCCCAAGAAGTTTCAGCAAATTCCAGTGCACGGTTTGCAAGAAATCAGGCTCCATCACCTTCAGCCATTTTTAGCTTTTCTCAAGATCCGTGCATCCATTGACAAAAAAAATTCTATGGGGAGGTGTATAATGATGATAGAAACATGCTCAGAAAGTTTCACATCAATCCAGTTTACCGTTTGGGAGATATGGACAAAACGGGAGCTCTCGTAGGAATTCCTGTAGCAGCTGATCCCATTAAAATCAAGCCACAACAGTAAAAGAAGTGCAACCATGGGATTGAAGGAGACATCTGAAGTTAGATCCAACTAGAGTATAGCCACACATCAGACAGCAGAGAGCATGCAGCAAAGGAAATATAGGCATGCAGCAAAGGAAATACAAGCATGCAATAGCAAAAGGAGCCAAAATACCTCACAGCACATACATTTGACTTACAGGTAAGTGACTAACCCGCTTCTTCATCTAGTTGACTACACTCATCCGAAGATGCCACCACACGTGAGCATAGTCAACTCAGAGAAAGATCCCAAGGACAGGTAATGGAGGGTTTGCAAACTCCGATGCAATGATGAGAGGTGATTGTGGGAAGAAACCATGATGACAAGGCAAGTGGGGACCAACGGTCCAAATATGGCAACGTACATTTCTGCCAGCTCACCCCATCACCAGAAATATCTAAAAGAAGAAATAAGTACTCCTCCTTGAAACTCCTTCACCACCTTTTCTTTCATTCCATCCTTTTCCACTTAGTTGCAGCAAGATCCTTATCACCCCACAACCTCGAAACCATCGTTCTCCATCACTCTCAACCATCCTCCTGCTATTGGCTTTCTATAGGAGCACTTACAAGTTCTACAGGAGCACCTACAGGAAGTTCTACAGGGGGCAGTGAGCTATTTTTTAGAAGAAAACATGGGTTTTTTGCTCGATTTCTAGCTTGAGGGGGTAGGTTCCATGCATACCCACCTTGATTATCAATATGTGCAAGGAATGATATCATTTTAAGGAGGAATTGAGTCCATAGAAGAAGATGAATTACATAAAAAAATTCTGCCTGTTTAAAAAAAAAAAAAAAAAAAAAAAAAAAAACACAGTTTACCTATGTTTTCCTGTTTCTTCAAAATTCTTGTCTCCATTTTTACATTTGGTGTTAAAAAGGGGTATAAGCACAATGACAGGAGGATTCATGAGGAGGGAGCCCATAAATTCAACCAGGCTCCATGAACATCTCCAGGTAGTAGCCATATTCACCAAAGCAAATTGGATGCCAGTTTTTGAGAAATTCTAAGGGTTTGATGAAGAAGTTGCTCAGGAATTTTCCCTTTATCTAGTCCCTCACTCAAGGACCCATGCCACTGTCACTTTTAGAGGACTTTCCATGGAAATAACCCTAGAATTTATCATTAGGGTTACCACCCTTCCTCTTGGATTACCTTGGAGCAAAGATGAAAAGCCAATTGGATAGTCTGCCAAGAAAAACTTCTTCCAAAACAATGAACATCCTATAGAAGACAAAATTGGCATTAGAAGGACAAGCATACCCTACCCTTGGGATGAGGTCAGTTACCAAATCATCAAATATATTTCCTATGAAGGGAGGTATAGCATAGTCTATGACTACCATTTTAGACTTCTCCATGAGCTGAGATATGTCATGGACCCTCCAACGCCCCAGAAACTCAGCATCCCCTATTTTTTCCTACAGTCCCTCATAGACTCCAGCATTAAGTTGAAGGCAGGAGGTCCAGATCAGCTAGCTCACCATGGGTTAATTAAAATGTTAGTGGAAGAAGCCCTCCATACCTTCACAATCCCCATAGCATGGGAGATTTTTCGAAACACGATAATAGAAGATGACATAAAGGACCTCACATATGATATCAGTCCTTCTGATAGTGGGGAGGAGGAGCAGCAAGGGGGGAAAGGGGAAGAAAGCGAGGAACAAGGAGGAGAGGGAGAAAAAACCAAAACAGAACAAGAGGAAACAAAACCAATAGAGACACAGAAAAAGATAGAAGGAAGAGAAAAAGGTGCGGAAAAGACCGAGGTGTCTCCTGAGACCCTAGAAAGAGAGTCAAAAGTTGCTCTCACTACCCTCAGCACCCCAATTAAACCAAAACAAAAGAGGAAGAGGAAGACCTCAATGTATTTCAGGGCTAGGAAGAGCACAAGGATCAAATAAGGGAAACCCCAACCTTCTTCTAAAGTGCCCATTGTTATTGAAGATTCACCCTCTGGCCAAGGGAAGGAATCCCCTTCCAAGGCACCTATCACTTATGAAAGGGGGACTCCTAGGTCTCCCACATGTAAAGAAAAAGTAGAACTATAGGATTCAAAAACAGTCCTACAGGAGGCACAAACTGTTCTACAGAAGGCCTTGTCAAGACTATAGGAGACTGAAAACTTGAAAAAAGACTAGAAGGATAGTCACAGGGGACGAAGGAAATAACAAAGGCTCAAGAACCTGACCCCTAGCCTAGTTTAGGCTCTTACTACAATCTTCTTGAGGGGGGAAGAATCATTCCACAAACATTTGCAGTCCCACTTTTCTTTGAGTTGGAGAAAGAAAGAATAAGAAGCCATAGGTGGATGCAAATCACCAAATCCAAGGGAGTTGAGGATATTGGTCATATGGAGAATCAACTCAAAGAAATGGGAAGAGAACTAAGTGCTATCAGACATAGAGAAGTAATCACAAGAACTCACCTTCAAACATAAAATGAATTGCTAAAAGATAGTTGCAAGAAAAAGAGACACAATTGGCATGCATGGCCAACTGGTCCATGAAGGCACTGCAATGCAGAACACCAACAAAATCATATGGATGATACCTCAAGGACCAATTGCTGCAGTTTCAAATAAAGACTTTGGCATGGAGAGGCACAATGCCTTTCCAAGATTACAGACAGTTTATGGACCTATGTGACCAAAGTTCATCAAAAGACAAGGCAAAAATAACAGAGTTATATTTGCATAACATGGCCCTCATCCAGATTGAATGATCTGATTATGTCAATAGAATCCCAAAAAAAGGATATGTATAACATAGAAAATAAATCCACTTGGTTTTAGACTTGGTGTAACTCAAAATGAGCGTTGCCATTGGTTCGCACAAGAAAGGAATTATTCCAAAGATCTCTGAGAAGATCAAAAAATACGTACTTGCATTGAAAACTATGTACGAACGCATATAAAGAGCTCCTCGAATCATGGAGGAATTTCACGTGTAGAGATTCGCAGAAAGATCGATTTGATTAAGGTCAAAATCTATATTGGATTTCCCAACTTGTTGCTAATAGAAGGTAGGGGGCAAGGAATTGAAAAATTAAGAAATCTATTAATCTGCTAATAAGCTTTTTAATGGCAGTTTTATCCATCACTTTATTATAAAAGGGAAAATTATCAAAGGGCAATCTAGTTCGTTCCTTCATAAGGAAAAATCTCCATATTTTCATGAGCAGGATTAAGAAATGGGTTCAAGACGTAAGGGAAGCAGAGATAAGGAAGTTGATGATAAAGGAGGAGTATGAGCCCCTAATGATCAGAGTGGAGCCATCAGATCCCATGGCTCTCATCAGCACACACCAACTGCTTGCAAATAATCCCCAAATTTCCCCTAAGTATATCAATGATCAGGCTTAGGCCATTGCACATTTTAAGGACATGGAAAGGCTACTTGGGTATGACTATATTCATGCTTGAATGAGGAGGTGGAACACCCTACCACATAGTTTGTAGATCAGGGAGTATCACTCCCCAACAAGGATGAAGGAAGCATTAAGGAGAGTGCCACTGTACAAGCACTCTATGCAAAATTTGAAAGTCAATTGGATTGGCCTCAAATTGAGTCCCCCACTGCTACTAGGCATGCTAGAAGGCAGAAAAGAGGAAGAAGAGAAACAATAATGGGAAGAGGTGGCCAGAAAGGTAGGAGTCCATGATAAAGAAGAGGACCTCACATCAGAAGCATGGGATGTCAGGGAGGCCATCAGGGCCATCAAAGATGAGGAGATGGACTAACTTGCTCAGAGGATGAGCAACACCTTCAGCAAGGGGGTGATGATGAGCCCCATAAATGGTTAATTATATGGGCTCATTCTGCCTCCTAACATAGTTTAATCAACCATTCTCTCAGCTTATTGCACTTTTTTTATTATATTTATGCTTATGGAGTGAGTTGGATTGGTTATGCTGCCATGGAGTCTAATATGTGTTTAATGCGGATTTTTGTTGAATTTTGAAGACAAAGACAAAGATTTAATGGAAAATTGGAAGCAATAATTCGAAGTGGAAAATGAGAGGATTTATAGGAGTTTATCCCCCTCATTTACGACTCCCCACTTTGAATTCTCCTTCATGCACCTCGGAGCACAAACAGTGAAATCAATGCACTGGGAGGCAACCGAGAAAGTGGAGGATAACTTACGTTTATCTCGAGTTTTGGGAGCCAAGCCTCCTTGATTTTAAGGAAGTTGTTGGGAGCTTCAGTTGCATAAGTAAAAAGACCTAGGGCCTCATTAGGAATTTAGTCAGATTTTCGAATCTTTGTTGCAGCTTTGCTCTGCTCAACTTTGAGCTTACTTTTGTTGACAGTTTCATGTAATCATATTATTATTTTGATAATAAAGATGAGATCCTTTTTAAGCTAGCACTGAGTTACCTCAGACTGCTTAAGCTCTTGGGTTAGGGCACAATCCAAGCAGCCAAGCTCTACTTGTGTGTATTTCTATGCTTTGTTTCAGTTTATGAATTAGTTGTTGTTAGATGAATTTCTTTCTTGGTTAAGCATACGTTGCTTTTTGTGATTTAGAAGGTTGTTTCCATTTTAGTTTTCCATAGCAGGTTGAACAATGATAGAAAGAAGATATAAAGGGCAATCAATAGAGTCTTGGCCTCCTTTCCTCCCTTTGGGACCACGAATTGAGGCCAAGACCCTCTTGCTGCCACAAAAAACACAGATTTGCCTTCTCCATAGGATTTCTAGTGTTGTAGTTTGTTAGAAGGTTAATGATTTGCTTTAGATCTCTTCCACCATGCTCATTTCTATCTTGAAATAAGTTTCCTTCCATGCTTTCTCTCATTATAACATTTTTCAGCATTTCTTTCCATAGCTCATAGTCTAGATTAGCTTGATGCAAAATTCTGTTTTTGATGTACTTAGTTTCCTTGCTTGCTTGATCTCCTTGTTTGATTTTCAGGTCCTTTTGCAGCAAATCTCTTTTCACAGCAAGTTAGCCTACCAGCCATCACATTCTCTCCCTGATCTATGCCCTACAGGTCGCCCAAAAGTTCACCTCAAATCTGCCTTAGTTTTCTGCGTTTTTCCATAGGATTTCTTCCTCTCTCTCGACCATATTTTCCTCTCCTAGCAATCCTTGGTGACCCCTAGGCACCTTAACACATCAACCCAGCTTTCAGCTACCCTTTCCACCTACTTTCACACCTTCAAAACTGCTCTCGGCATCCTCCTTTAGACCTCTTGTAGACCTCCTGTAAATCCCCTGCAGCCTCCTGTAGATTTTCCTATAGGCTTCTTTTTGAAGTCCGATTGCAGGAAAAGCCTCCAAAAGACCACCTGAGACCTCTTAGGACCCATCCACACCATCCTACATCTTCTCAAGTCCCAAAACCGCCCTCCATCGCCACCTAATCGCTGGCACATTCATAATTAAATAAATTACATGCATGACAATTTCACATAAAAACACATAAAAATCCAAAAAGATGTTTTTTTTGCTCATTTACTTCTAGAAATAGCTTGAATAATGTTGTTTACTTCTTGAGTAGGTAATGGCATTCATTTCATGGTTTTCCATCTCTCTTTCTGCAAAAGTAGGATTAATTGGTTAAGTAGGGTTTGCTAGGTTTCCTTTACATTTCAGTCTTCTTTTCCTTTCTGCAAGTAGAGTAGCCTCTGTAGAGTAAGCTTTCATTTCTTTCATCACATATAGAGCTTCTTCTAGAATCCATGGAAGTTGGCTTGAGCTCCTAGTGATCTTGCGCCAGCTGACCAAGTGACAACCTGTAGTAAGAACTAGTACTTGTGCATATAGCACTGTCGCTTCCAAGTTTGTTACGAACTACCGGGTTGATAAAAGTAAAGTAGGAAGCCCAGGAGTTGCAGAATTATTACTGCAATACTTGTGCTCACCATATTCCACATATTGAAGGGTTCGATCAGTACTTGGTGATAACCAGACTTTAAGCCAATCTTGCTGAAATATTTAGACCCATTGAGCTAGTCCAGAAGGTGATAAATTTGTGGGATTGGATACCTAATCAGGACAGTGACCTTGTTCAGTGCTCGATAGTCAATACAAGGTCTCCAGGTCCCATCCTTCTTTTGTAGCAACACGATCGAGCTCCCATAGGGTGACAAACTTGGTCTGATGTGCCCTTTTTGCAACAAATCTTAAATCCGCCTCTTGATTTCATCGTTTTCCATAATAGAGCATCGATAGATCGATCCATTGGTAAGTGGCACACTCGGGGTGAGGTGAAGATGTCCCTGTACTCCTCTACAACCTTGTCCATTTGTTCTTGTCATCCAAAGGAGCCCTATCTGGAGGTCGTGGCCGCAATATTCTTCTTGCTTTGAGGGCGAATCATAAGGAAAATAAATTTATTAGTTTGGGAAATCATCTTACTGCATTTCTTCATAGTGATCAAAGAAACGGTAGTAGGCGGTGCTAGCTCTGGTATCATGTACATCTTATTGCCCAAAGTAATATAGGAGTGTGAGGCCTAGAATCATACATAGTATGTTGCTTCCACAAGTATGGTTGGCCTAAAAAAAATCACAATCATCAAGAGGGACAACATCACATAATACCTCATGTGTGAAGTGCTTCATGTTGTAGGGAAGGTGACTCTATTACCTGACGCGAAGATCTAGCCCTTATTGAAGCCACCTGATGGTGCATAGTTGAGGGTGTGGTGTGGTCGGTAGGCCCAACAACTTCATGACCTATGCTGAAATGAGGTTCTTTTGGCTCCCATTGTCAACAATAAACTGGAGCAGAGAACCCTTCAATCACATCTATGAGTGGAAGAGTTGCTCCCCCTCCTCTTGATCTTCGAGCTCATCCTTCTGGATCTTGGTGGTGGCAGCAGTGACACTAGGCTTCGTGTTAATAATTTTATTACCTTTTTCATTCCCCTTGTCAATTTTTGACTCAGATTCGGAACATGCATCTGATTCGCAAGCCTTCATCTCGGCAACCAATGACTAATTCACTTGGCACTCACTTTTTTTGTGAGTGGGGCTCTTATGGAACTCACACCATTTCCCTTTTTCATTCTTTGTCTTTGTGGTGTAGTTATTTGTGTGCGGCTTCGGCGGGTTGTCCTGGGTCACCTCACCTTGGCTTTGTCCTTTGTTCTATAGTTTGGGGTGCCTTTCCCTTGTTTTGGATTTGCAGATCCAAAGTCTCGCTTCTTCTATTGAAATTTATGCTCGATCTTGAAAGTGTATCGATAGGTCGTGCCAAGCGAGGAGATATCGAGGAACTCCATCTCGTCCTAGTTATACTTGTGTAGATAGTCGCAGTACTTGAATACCAAATTCCACTCAGAATCCTTGATACCCAGCTTCGTGTGAAGGGTATGGAAAACATTTGTGAACTTCGACACCTCTTGGTCCCTTCCCTGCCACAACATGGTCCACTTTATGTATTTATCTTCATAGCTTCTGACAAGGTAATATTGTTCCTTGATGGCATCTCGAAAATAATTCCAAGTGGGTGTGCCTAAAAACGGTGAGGATTCCCTTTCATCCTTTGGTTCACAATAGGTTTCCCACCAGTTCTTGACATGTGGGGTAGATTCAAGGAGTGAAAAAGGAATATTTTCCTGATTGGAAAAGTCGTGAGCTGAAAAATATCCTTCTAATAGATTTAACCATCTATCTACGACATTTGCATCTATCCATCCTTCAAATATGGGAATGTTAAAGTTAACTTGTACCTTAAAAGGAGTGGCAACTCCAGAGTGGTTGATGGATGAAGATGCATCGCTTGTGGGTAGCCGCCTAAGGATCTGGGAAAATTTATCCATCATCGCATTCCTTTGTCGCTCGAGGGTTTCCTCGAGCAATATTTTGAGAGGATATCCTAAACTTTTCCTAGATCCTTTGGCGGCTACCCACAGGGGATGCATCTTCATCCATCATCGCGTTCCTTTGTCACTCGAGGATGACCTTGCAAAGGTTCAACCAAATCGAGCCCTAATGCCTTATACCCTGACCTCGTTGGGGACATGCAAAGAAAAATAGAGAAAGAGCATATCACTCTGATACCACTAATCTAAACTTATGGAAAACCCTAAACATCAAAAAGCCTAACCCTAGGAGATGAAGCGCCAAAATTGTTGGCCCCATTTGGGTAAATTGGTACATCAAATTCCTGGAGTCGTAACTTTGGCATGTGATCTCTGCTTGGCTATCATAATACTTCGTTTCAAAGATATTGAAGAGGAGGCCAAAAACAAAGCCATAAACTAGTTTGGGACTTTTTTGGTCACTCTGTTTTCCCTAAAACCGTATTTTAGTCCCTCAAAATGGATCCAGAAGTTTAGAACCAGAAAATTTGCCAAAAATAGTAAGTTGTGTTACAATTAACGAAATTGAAAAGAAAAAAAGTGGGGGTCCAAGTGGAATAGGCGGGTGGACACCAATATCCACCTAGATCAAAGAGGGAGTAGGAAAATAAAAAAATTTGAAATATTATTTTCTGTGATAAGAGATGAGAGAATAAAAGATTCTTTGTGCAAGACGGAGATCATGCTTTTTCTCCAATTGTTAAGACTTTGAAGAAGTATGATAATTTAAGAAGGCCTCAAGGACTCATGTGGAGAAACTATTATTTGTTGTAACAAAGAAGGGGTATATATAAAAACTTATGTTAGCTTCATAGGGAGCTCGAAATGATCACAGTAGAATATGTCTCAGATTAAGAGGGAGTTGGCCATTGAATGTGATCTTGAATTGATGAAGCCCGATGAAATCTTCTTTGCAAAAGTTTGATGATGATAGGTAGTTGATTGGTTCTTTAATGAAATTGTTCAAAATATTTTCTTTGTTGTGAATATATTAAATCAAATGAATCGAAAGTATGATCATTAGATACTCTTTTGGTACTGCTAATTATTGTTTGAAGTATGTGGCAAGCAATGAGCTTAGGCTGCTAGGACACTCTGACTTTTATTGGGCTAAAAGTGTTGTTAATGGAAATAATACATATGGTGGGTCTTTTCATTGAGCTCAAAAATGGTTTCTTGGATAATCAAGAAAGAGTCTTCCATGGAAACTAGTACTATTGAAGCTGAATATATGGTAGCCTATGTAGTTTGAATTCGGAAATTGCTTGCCAGAATGTTTGAGCAGGTGCATGAATCAACCATGATATTTTTTGATAGTCAATCATACATGGAAGTTCAAATAAAATTGGTATCATGTACCAATATATTTTTGACATGGTGCAAAATGGAGTAGGAAAGCTTCAATACATCTCCAATGATAAGTAGATAATTGACATTCTCAAAAAGCTTCTGCCTCAGGTGAAGTTTGTATACTTTGGAGACAAGCTTGGATTGGTAGATAACTCCTCTATCAATGAGAGGGAGCATTGATGTGACATCAACATGGGTATGGATCATATTATTGGTAATAACAAGAGTTTGGACCAGATTGTTGATGGGTGAGAAACAAGGGTAAGGCTTAGACTATTGGTGACAACACGAGCATAATCTAGACTGTTCGTGAGATAACACAAGGGAATAAAAATTCTTGAAAGGAATGGTCTTTGAGGCTTGAACACTTTTGGAGTGTGTGCCTCTTCAAAATCATGGCCCAGGGAGAGGCATTTGGATTTGGGATAGGGGTTTCACTAGGGTTTGACCATGGGGGATGGCAACCTTGAAGTAGTCAGAGTATCATGAGGTGAGACACCCACCGAATCATGGTGACTAGTTGAGTAAGTACCATTAGTTAGGAGAGATAACCTGGGATGTGGTACATATTAATGATGATTTTGATGTAGGTCAAGGGTATTAACCTAGATGAAAATGCTATCGATGTGATTTACTTTTCTTTTTAGAAAGATCATGTATACAAAAAACATTTGGATAGTCATTATGAATACATCCCTAACTAAGTGGGAGTGTTGAAGAATGTAGCTATGGATAGTCTTCATAATCCTTGATGTATTTATAATACTATCTAAAAACACGAAAGAAAATTAAATTTTAAATTAGAAAAAATGAAAATGAAAAGAAAGGAAATCAACAAAACCACCTAAACTTAAGATCCTTGAAAATAGCTCATACTCATGTAAATAACATATTTACCATAAGTTACTGACCATCATAATTTAAGAAATTATTCTCATGAAAGATGGGATAAGGAACAAGATGTAAATAAATATACTTACCAAGAATTATTTCCCACCATTATTTGTGTGCTCTTCAACACTTTAATAAATATGAGTAAAAATGTAAATGTGTAGGCTTACTAGAATTTAATTTACAAATAGACATGATATAATTTACAAAGAGGCATGTCTCTTGGGTATCTTGAGTATAAAATACACTTGAAACTTTTCATTTTACACATTCACTTTTCATTCACATATCTCTCTCTCTAATACACACGTGATCTCACATATATGAAGTTTTCAACATTGTGATATCTATTTTCCTTTCATGGTTATTGGTTTAATTTCTGAAGCATGATTGCTTGATGAAGATAAAAGAACTATAGTATATATTCACAAGTAATTACCATAGTTCAGAAATAATGCTTGTATCTATTACACTCTATTTTCCAACATATCAAGCTTCTAATATTTAATTTACTTTAAGCATATGATTTTCTTCACACATTGATGTTGCTTGGTTAATCATTAGAATTTTACTTGGAATTTCCATCGTTTATGTCACAACATATGACTATGTATTTACTTCAGTTGGATGGGCATCTTTTCGAGGTGTGGTGTTAATGGGCTCTGTATTTGTTTCCTTCTCATCATTTTGGACTTATTTTCTTAAAGAATTTAATGTTTCTTTCTATATGAGTTGTTCTATTATGTTTTCCAATGATTCCTTATCATCATTAAGATTCTTAATTTGCATAAGTAGATTGTGACTATGATTCCTAATACATGTAAGTTTTTCAACTTTTAATTCATTTTTTTGTGAGATTCAACATTATATTACTTTGAAACAGGGATACAACCATCATGACCTAGTGATTGTAGCTTTCGAGCTAGGAAACCAGCCCATGACCACCAATTTAAAGTCTTAAAATTACAAATTCTTCGTTTAACCATAGGGTCATTCAAAACCAGAGATAACACATAACTTGTTGTTCAAAACACAACAAAATAGTCACAAAATTGGTCCTTGTCTAGAAATCTATTACAAACAAAGGGAAACATTGCAGAACTAATTAGAAATGAGATATAAAGAGAGTCCATTAGGCTTTCCATAGAGAAGACAACCAATATTGCAGCAAAGGGCAGTTGAGTGAGGACCATGGCCAAGAGATGTGTGAGGACCACATATCCAAACGCAACTGCCAACAAAGCCATCACAAACTTTGTGATGTAACCATAAGTGTGGAACTATCCATCAACCCCAATTTTTTCTACATGCATACTCCTTACACCTTCAATCCCTTTGCAGGAATTGCCACTGGATCTCCCTAGAACTTCCAACCACGTCAAGAGCATGCACATAAACCATTGAACATCACCAAGACCACCTAGCATCTTACAACCTCGAATTGGATCCTAATTGTAATAAACCTTAGACCAAATGCCTTGATGGTCAAGAGAATTTGTCCTGGGCAAGTTGAAACTGCATAATTTGAGGTTAGAAAAAAAAAACATGCTGAACCACAGATGCAAGGAGAAATGAGCTAGGAGTGGCTGAATCTCAATTCTTGAAATCACATGTAGGCTCAAGCCTTCAATGAACAAAAACCACCATCATACATATATCGTTTGGGAAGAAAAAGAAGCCACCAAGGAGCCCCCATGACAAGCCTCAGAGCCGAGAGGGCCACGGAATTGTTTCCAAGACTTAATGAATTTTACCCATCATGATGACTCTTGTAATTGACCACATACTTCCAATATGAAAGTATAATATAAGAACAAGTTCTCTCTCCCATGTTATCTAAATAAAATCTAATGATCTCTGAATGCCTTAGGACTAGTGAATTGGTAATCTAATTCACCTAACCAAGGAGAAGAATAGTACACCCAACATTGGTGGTGATGTTGATTGCCAAAGAACAACTGTTATTGCTAGAATGGTTTCCGATGCCCACCATTTCATTTCCAAACTTGAACATATAGAAAATGTTTATACACTTGAGACCTTGTATAATGTTCTCGCACGCACCAACCTTAATCCACCTTGAATTGGCTTGAGTCAAGTTGATCCCATCATGATAGCCGCCTGTTATCACCTGTCATACTTTCTGGTGATTATGTCAAACGGTCCTATTTTTATCCCTGCTACAGGAAAAAAATGGGCCTAAGTCCTAAATCCAAAGGATAGTCAGAATTTAGGAGTCGGTTATTGACACCTGATATTAGAAGAGGAATATTGGAGTATTCAAAAGTTAGGAGGTCAAATCTCGGAGCAGGCCCATATTGGCACCCGATATAGGAAATGAAATACTTCGGAGCACAATGGTATCATAATCTCAAAGTTGTGTAACTCTTTAGAAATTGAAATTATTCAAACTACCCTGTGGTTTCCAAGAAAAGGAAATATAAAGGAAATCGTTGAAAATTCGAAGACTTGAGGACATTTTTTTCTCTCCTCCTCTGAAGACACATGGCAACTAGTGGAAGACCCTAAGAAGAAGACAGGGCTGATGACATCAGTATGACATAGCCGTATAATGGACACGTGGAAATCAATTTTGATATTTTCGGGGGCCTAATGGGGAAAATCTAGATAAAATGTGCCACCACTCAAGAGGCACCATGTGGAGATGATGGCCTCAACATGATGACATCTCAAAGGTCAGTAGTTTGGAGGAAAGACATTTCGTATTCCCTTGTTCAAATTGTTTTATAAAAATTTTGATCTGATGGAGGGGCTCTGATTTTTTTCACACTCAATTATGAGGACTTAGAGGAGCAAGGACATAGAAAAGGTAGAGCACCCAGGTGCTATGTTGAATATCGGAGGTCGAAATTTTTGGAACCTCTTTGAAATTGCATTTTTGAAAAGATCCTGATAAGAGGGGTTTTTGATGTGTTGTTGGAATTTGGTTTCGAGGGCCCAAAGAACCAAGGGCGCAGACCAAGGTCAAGCACCCAAAGTGCTATGGAGCCTATTGGAAAAAGGAGAAATCATAAATTTTCTTTAATTTCCAATTTGAAGAAGTTCAGATGAGAGGAGCCCTGACGAGGAGAGGCACTTGGTCGCAAGCATTCAAAGAACCAAGGGAGAAGCACAAATACCATAAGGAGATGGGATCTTGATAGTAGCTTGAAGGCTTTAGAAACGAAGTGTTGAGCCTACGGTCACAACACCTAGTCCTATTGGGGATAAATGGTAAGGGGGACCAACTAAAAAAGGGATGAAGTCATCAGAACTATGCAAATTCGTGATACTTTCCTAATGAAAGTTACGATGAAGGCTCTCATACTATAGCACTCAAGTGTTCTATCAGTGGTCCCAACCAGTGGTCCCATGGAGGTAAAACAAGAGGGGCGGTAAGAGAAAAGGGGCTAAGAGCATCGAGATGATATGATTTCATAATGTTTATTCCAAATAGAGTTACAATGGATGAAGGCTCTGATACTGCAGCCCCCCAAGCATTATACCAATGGTCACAGGTGGTCGTTCTATGGCATATGAAAAATAAGGATCTAAGCACAAGAGGGCTTGAGGCATCAAACTTTTGATTTTCATAATTATATTTTAATTAAAGTTATGATGCGCCTCAACTCCGTAATCGCACCATGGAAGTGTTATAAGATGTATTGGTTTCTTATAGTGTACCACAGAGGAAATAAAGGGATAGATGGGTCAAAAGATATATCACAGAGCACCTTCAATGCCACCACACACCTGATCACATACAACTTCAATAGGGGAAGTTTCAAGTTGTTAAAGGGAGAAAGTGACAGGCGAAATGGCCGGAAATCATGGGGAATATTGTAACAAAAGTATGGCTGGATCATCAACCCACCACTGATCCAGACATTAGAGTCTAATTCCACCTAAAGAAATTAGAGGAATAAATGTGTAGATATCTTATTATGTCCACAATGAAACCTCACATTTCTCATGTTTTGTTATTTTGTAATTTTTTTCATTATTAAGAAGAGAATAGGATCTATTTTGTAATCATTAGGACATTCACATGCTTAGAAATCTATGTTGATCAGACAAATGTAACATTTGAAAATATTTTGTGAGTTGTTTTTCTTTGCTTCTCCCTATAAAAAGAGGGAAGAAACTCATTAGAAAGGTTATGAAATTCTATTTTTGGAGGTCCAAATTTTGTTTGTTCATATATTCCAAGTTATTTTTGTAGAGAAAGAGGTTCCAAGTTTTGGTTCAATTTCTTGTTTAAGAAGTGGTAATTCTTATCAAAATTTTAACTCTGTTGAGCCTTTGATATGGACTCCATTTTTGAAGATTAATGAAGAATATCTAGTGATTCCAAGCATAGTTATGTTTAATATGCATTCTTTCGTTGTATATCATTTCATATGTGTTTCTCTTCCTAAAATATTGTCTAAGTTGTAGCTGATGGATTCATTCATAGATCATGGATTTACTTATGTTATATTGTAGTTGAAAATACCTGTGAAATTGAAGATTTACTATGTTATACTATAGTAGAATGTACCCATGACGTATTGAGCTGGAAACCTTAAAATGTACTCCATAATTTCTACATTTCATTTCCTTACGCTTACATAATTCTGCTGGGATTTATTACTTAGGATTATGGCATTGTCCAACCCTTTGTGTTAAATTCTTTCCTTACTTTCCCTCTTTCCATATTTATTGCAATGACAAAATGAGCTGCATTTACTGTGTGCAGTCCATCAGACTTGGACAATAATTCTTGAGATGATCTATATTGTTTATGTGTATGTTTGAATCCACCTCTATGAAAGGTATTTGAACTAGATTTAAAATAAATTTTCATTTATCTCTTGAGCAGTAATGAATCATCTTCAAGAGAGACAAAGATGTCCTAGGCACTCACCTCTCCTCAACCGAGGGGTTATCTCCAGTACCTACAACATCTTCTGATGCTATTGTCAGGGACCAATCATAACATTTTCCCTATGTATGACACTTGTACACCCTTTGGTTAGTTGAACAGAAAGGGGTATGTGTTGAAGATCTCTAACCTTGTCAACTCCACTAGTTTGTATCTCATTTTGAGCATCATGTCTTTCAAAAGGCCTCACACTCGCTTTGAAACTTCACAACAGAGAACTCCACATGTGTCAGGCCCTGAAAAGATAATTTCTAGGAGAGTCTCGAAAGAAGGAACTCCTTTCACTCCAGGGCTAGTGATCTCTTTCCCAGAAGTATCAACATCCATCTCTCAAAACGTTGTGAAAAATTTCTCTGAATATTCCTCCAAAAACTTGGAGTATTCTAAGGAAAATTGTACTATGTTCATCCCATTTTCCTCAAGAGTGAAGATCGAAGAAGCTTATGCTAGCACACCTCCCTTCACATTTCATACCTTCCCAGAACCTAAAGAAGTCAATTATATTCCCATAAATAGTCCAACATAGAGAATCAATAGTTTTCCAGCTGAGCTTCAATTATCTACAACTCATATAGCTCCTCAACAAGGCTCTCCTATAAACCTCCTACCACCTCGCTTGCAAAGCAAGGTTTTCCATGGTTTTCTCTTAAATAAATATGCTCCACTAGACTTGCCACAAACCCTAAATTGTATGCCACAAGATTATCTAAAACTCTTACCAAGATTCACTAGATCAGATGATATCTCGGCTTAAAGACATATAAAAACCTTTTGTACACTTACAAAAAATATGAATGTAGAACACCTAGATGTGGTGTTAAGACTCTTTATCTAGTCCATAGATGGGGAGGCCAAGAACTGGTTCAAATCCCTCCCAAATGCTTCAATCACTACCTGGGAGGAGATGGATAATTATTTTATGCATACATGGGGAGAGAAAAGGGACCATGGGTACATCCTCATTGAATTCAATGTAATGAAGAAAAAACCTAATGAAGATGTTTCAGAATTCATAAAAAGTTTTAACAAATTATACAATACTCTTCCAGCTAACATCAAAACTCCACAGGATGCTGCCGAAGTGGTTTTTGATGGACTTTTTGAGCCTAAATTTGGGTTCACTCTTAGAGAAAGAAAATTCCGTACCCTGGACCAAATTCAAATAGATTCTTTAGAAGTTGAAGAAAATTTCACCTCCACCGAGAAATGGAAAGGGAAAACTGAGTATGGTGATAGCAGGAGGGGAAAGGGTAAGCAAACTCTTTTGCCCATGGGAAGGGAATTCAAGAACCATAAGCTTTATGAGATGAATAAACTGATAAGAATTTTTTCTAACAAGCTTGTAAAACTGGAGTTGGAAAACAAAAACCCTCGTCGACAGAGTCAACCATCTCCAAGATGAAATTTAAACCCTCAATATAGAATACCACCCTTATAGCTCTTGCAAAGGGAGAGAAAGGAACAAAAAGATCATATTCAACCACCTTTGTATCTGGTAGATGACCTAGAGGAACATGTTGAAGAAACCATAGAGGTTCAAGAAAACCAGTTCTCTTCTCTTTCTAATGAGGAACATGAAATGGAAGCACGTGAGGAAGAAGTGGATAACTTGGATGCCCCATTGGATGATGGTTGGATTGACAAATATTGAAGACAATTTTATGACTTCATGTAGGCCCAGTTACATAGAAACTGTGACCTCAGGTCTTCAAGGAAAAGGTCTATAATGCAAGATCAAAATGAAGATACTCCTCACTAAAATTCCCCTAAGTTAGCAGAGAAAGGAAAGAAACTTCTTGACCCAGTCCCACCAAAGAAAGAAGGAGTCTTCAGATCCTCTTTCGCATAAGCTTGAATTCCCCAGAATAGAGAAATTGTCTCCCCAAACCAAGCCAGTTTGCAGTAAGGAGAAGGAACCTTTTGAACTTACAACAACTAATAGGAAACTCTCCGCCTTTAATCTTCAAAAAGAGTTAGAGAAGGTCAAGATCTCTATTACCTTAACTGAATTGTTAAAACAACTTAATTATAAAGATCAAGTATCTCAGTTCATGTGTCCTCCTACCATTGCTCCTATGTAAGATACCCTGAACCTCCAAGAAGAAAGACTCATGTATGTATTTGGACCTCATGTTGAGGAGAAAGACTCTTCCACTACCCCTTTCTATGTTACCTTGGCAAGGCATCATCTCCTAATACATAATTGTATGCTTGACCTAGGATCTTCTCATAATTTGATGTCATTGTCAGTCATGGAGAAGTTAGGACTACAAATAACAAAACCATATAAAAACTTGTACTCCTTTGATTCTAGGAGATTAAAATGCCTAGGGATGATTAAAGACCTAGTGGTCAATTTGGCTCAAATGCCTATAAAAAGTGTTGTGATCGATATTGTAGTTGTTGACGTCCCTACAATGTTTGGTATGCTTTTGTCTAGGTCATAGGGATAAAAAATTAGGGGATCTATCAAATTAGATATGACATATACCACCATTCCTGAGTTTGGTGAGAGGAACATTGAATGTATAGAGAATCAATATTTGTAAAGATAGTTACAAGAGCTGATTGTAAAAATAATGCTCCAGTGTATGGTAAAGAGAAGGACTTCCCTTGTTTTTTGCTAGAGGAAAATGATCAAATCATGGATGAAACACAGGTAGAATGTTCTCTTCAGCTAAATAAACAATCACTAGAGTGTAATAAAGTATGGAAGTTATACTTTGATGGTGCTTATTCCAGGGAAGGAAATGGAGTAGATTTGTTGTTGGTGTCTCAAGAAGTCAACATGATTCCTTGCTCTTTCAAGATAGAGTTTGAAGCCACTAATAACGTTGTTGAATATGAAGCTTTGTTGTTAGGGCTAGAAGCTACCAGAAATCTCAACATTGGGTGCTTAGTAGTGTTTGGAGACTCGGAACTGGTGGTGAAACAAGTCAAAAATCAATACCAAACTAAACATCCAATATTCAAGGCTTACCGAAATGAGGTATCAGATCTGATTGAGAATTTTTTCTTAGCCTTTACTATTCAATTTTTGCTTAGAGATAGAAATCGGAAGGCTAACTCCTTGTTTGTAGCTACTAGTAACTTTAAGTCTCCTTAAAACTCCATGCTCAAATACGAAATTGAGGTCAGGTACAAACCTTTAATACCAAACAATGTCAAGTGTTGGAAGACATTGGAAGATGAGGAACAAATAAAATGCTTCATGGAGGTTATTGGAAAGTTTTTAAACTCAATGATTGACTAGGAGGATGATAAAGTAATAGATGAACAACAAGTCAGTTGGGGAGAAACTATTGTTGGACACAATATTTTACAACTGAAAGGCAACACCATCCCCAAGGGTTTGGTCCCATTGGAAAGGCTTTTTAACTCAAATGATGTGGTTACGAAGCGAACTGAGTAGGAGCTTGAAGAATAGGTGGAATACTTTAATGTTGGTACATAACAAGACCCTAAGGTTATACAGTTGGCTAAATGAGTTCCTAAAGAATACAAGTAAAGGTATCTGGACCCTTTTAAGAAATATTTGGATGTGTTTTCTTGGTCATATGATGACTTGAAAACATTTGATACTACCATCATTCAACACAAAATTCCTTTGAAAACTAGGGTAAATCCATATAAGCAGAAGCTCAGGCTGATTAATCCTCTTTTGCTCAAATCAATTAAAAAGGAGGTGAAGAATCTATTACAGGCTAAGCTAATTTTGTCATTAAGGTACTTTGATTGGGTATCAAATCTGGTTCCTATCAAGAAGAATAATGGAGAAATAAGGTTATGTATCGACTGCAAAAATATGAACAAGGCCTCACAAAAGATTATTACCCTCTGCCTAAAATGGACTACATTCTATAAAAGGTGATAAGATACACTCGGATGTCCATGATGGATGGTTTCTCTGGATACAACCAAGTTGTTGCACATCTATAAGATCATAAGAAAACCAATTTCACTACACCCTAGGGAATATTTATGTATGCAAGAATTCCCTTTGGCCTCATAAACACGAGAGTGGCTTTTTAGAGAGATCTGGATATATAATTTTTTGGAGAACAAACAATTTTGTAGTAATTTACCTAGATGACATCATTTTGTTTCTAAAAAATAGATGAAGAGCACATTAAACACTTGCAGCTCAGTTTTGAGAAATGTAGAAAGTATGGTCTGTCTTTAAACACCAATAAATCTCAGTTTTCTCTAAGGAAAACTACTGGGCCACATTGTTGCAAAGGAGGGAGTAAATATTGATCCCAAAAGGGTGAAAGCTATAAACAAAATTCCATTACTAAGAAATAAGAAAGAAATCCAGATCTTCTTGGGCAGAATCAACTTTTTGAGAAGGTCTATACATAATTATGTTGAAATTGTCAAAGAGATCGCAAATATGTTGAACAAGGACAGGGAAGTAAAGTGGATTGTAGAAGCTTGAGAAACAAAAAGGCTTTTATAATTTATGTCCTCCAATAAAATATAACAACTTGTGTTCCTATGGGTGTTGTGAAAGATATCCTTCTGCAAGGTGATAGTGACGGAAAAAGAAGCCAATGGATTGCTAAAATACATGAATATGACATGGATATCAAAGGCACCAAGTTGATAAAAGGGAAGGGGCTAGCTACAATTATGTCTGATGCAAATTTCCAAGCTTTGGGCATAAACTTACTAGAAGGAAATGATGGAGAAAGTGGAAAAGTAGAGGAACAACAAAGAATTGACACCTCAACTCACAAAATTCAGATGAAATACCTTTTGTCCCACTGGTATAAACATATTGTCCATTATTTAATTTTTCTGGGGTGTCCAATAAATTCTGACAAAGTTAAATACAAGGCGTTGAGGCTACAAGCCCAAATATTTGTCATCTCAAATGGTCAACTATATTGGAAAGAACCGGTAGAGATTTTTCTCTTATGTTCGGTTGAAGAAGAGATCCATAAAGTGATTGATGAGCTCCATAATTGTGTCTGTGGAGGACATTATAGTTGGAGAGCTACAACACATGAATTTCTCAAAGAAGGCTTTTATTAGCCTAAGTTGTTTGGTGAGGTGCATGCCTATCTTCGGGCCTGTGCGAAATGTCAAATGTTTGTAGAAAAATATAGGTCAGCACCCCTTCCCTTAATCCCCTTGTTTGTGGAAGAACCCTTCAGGAAATGGGGTTTGGACTTGATTGGAGAAATACACCCATCATCTAGTGGTTAACATAAATGGATACTCATAGCCACTGAATATTTCACTATGTGGGTGGAGGCCAAATTAGCTAGAAATGCAACTAACGCTATGGTTTTCAAGTTTATGGAGGAGAGCATCCTTTCCAAGTTTGGCTTCTGGAGGAAAATTGTCACTGATAATTCCTAGGTATTCAAGTCAGTCAAGTTTATTATTTCTTGCCAAAAGTACAACATTATAGTAGGCCACTCCACCACCTATTACCCACAAGGGAATGGATTGGCTAAAAAAACATTAGTAAGAACTTTGAAGAAGGCAATATTTGAAAATTAGAAGAACTAGGACTCACAGTCGAAGTTTAAATTACAATGTTACATCAATCATACAAAATTGAGAAACAAATAATGCTTTGGCCATTTTTTGTCCTAGATGCAGAAAGAAACGTGCTAGGAATAAATACCCTTTGGATACCATTGATATTTGTGAGATATGTGTTGATCAACATGTTATAGATAAATTCCCATTTCTATCTCCCTAAAAGAAGTATTGAGAGGTGAATGCCCAAAAGAACCCATGGAACTCTTGTTATTTATGAATAAGAGAATAACAAGACCCTCTAGGCCTTTCCAATAGTCCTACAAGCATCCACATTATGCTCCTTATGGAAATTGGTATAAAAAGATAGAATGCATCACAATTCAGCAAGGCCCACTACCAAATAAACTCTGTTTATAGTGGAAAAAACCTCAAATCCAATCAAGATAGGGTACTTCTTTTCAGTTCCACCCAACTTCTTAATTCTCTAATCCATATTCACCAGCAGGATGGAGACCCTAATAGAAGCTACAATAAAAAGGTCTCATGCCTCCACCTATAATGCATATTGTTTCCATGACTCCTCAAAATGCTATCCAACAACAATCACCAAGAGCTCCATAAATACCAACCCAGCCTGCACCTAATCCAAATAATAGGTAGGCCCAACCTGTCTACAACATCAATCCTTCCAATTTTTTGAATTACTCACTGAATTTGGTTGAAATCAATGATTTCCACCTCAAGTTAGGGAAAAAAACTTAGAATCATCCACCTCTTGTCATTATTGAACACTATGAAAGTGTTGAACCCTAAGGGACAACTAGAGATCAAGAGGAGGAAGAGAATGTATAAGAACAATATGCAACACGAATTCCACCTCCTATCCCACCATTTCCACAAATATTGTAAGATATGAAGCCTAATAAAGATACAACACTTTGTTGGATGGGCTTAGAAATAATTATGCAAATATCCCCATTCTTCAGGACAACAAATAAATACCCATTTTCAATAAGTTCATCAAGATATTATTTTTCAAAGGGTCAGGCAAAAAGAAAATAAATCCTCCTACCATTCATGTATAGGACAACTTTCTAATATCATGCTCGAGAAAGCTACACATCTAAAATATGTTGACCCTAGAAGTCCTGTTGTAACTGTCTATATATATGACACTCCCATTACTAAAACTTTGATAAAAAAAGGAGTATCTATTAATGTCATCATAAAGGGAACTATGCCGAGATTGAGCTTTCAGTTGTCTCTGAGGCACACTCCCACTATTTTGTGGCTACCATATACCTCAACTATATGTCCAGAAGGAATATTGGAATATATAACTATATCAATTGATTCATGGGAGTACCCTTCTTATTTCATTGGCTTGGACACAAGGAACAAGCTCAGTAGTTACCTCTTACTTTGGGTAGGCCATGGTTGGCTACAACAAATGCTTATATAGGGTGCAGGGAAGGAAAAATGGCAATAGAAAATGGTTACTCTACAAAGAATCTCACACTTTATCCACTTGCCAAACCTTCCTTGGATGAAGAGAATCCAATGTGGATAGAATAATATGGGGATGGCCCACTTCTCCAAATTCTAAAATTTTATAGAGCTCTTTCTCTCATAAAACTTGAAGAAGAAACTATGTTCTCAAATTTTATGCAAAATTTGTATAACAATCCTTTTCTCTTTGGGGACATAGTGATCTTTGAAGATTAGGAAATTACTAGTTTATTGATTGAGGAAACTACATGGAAGAGGTTATGTATTGTAAATGAAATTCACTCGTCTAATAAGATAATTGAAGTTGCACCCAAGAAGACATTGAGAATCAAAAATAGTTTCATTGTTGCCAAGGAACATAAATTTCTAGAAATTCAACAGAAAAGAAGTCTAGCCTTTGCCTAGAACTATTCATATATGAAATGTATACAATAATACATCTACCAAAATCACATCTATATAGAATATGGATCTAAGCCCATCAAGAAACTACAAAGAAGGATGAATCCAACACTTAAGGACATTCTCTTAAATTATATTTAGGCCAATAAAATACACTTAAATGAAGAAATTGGATTCAAAATTAACTTCCAACAAATGAAATTTGATGAAGCATATGAGCTCAGGGTATAGAGGAAAATCAAATACACAAACCTACAACATCCTTGCCATTATAAACTCTTCTCTAAACAGTCCCAAATGTTCCCTGGGCGATAAAACTCATGATATCCAATTTTTTTAGATCGATTTCCCACCCCTCCTTTGGTTTATGGGATTCTGATTTTGTTCATACCTTGCTTAGATACCTGTCTAGATTCGCTGGATTGATTTGATTTGTTTTTAAAAACTCACTCTTTTTTGGACTCCGCTCCTTCCCTTTTGTTTCAAATTCATAGGACTTCCGACTGTTATTAGCACCACCCTTCTCAACTTCCTTTTCCTCTTCAGGTTTCAAACCCACGTTGATCATGAACAATGGATCCCACAACCCAATATAGAACCCAAATCATGGATCCACACCTTCCTCCTAAATTTTGCAGTGGAATATAATATTGTGAGCAAAGAAAGAGCATAACTCTCTGGCAACCTAGGAAGGAAGAAGAGTAGAAGGAAATTAAATATGAATAGGTTGATTTTATAATAGTTGAAAATGTCAAATTCAGTAGAATATTCTAAGATATTATGAGCAGAGAAAGAGGATAACTCTCTTGCAATCTGGGAAGGAAGAGTAGCAGGAAGTTAAATGTGAATAAGTTGATTTTGGAATAGTCGAAAATGTCAAATTCTGTAGCGAAATCTAAGAGATTATGAGCAGAGAACTCACATAATTCTCTTGCATCTTGGGAAGGAATAAGACTAGTGAGAAATTAAATGTGAATAGGTTGATTTTAGAATAGTCAAAAAAGTCAATTGGTATAATTTTTATGGTGGCTTATGTTTGCACTATTAAGGCTAATTTTATTTTCATTTGAATAAAAGGAAATCACTTGATATAGAGGGGATATATCTAATAATGATGTTGGAAGGCCTAGAGAGTGATAATTTTTCCTTGAGGGAATTAATAAAAATTATAGAAGATATTTTTAATATAAGTAAGTATGTTCATATAAGAAGGGAAAGGGGGCATGAGGTTTGCATATAAGGGGAATATCCACTAACCTTTAAGGAGGTGGAAAATATCCTCAATTCTATGAATAATTTTATTAATAAAATCAAGAATTTGTAGGTAACCCATTATTTTTGAGGAACTTCACTTAGAGTTCAAAGATGCCCTACTAGAAGCTAGCAAAAGTTTAGTTTAAATTAGTCATTGTATTATGTATTATCTAGTCATATATTTTAACTTGGGACTAAATTAGTTGTTTTTAGTTGGGTCACTTAAGATTTCTCATTTTTGGTAGTATATCACTTGGAAAATCTATGGTGACTAACTTTTTTAGTCATCTTGTCACTAATTTCTCATTTTCTACTAGTGAGTGGGAATTTTAGATGGCGACGTCTGTATTGCAATTTGAATATTTAACAAAGGACCTGGATTCAAATCATTTTCAATCTCCTTTATTGTTCCTCTCAATATTAGGTTCTTTGCTTTCCATTCCCCAACAAACCCTGCAAGTGCATTCCCAATAGCTTTATAGAACCTCATAACATAACTAGTTGTAGTTCCAAACATATGAAGGTTTGTTTCTACTTTAATGATAACTTTATTACTATGCATCCTTACTTTTTTAATTTTCGATGTTTCATTGTCCCTATTATAGTTTGCATGTTGAAAAATGATAGAACAATCATTGAAATTAGAGACTTCTTTGGCAATTTGCTTTATTATTTTTTTATTTTAATTTAAACAAGTACTGACCCAATCAAGTAGTGGACCACTAATTCATAATTCATTACCAATGAGTTATAATTGCCAGCTTCAAACGGTAATTGTTGTGGCCCATGAACTGGAGCTCCGGCGACAATGGCGGAACCCTAACCCTAGTTTCGTTTCAGACCCGATTCTCACCATGGCGTCGATCGGCCTGAGATTTGGGTCCATGGACCTTTGACTGGCAGCATCGCGACAACAGTTCACGGGTTTTTTTTAGCACCCCGGGTTACTCTGCGGTCCCCCACCGGTCCCATTAGTGCACAGGCTCTCCTATCAATCCGTCAGGTGGTCCCCTGGTCGGTTCTCTCTGGAGCATCTCTGTATTGACAGGCAGCATGGGTGATGAAGACCTCGTAGACTACGAGGCGGACCCCATGCCTCACCAAGACATCTGGGCGCATATGAAGCGGCCTACTATGAAACCCCGAAGTGTTGGGATTGCTTCTGAGACAGCTGCCTCATCCCTTCAACTGCATCTGCCGCTCTCAGGGAAGAAGAAATCCTCAGATTTTCACCTGGCCAACTCTCTGGCCCTTGAATGCCTGCCCCTTTCTCCTGCTATGCTCCATTTACTAGGTTCCTGCCTACAGACCTCGCCTTCATTTGATTCTCCGCTCCTGAACCCTACTCGCCCTGCACTACCAAAGCCCCCACCGCCTCCGCCTCCATCGACCTCACATTCACCCTCCGTCTCATTTATGCCGCAGAACCCACAGGATTCATTGCGCCCCCCGCATTCTCTCCTCCTGGGCACTAGTGGTATTGGACTTCACTCCCCAATCCATTCGGGTTATTTTAATACTCCTCTGCTTCCGGTTCGATCTGCATGATCCACACAACATAGTTCATTAGATCCATGCCGTAAGCTCCTAAAGGACCTCCCCTTTGGTAAGCGCTCAAAGAAATTGAAAAAAGGCAGGTGCCTTCGAGCTATAGATTCTGACTTCAACATCACCTTTGGCGAAGAAGCTCAGATGCCGGATGTTATGGAAACTGCCCGTAAAGTCCTGGTCGGCAGGGTAAGGGGTCACACCTACTCAGTGGAAAGACTCAAGCTATGGGCGGAGGAGATATGGGGCACTCTCCTCAAAGAACTTCCTGAAATCAGAGTCCTTGCGAGGGGCTGGTTCGCATTGCACTTCCACAGGCCTGAATACACCCAATGGATTCTCTCCCAATACTGGCATATTGAGATGGCTCCTGTCCTGCTTAAGCGCTGGGATCCCCTCTTCGACCCGGAACATGAACAATTGTGGGCTGGACCCATCTGGGTTCGTCTTCCTGGTCTGCCCATGCAATTTTGGACCCCGTATGTCTTCAAGAGAATTGGCGACACTCTAGGCACTTACCTGGAGCATGACAAATCCTATGAGAAATCTGGAATCATGACAATGGCACGCATTCTCGTTCACCTTGACACCAGGCCGGGACTGGAGGAGAAAATCACCCTGCATCACAGACATTTCTCGCGCAAGCAACTGCTGGACTACGAAGGTGTTCCTTTTCGATGTCGAAGATGTCATAAAATTGGTCATCTCTATAAGGATTGCCCACTGAATTCGGGGGTGACTTCCGAGGATTCCAAAGGACCTAGACAGCAGCCTACAGTGGATCAAAACATAGGAGTTAACATTCCTATGGAAGGGGAGCAGACTCAACATGAGACTCCATCAAAGCTGACTACCGAAGGCGCCAAGAAGAATACCAGAAGAAAGGCTTCATCTACACCTGGGCCGCCTCGTACCCGTTCCAAGACCGCGGCGTCTGCTCCAGCTCATCCGGGTAATGTTACTGTTCCCACCAGTTCTCATAATATTTCTGATGCATTGCATTCTGTTATGCACTCTTCTTTGCGGTCCCCTCATTTTGATCAAGTACACCTTCCCTCCATCCCCTGCACCATTGCTCCCCCTCCACCCACCTTCTCCACCACACCCTCCCCTCACATTATGGAGCTGGGCCTCCCTGAACCCTCTTCCTCTCCGGTCAGCTCTGGATCACACCCCTACCACCTCAGACCCCGAGCTCGTTCCAGATTGCTTGGTCTGGGATCATCCCCTGGACGATACCGCAAGCCAAAGAGGGGTAGACCATCTATAATCAACTCGGCCATACTAAATGCTGTTTCTGATGTCGCCCAGGGGTGACAGTATACCATTGAACGGGCACTTAGAGCTATTGAGCCCCTGACCTGTGGTTCCCCATGATCTGGCTCTCCTACAATTGCAGGGGACTAGCCAACCCCAAAAAACGTTTGGCTCTGAAAAGGCTTATGCATGAATCAAGATGTGATATTATATTCCTTCAGGAAACCTTATGCACCTCTGAGGTGGCGGTGCGAAGCCTACAGGCTCTTCTCCCTGGCTGGATTCTCCATGGATTGGATGCTAGCGGCCGATCTGGTGGTCTTGTCATTGGCATTAATCCAAGAAAAAGCAGGCCTCTCTCCATATGGGGGGGCAGAGGTTTCCTCGGCATGGACATATTCATGGGTGATTTGGGTTTACCTATCAGGATTATTAACATTTATGGCCCCAACCAGAATAGGCTATCATTCTGGCAAAACTTTCTGAATGGCAATCACATTACACAGAATACAGTGATAGGGGGCGACTTCAATTTCTCCCTGGGGGTTGGAGAATCCTGGGGGCATCATGCTCAGATTGATCCTATCGCGGATCAAATGAATTTGTTAATTGATGCACATAGACTCGTGGATATACCTATGAATAAGAAGCTCCCAACTTGGCACAATCAGCGTACTGGTGAGGCAGCTCTGGGGCGACGTTTAGACAGATTTATGATGCATGAGGATCTGATTCAAGTTTTTCCCCTATATAGACAATGGGTCAGCACTGGTGGTCTTTCTGATCATCATCCGATTCTACTTCAGGTCAGCGATAAAAAATTAAAGCCCCGATCCCCTTTCAAATTCTTTGCTGGATTCCTCAAAGAGCCGGATTACATCAATATGGTCTCGGATTTCTGGGCATCACAACCCCCCCTGAGAGAGCAGAGGAAAGCGGTGGACTTCTGTGATAGACTAAAGAAGCTCAAAGAACTGACTGAGACCTGGGCGAGGAGAAAGCGTCTCAGTGATGAACAGATGCTTAATGATACTGAAGCACAGATAGCTCTACTGACAGACGATAAAGGGACTGGCTACCTCACTGAGGATTCGAAATCATTACTGAACCAGTTGCTTGGGCAAAAAACAAAGATTTTACAAGAAAAGGAGGAGCTGTGGAGGCTTAAAAGCAGAGCCATTTGGCTCAAAGCTGGAGACAGTAATACTAAATACTTCCATAATCTCGCAAATGGAAGAAAGGCATCAAACACTATTTGGAAATTGCCAAGTGAACCAGATGGTTGGGCTTCCACGCATCAGCAACTTGCCAAATTGGGGGTCTTACACTTCAAGCACCAATTCACTGCTCCGAATGTCATCAATCTACCTGACATCATCAATCTTGCAGGTCATTTTCCTCGGTTTGTGGGACAGGAGGACATTGAAGATCTCATTCAACCGGTTACCAATCAGGAGCTGGAAAGCACACTCAAATGGTTCAAAAAAGATAAAAGTCCGGGGCCGGACGGTTGGCCAGTAGAGTTCTATCTTGCCTTCTATGATCTGCTGGGCGAGGACTTATTGGAAGTCATTGAGGAGAGCCGGATCAATGGGCACATCCATCCCCTTATGAACCAGACTTTCATTGCCCTGATACCCAAAACGGATGACCCACATCCTTCAATGATTTCCGTCCTATTTCATTATGTAATTGCCTCTTCAAAATCATTGCCAAAATCATCGCAAACAGCATAAAACCTATTCTATCCTCACATATCTCTGCTGAACAGTTTGCCTTCCTCCAAAACCGCCACATCCAAGAGGCTATTGGCACTGCCCAGGAAGCCTTACATTCCATAAAGCTGAAGAACCTCAAAGGCATATCACTAAAGATCGACCTTGCAAAGGCTTTTGACAAGGTAAACTGGCTCTATTTGAAGATGATACTCACACATTTGGGATTCCCCCTCATGCTCATAAACTGGATAATGGGTTGCATATCTACTGTCTCCTTTGCTATCCTCATCAATGGCTCGGCCTCTGCTCACTTCAACATCAACAGAGGAATCAGGCAAGGCTGCCCTCTTTCCCCACTACTCTTCCTTATAGTTATGGAAGGGCTTAGTAGGCTCATAGCAACAGCAAAAAGGAATGGAGACTTCAGTGGACTCAAAATCACTGAACAGTACTATCTTACTCATCTACTGTTTGTTGACGACATCTTAATCTTCTTGAATGGAAGTGTCCGGGACTCCATTGCACTAAATGATATTCTTCAACTCTTCTGTAAAGCTACGGGCATGGTGATCAATAGGGAGAAATCTACCAGGTCCATGGCGGGGTGCACATATCAGGAATCTCAGCTGGCGACCCAACATTTCCCCTTCTTGGAAAATAATTTGCTGGATGGAATCAAATATCTTGGCTTCAGACTAAGACCGGATGGGTACAAAATTGAGCACTGGTCTTGGCTTATCAACAAAATTGAAAAAAGAATAAATTGCTGGCATCATCGTTTTCTGTCTAAAGCAGGTAGACTTCTGCTGATCAAATCTGTTCTCGAGGCTACCCCAGTTTACTGGATGTCCCTCACATGGATCCCAAAGGGCATTCTTCAAAAAATACAACAAATTTGCAACAGATTCCTGTGGAATGGAAACAAAAAGGGGAAGATTTTTGCCTGGACGAGATGGTCATTGGTCACTACACCAAAGAGATGGGGAGGATGGGGACTAAAATCTCTCTCGGATTTTGCACAAGCGTTGACAGCCAAGCAGGGCTGGTCACTACTCAAATAGAACAGTCTTTGGGCGGAAGTTGTACACCAAAAGTATATTTGGCCATCAAACATCATTGACTGGATCCGCAGACCCCATTGGAACCGACAAGGCATATCTGCGATATGGAAAGCTACTCTAAATGCTATGCCTCTCATTAGAGACAATCTTTTATGGTGAATTGGTAATGAATCTCAAGTCCGTATTGGCTTAGATCCTTGGCCTGGCTCTGGGAATGCGCACATACTGCCGGAAGATTTGGTTTGTTATCTCAACAATAGGGGCATAAAATACCTTGCTCAGATTGGAGATCAACAACGTTCTTCCATCTTCTCATAGGCATGGATAACAGACTGACAGTGGAAATTGACAGAGGAATGGAACTCTAATTGGAAAGGATACATACAGGCACTAACATAATCGCACATCAGACTACATGAGGAAGGGGATGGGTTAATTTGGGTGCCTGCCAAATCCGGTAACTATGCACCGAAGATTAGCTACTACAAATTGATCGAGGCAAAGAATCCCGACCAGCATAAACACTGGTGGTCAGCTCTCTGGCACCTACAAGCTCAACCAAGAACTCGACTTCTTATGTGGAACATTCTTGCAGATAAATTACCTACTGGCTCCATCCTCAGGAAACGAGCTTTTGCTGGACCAACATGGTGTGTCCTTTGCAGAAAAGAGGAAGAAACATCTCTACACCTTTTTCTTACCTGCGAGGTCACAAAGGATCTATGGCACCAGGTCACACAGGCTCTCAATATAAACACAACTTGGCAGGGGGAAGACATACCGTCGGCCTGGGAACAGTGGTGGACCGATGTAGCTGCAGAAAAGTCCAGGAACTTACCGCTGTTGGTGTCCTGGTACATCTGGAATAGGCGTAATGCAATTATTTTTGAGGACTGCAGGGTAAATTGGCACCTTCTCCCAGCATCCATATGCGCGGCATATACGGAGATCCCATTTGAACATAAATAGAACACCCCCAAGAACATTATGCCAGAAATCATTAACAAGGATATGCCATGGGCATATTTTGATGGGGCTGCTCCGAGGCAAGACTGTGGGGGGGGGGGCATTCTATTTCATCTATCAGAATCACACTATTTTCACCTGAGAATGGGACTTGGTCCGGGCACAAACAACCATGCTGAACTAATTACACTGAGACATCTCCTTTATTTTGCTTTGTCCAAAAACTGTCGGCAACTACAAATTTTTGGGGACTCAAAGATTGTGATTGATTGGGATAATAACAAATCTATCTGTCATGCATATTCATTGAAACATATCTTGGAAGAAATTGTTTTTCTCAAAACACATTTTGACCAGATCACTATTTCTCATATCTACAGGGAAAGAAATTCAACTGCTGACCGGCTCTCGAAAGAAGCAGCGGATCGACCTCTAGGAGAATGGCTAATTGAGGAATACAAGCCAGATGGGATGCACAGATTTTTCCATCGACCATATATTGATGGCCTCCCTCAGGGGGGCAATGCCCCCATCTAAATTTTTGCTGCTATGATATTTATTGTATATAACAGACACAGTACAGATAGTCCTTTTTGCTCCTGTATAGCGGATACTCTTACAGAACTGTTTTGTTTTTGTTTTTTGAGACATTGCTTTTTCTCTGAGGGATACATAACCATCGTATCTCTGTGGGTACTTTGATGTAATTTCTGAATAGTGGTGAAACCACACTACAACATATGCTAATGGCATCAACAACATGTAATTTCTTTTAATAGAAATTATGATTTCTCTTTCTTCGGAAAAAAAAAAGTAGTGGACCACTTTCAATTTCCACGTTGATAGCTTCTTCACTGTTTCTTTTTTTCATGGTAGTTTTGGATTTTTACAATTCAATCATGTGCATTTTGTCTGGAATAAATGTCCAAAAAGACTCCTTGTCATTTCTATCAATTGATAATTGATCATGAATTAGCTTTTCACTTTCAGTATCTTTTCATCTTATTTCGCTCAAAAATGAAACCGAAGTAGTATTGAATGTGCAAACTAAAGATTGCATAGGGTTTCCACCTCTTTGTTTGCACTATGTTTCAATGTCAATGCTCGCTTGTCCAAGAATTTATCTAGTAGTTATTATTGGTTTTTGATTATTGTGTGGAGCACCGTGACCCTGTTAAATTTCATTTGCAACTTTTGACAACAATATATCACATTTAATATCACATATGTGTGATAAATAGGCCTTCTAGATACACATGTCACCACACTTCATCTTCTCTTAAATCAAAACAATGCAATGAATTTGCAAGCTCTGCAAGATGGTTTCCATTCTTCACGGTTACTTTTCCAACGGTAAATGGAAAATAAATAAATTATTTTTTCCTTTTTTTTTCTATTCAGATTAACTTTTCAATCGTTGTATTTCCTGCATACTTCGGCAACAAAATACTTGTCTATAACATTCTTGGAAGAAATTGTGGTTTACCTTGAAACCCATAAAGTCGAATAACTGTATTATATCCTCTTTCTTACTATATCCCTTTCCCCCATAGGGAAACTTGCACTTGATTATATATTTGATGGGGATCTTGTCTAGTTATCATGCAAATAAATTTCTTTATGGAAATATCTTGAATTAGACAAAAATTCTAAGTATATTCCTGCCACCAAATTATGGGATAGCAGAACTGCACTGGTTATTCATTAAAATTGAAATTAGTATTTTGTGGCAAGTCATAAAATACATGACTCGAGACAATGGTTGTTATCAGAAACATCATTATAAAGAATCTACCACTTTTGAACAAATTCACTAATTGAAAAGGAAATCCATTTGAAATAAGATCAGCCCAATCGAATACACATTTTTTTATATGAATAATGGAGCACATAGAGAATAGATCTTTGATACTTATTATGAAGCCATATTATTCACTTTTATGATACTATCTTGTGGATTTTTATTGAGTTCGAGACAATGAATCCTCACCAATATTTTCTGTTTTAATGAGTCTGGAAAAACTTGAAAGAAACGCAACTACTATCCTATGGATTTTTCTCGAGCCCAAAAAGGTTAATTCTCATAAGTAATTTCAATTTTAGAATGTCTAAAAAAATTAAATGAAACTCTTAAGGGGTTTCTCTTCAATTATTAATCCGTCATGACTAGATAAAGGGATAAACTTGTAATTGATAGATGCCCTTCTCATAGTTTAATGAGCATACGAAGAAACAAAATAACCTCATTATTTTCAAAAATGTAAATTCAACATGAAATTGGATGAGGGGCACTACCCATTTTATCCACAATGTCCATCTCTACTTGTTGAAATAACTTGGAAATAAATTCATCTTTAGTAATTGGTTGTTGATACAACTTTAACTATTACCATTGACTATAAATGAGATGTCTAATCCATCAATTATTTTTACTTCTACAACATCATTATCAAACACATTTTGAACTTCATAGGGACCCAACCAATGAGTAGTAAATTTACTCTTGAAGTCTTTAAACCTAGAATGAAATAGTAGGGCCCAATATCCATCTTTGAACTCCTTCTTTATAAATCTATCATGCCATTTAATTATGTGTTGTTGTATAAGAGTGGTTTTATGTAGAGAATCTAACCACATGTCATCTAATTCGTTTAATTGTAAGACTCTTCTTTGTTGAGCTTCTGACAGGTTTAATCCCAATTCTGTTGCAATTTGAAAGTTTTAATTTGAAATTCAATGGGAAAAACTACTAGTTTTCCATATACTAGTTCATATGGGTATGACCAATTGTACTCTTCCATGTTCTTCTATATGCCCATAAGGCCTCAGGAAGTATTTCTTCCCAATCTTTTCAATGAATCTGAACAATCTTTGTCCATATGCTTTCCAAAACCTTATTTGTATATTCCACTTGGCCATTGGCCTATGGATGATAAGGTGTTGACCTCCCTTGTTTAATTTTGTATTATTTCACAATTGATTCAACTAAATTTGATGTCAATTAAGCCCCGTGATCAATAACTCTCTCTTTAGATACCCCAAAATGAACAAAAATATGTTCAAAGATAAAATCCACTACTGATTTCTCAGTAGCTCTTATCAAATCTTTTTCCTCTGACCACTTTTTCACATAATCTATGCAAACCAATATATACCTTTTCTTTCTCAATTCCATATTAATGGATCCCATAAAATCTAAGTCCCATTTCTCAAAAGGTTTCACAAGGAATTATGGATGAAGAGACATTTCATCATCTACAACTAGATGACCCATTATTTGACAATTATCACAACTTCTCACTTATTTCTTCGCATCTTTAAAAATGCTTGATTAATGGTAACCTAGCTAGGGAATTTTATAGGTTGTCCTTTTATCTGAAAAATTTCCACCACATGGCTCATTGTGACATAATTTTAGGATATCTGGCATCTCATCCTCTTTAACACATCTTGGGATAGCCATGCCTACTCTAGTGTAGAAAATATCTCCTTGAATTAAAAAGTATCTAGCACTTTTCCTGATCACTTTTTTCTTTTCTTTTGATGAAAATTGTGGTGGAAATTTTCATGTAGACACGTAATTGGAAATGTTAGCAAACCAAAGGTGTTATAATATAAATTTAAAATATTTTTTCATTAAGAAAACCATCTATCACAACAATGGTCTAACTAGGATTGTTGATTCGAGAATGGAAATTTGTTGCATGATTTTTTGTCCTATGCCCTTTTAGCACTATGAGGTTAAATTCCTACAATAGTAGTAGCCATCATGTAATTTTTCCATGTGTTATTGATTTGTTCATTAAGTATTAAATGGTGGAATGGTAAGTATGCACAAAGACTTCACATCCTGTAATGTAATGATGAAACTAATTATCTGCATAAACAATTGCCAAAAATTCCTTTTCCATAATAGTATAATTAATTTCATCTAGAGTCAAGTTTTTACTGATATGGTAAATGGAATATGTTCTTTGTTGTTGAATTTGCCCTAAAACTAATCCTATGGATGAATCATAAGTGTTTGTAAATATATGAAGAGGTAATGCCCAATCAGGTCCTCTTAACAGAGGACTCGTAGAAATTTTTTCTTTAAGTACATAAAAAGAAATTTGGCAATCATTATCCCAATAGAATTCAACACCTTTTACATGAATTTTAAGTAATGGTGAGGAAATTTTTGAAAAAATCTTAATGAGACACCTATAATACCCTACATGCCCTAAAACAATTCCTACATCCCTTTGAGAGAATGGATTTGGAAAGTTAACAATCACTTCAACCTTTTTTGGATCCACTTTGATACCTAAGAAAGATACATGATGTCTAATTAAATTTCCTTGATTAAACATTAAAAAGAATTTTTCATTACTTAATGAAATATTTGACTCTTGACATCATTTTAAGACTTTTCCAAGCTTATTAATGTCTTTCTTGAAGGTATTTCCATAAACAATAAATTCATCCATGTACACTTCCACACAATCATGAATCAAATCAACATAAAATACCAATACTACCCTTTGAAATGTGGTAGATTCATTACAAAGTCCAAAAGGAAATATTTTATAAGCATAAGTTCCCCATGGGAAAGTAAACATCAATTTTTCTTGGTCTTCTAGAGATATATTTATCTTATTATAGACACTAGAACCATCGAGGAAAGAAATGTATTTCTTCCTAGCCAATTTATCCAGGACTTGATTTATGGATGGTAAAGGGAAATGGTCCTTTAGTGTATCTTTATTAAGTTTCATGTAGTCTATGTATACCCTCCATTTACCATTTTTTTTCCAAACAATAAATAAGGGTGAACCCAATTGGTTGTCATATATAGGGTAAATAAAATATACATCTAATAGATTTTAGAGTTCCTTTTTTACTATTTCTTTCAATGCAGGGTTCATTCTTCTTTGTGATTGTCTAACAGATTTAACACTTTCTTGAATATAGATGTGATGTATCTACGTATTAGGATTTACTCTTGACATATTAGTATAATCCCAAGAAAAGGCTTTGGAATATTTCTGTAATAATGTAATTAATTGATATTGCTAGAAATTTTGTAATTTAGAGTTCATAGTTAAAGTTCTTCTATGAGAAATTTTGATGACTTTATTGTAGGAATTTGATGTGGAATATATAGGAAAGATTGATAAATAAGAAGATTTTGATCTGTCCTCAATCCATGTTTCTTGAAAATGCTACCCAAAAAGAGAATGCAAAGAAAAAAGTTGTGTACTTAATAAGGTTGTTCATATATTATAGGAAAAATTTCAAATTGTTCAAAAATTGCAGAAATTTAAGACTGTTCAAAAATTTTAGGATTTGCATATTTTTTAGAATTTATAAGATTTGCATATTTTCAAAATTTGTAGGATTTACAGATTTTTCACATTGCTCATGTGTTTTAGATTTTGCAAAATTTTCTGTCAAGCTGATGTTCCTGATGACTATCCTGTAAAATACTTTAGAAAATTAGTATGAGAAATGAAATGATTGATTTGATTTTCATCATTATTTTCCTTTAGATTAAATCATTATTCAATGGTTGATAAAGGCTGAGTTATTTCATCATCTACTTCATTTTCATCAAACCAATGAACTTTATTTAATTAACCTTTTGTTTTTAGCAAGGGGTATAAATTAATTGCCTTGATTTCATCACCATTTGTTATTGTCATGTTTCTGGAAGGAAAACTAATGTATGCATCAACAATTTCCAAACATGATATTCCCAAGATTAAAGGATGTCCTCACAATGTAGATTTGGGCTGAAGGATCATAAAATCTACTAGATATGCCCAAGAGTCAATAGAAACTATAATGTCTTCTACAATTCCCTCGGGTTTAATTTTTGATCCATCTACTAATTCTAACATTGTTGGACTTGTTCTAATGCTATCAATTTTTAGGTTTTCCATGGTTTCTTTTTTCATCACGTTTATGGCAACACCTAAGTCAATAAGTGTATTAGGAACAAAAAATTTGTTGACTATTATTGCTACAATAAGTATGCTTGGGTCGGCATATTTTCTATAATAATTTCAGTGGTCATTAGGCTGACCAATCTACCTATAACTTGTATTGTTGATGGATGCTATTTTCTCTTTCCAATTCTCTTAATACATAATTCCCCTATCGTTTTTCTATAAATTGGTATATCTTTTATTGCTATATGTAAGGGATTTTTTATAGAAATATTCTTCAGTTCACCAATAATATTAAATTAGGTATGGTCTTTGGCATATCCTATTTTCTGGGAGCCATTGTCTTACGAAAAGGAGATGTCCTAGAGGTTAGAGGTTGTTCTTGTAAAGGGACAACTTGTTTCATTGTTGTCTTTACCTTTTCTTGTAAAGGGGTTGTTTTTAGTTTTTATGTTTTATCTACAATTTCTTGAATTTGTTATTCAATTACTATGGTATTTTTTGGGTTTAAAACATTATCATATCACAAATTAATATCCTGTAACTCTACAAGAATATCTATTTCTTTTACATAAAATTCTTATAATTTTACTAGATTTTCATATAATTTCATTAGTTTTACCTGTAATTGTACAGACAATTCTTGTAATTTTACTCGAGCTATGACATATGTAGGTAATGGTCTAAATTCTACATTATAAACAGGTTTTTCCATTTTATTATTTAGATTTGCAACGGGTTGATAAGGAAGTTGAGTAGGTCATGGGGGTGGTTGATTAGATGGAAGTTGTAATTGTTGGGGTTGAGTTAATTATGGTTGTTGGGAAGGATGTGGCGTTTGAGGATGGAGTGGATATGGTTGTTGAATTTGTGGGTATCGTTGATATCGTTGTTGTTGATATGGGGGTTAAGGTTGTTGATATGGTTGTTGTTGGTATGGGGCTTGAAATTATGGGGGATAAGGATGGGCAAGAACATTTCCATAAGTAAATCCTCTCCTACCTTGTTGGGAGGTCTTATTTTGGACTTGTTGTGGAGGCCATGTCTGCCATGGCATTGGATCATTCCAATTATTCTAAGGAACATTATAATAAATAATATTTTTCTGATTGGGATCTTGATACATAACTATTTTGCATGGTTGACAAGGTCTCCAGAGTACAATGTTGTAGAGTGATTCTGCATTTCCAGAGTCTCCTTGGTAAGTTACTTTCAGCTCAGCGAATGTGGGACATTCTTCAGTTTTATGTTTTTTTTCTCAAATCAAATAAACTTGAATGTAATCCATAGGTCACTCTCTTAATGGATGTTTCTTTCAACATTTAGTGCAAAAAATAGACAACACTGGTTCTTTCTCTTCCTTCTTTTACCTAATATTTAAATCATCTATTTGAGAAGTAAGAGTATTTAAAAGATCAATTTTGAAACCCTCTAATAATTTTCCTAATTCAGCTCTACTAATACTTCTAGTAGCCAATTTAGTAACTTTTGAAAGAGGATTTCTTATCCCTGCACTAGTTTTAGCTTTTCCCCTTGAGTACTTCCTGCACAAATCATTAATCCTGTAAAATTTAAGATGGTAAATATCACCACCACCCATTAAATTGAGTATATCTATATATATATATATATATATATATATATATATATATATATATATATATATATATATATATATATATATATATATATATATATATATATTCATCCCGAATTCCTTCTCAAATTCCTTTCAAGAATATAGTTCGAATTGTGTTAGTACTCAAGTTATGTTGAATTGATTTTTGAAAATTATACAACAATCTTTCTAGATAATGTTCAAAGCTCTCATATTCTTGTTGAACCATTCGAAATATATTTTCCCAAGAATATCTATGTCTGCAATAAGGTTGATATTTCCTAAGAAAAGTACTCTTCATATCATACCAATATGCAATGGTACCTTCACCAAACCCTTGAACCAACATAATGCAAGTCCTTTTAATGTTGCAGGAAATAAATGTAATTTGTGTGCATTAGTATTATAAGCATAGTTGTAACTTAAAATATCAAATTAAAATATAAAGGAGTCAGGGTATTTGGTTACCCTCATATAATATTTGAAATGTAGATGGTGGAACGTTCTTCATTCAAAGTTCAACTCCTGGAATGTCCATACTAGGAAAGAAAAATGTTTATTCCCTATCATTTTCATCATCATTTGGTGTTGGTCCATTTCTTCCTTCATTTCCATTGCCTCCTCCACCATGTCTATGTCCATTACCTCCTCCACCAATTTTATGTCACATGACTTCACCTCCTCCTATATTAGATCCTCTTTCTTCATGTGCCATATCTTTGTTCCAAAACATGGATAGGTTGTATTATACCCTATAGGAGGAGAACTAGGATGTATTTCCAATTGAATCCATGATGTACTAATTGTTGAACTTGATCCCTTTTGTGCTTCTATTGAACTATCAAATTTTTTTCTCTCCTGCAATCAAGTTAGTATATGGGGGTATCATATCCATATTTCTTTGAAGTATTCCTCTACCCAATGATGCTCTAACAAATATTCTCTTACTATCTCTTAATCTCTACATATATTATTAAACAAAATAGGATTTGTAGGACACACTATGGTGGTGGAGCAAGTTCTTAGCTCTTGCCTTATATTCCTACTCGCCCATATTAAAAAAAATTACACTGTAAGGTATAGTAAAGATAATTGCTAAATACTCTTTGTATTTTTCTTTTTACCAAAACAAAATAAATTCCTAGGCACCAATTCATTTGCACCTCCTTGACAACAATGCCAAAAATGTCAAGTCATAAAGTGGAATAAATGATTTAACATTTATATGTCAACCTAGGTAGGTAAAATGTGAGGTGAAACATAATGTGCATAAAATCGATATTTAACAACTTTCCTATGTAAAACCAGGCACAAAACCAATGTAACACACTACCCCATATTTACCTACTTTCACAAGCCCTTTAGGTTAATGTGAATCAGAGCACACGACATGACCTGACCTCCTATTTTTAGTTAAGGAAGTGGGGCCTACAAACTGACCATATACTAATCCCAAACTAACATCCTACAGGGACTACAGATCACCCACGAGTTGAAGAAACATGCATGCTGATCAATCCATGAGCTAGAACATTGTTTTTTTGACCTAGACCCACAACGACACCCACAAAAAGGCATGCACGTGGTTATGAGGATATAACTACACTCATAAGCCTAGATACTAGTGATTATGACCTAAAATCTTCAGTTTTGTGCATGCAATTCTGAGACCGATACCACCTTTTCATCCTACCCTCTAGAACCCTACCGAGAACTGCTTGGAACTTTCTAGAAGAATCATTTACATCACAAAAAATGCTATACGTTTAAACTTGAAGTAAGAACTTGACCTAGACTAACTAGAACATACTAAACATTTTTTCAAACACATGGTAAACATGTAAGCTATAGGTCATCAATTCATATCTGAGTGTGAATCTTTATACTTTAGCTAGAAATCACCAAGAAGGTTTGATTCCCTCTCAAGTATCTACAAAAAAAATTGTTAGCCCATGCATTCATCAACCATTCATTAACTTATCAAAGCACAATAAGAGCCATAGTTAGAGAACATCATAAAAAATGATTATAACCAACATATAACCAAAATATTAACCATGAAATAACCACCATCAAATAAACATAATAATAAGTACAAATGATCATAAATCATAATAGGAAAATAGATCTTATTAACATATGAAAAATCCAACTAATTCAGATAATTTCACGTACCACCAAGCCATAGATTAAGCTAAACCAAATATATCTTTTAGGCATTTACCCCCATGCCATATTCAAAGCACGAATATGGGATCTCATCGGTTAAACCAAGACATAATCAACTAGGGACTCCATAGGTTAAAAAAATCCACCCTCAACTTAGTGTGCTCTCACCAAAACTGGTCCTGAGATTACAAAACCAAACTGAACTTAGATGCGTCAAAATTTCTTAACCATACCTTGAGGAATTTACCTGTCTACACCCACCTATCAAGGGATTCACTGAGAAAACCATATCCACCCCCAACCCTTGATAATTTCCCTGAGACCACATCACCCAGTTCAAAAACCTTGCATCAATCCAAGGATCAACCAATAATGAGCCCCATCACACCATGACTATCGAGGAAATGGAAAGCTAAGGTTGAGACCAATGTCGAACTAGGAAAAACCCATGCCAATTACAACAAATGAACCCATAAACAAATGCATCTACCATGCATTCACACCTCATCTAGGAAATCAAACATGCATCCTATTACCTACAAAACCTTCCTCCTTAAACTACTAATCCGACCTTCCCCTTGTTTTCCTTCACTTTCCTTTTCTTTGTTTTCCAAGTACTTTTTCTCTTTCCTTTTTTATACCTACTCAAAATTGGGCAAAAACTAAGCCAAAAAATTAAGAATTGATCCTCAAGTGCCCTTTTATCACTAATGCCTCTATTTTATTCATTTTCCTTAATTTTTGTTCTAAATTTCCTCTCACGAAAATATGTGTCTCTTCACCTTCCTTTTCTCTTATTTTAATTTACTTCTTATAGATAAATTCCAATTAATTCCTCTTTTCCTTTGCCAATTTCCTTAGCCATAAATAAACCAAAAGTGATCCCCACTATATGTTTTTCCACCATTCAACTTAGAATACATGTCCCATTACCTTGGTCTTATTTTTACATGGAAAATCAATTAGGGGCTATTACAAACCACTCCCCTTGGGGGAACACCTTCCTTAGTGTTCTATGGCACCTATGACCAACAAACCATTGAAAACAAAACATACTACCTATGGAGATTTATAACGTAGCTTGTTGCAGTATTTACAATGACCACTGATGAAAACATGACAATCATACCATTTACTGGAGCTTTATTACACAAGTCATTAGGGTATTTACAATCACAGCCACATATAATTATGCACATTTTCTTCGACCAACAAATAATCATATTATCCAGGGAGCTTTATAAATATAGCTCTATAGAGTATTCACAATAAAATCCACATATATACATATGCACATTTTCTTTGACCAACAAATAAAAGGATACAATACCCGCATCAACCAACAAGGGAATATAGAGGCTCACACCTCCACCCTCAAAGCAATACCAGGATTCACTTCCTTCCTTGGAAGTCCCAAATTCACTGCCAAAGTCAAACCTCCATCCAATGCCCAATGCTACGATCCTTGCACTACTTGCTCCCCCAATGAATAGTTACTAGCTCATTGTTCTAGGAAACACTCCCAATGTGCTTCTAATTCCATACACCAATGCTAATGACCAAAAAAATTCATTCCCTGACCTTCCATTCTCTACGACATAGTGCCTCGAGAAATCTGGTCACCCCCTTCTGTGTCGTCACTAAGTTTCCAATTTCCTCAACATCCCTTTCCCAAGCAATCCATCCCTTGGAAAGGTTTCCTTGCATTAGAAGATCCAAAAACGAAGGCATATACCTACCTCATAATCATAATACTAGTCATATCATGATCATGGAAATCAATGGACATTATTTGGTTCAAGTGTCCCATAATGGCCCTACTCTTGAAGAGCTTTACCAACATATTTCTTCCTGTTCCAATTCCTTTTCCTAAAACTGCTAATTCTTGTAGTTAGTTTCAACCACCCAAACTAAGCATTTCCATGATTTCTTGTTAGAAGCACATAATTTCCATTAGACTAAAAAGAAATTAAATAAATTCTAATCATACCTCATCCATGGCCCGTCAATAAGGTACACTTGCAATCTTGTTTACTTCCTTTCACATTCATTGAAGCTATCTCTTTGGTCAAATCATGATGTATAAACATATCACGTTCGGTTAGATTAAAATGCAATCATCATAAATTAGAATCATAAATATGTTCATAACTAAAAACTAAAATAAAATATTGATACTTGTCTTTCAATCAAATGGCTCTTTTCTTCTACCTTTGTTCCTTGTCCTTTTCGTACACACACTCAATTGGTTTCCAAACTTGGCTAGCACCCAGAGCTTTCTATTATATTAAATCATGTACACGAACTGGATCAGTTTCCAAACTCAACCAACACCCATTTCCTTCTCTCTTCTTTAATCACATACACACACTGGATCAATTTTCGAACCCGGCAAGCACCGAGTGCCTTCTCTTAAAAGAAACAAGGGAATATAGAGACTAAAATTCCTCCTCCCTCAATATTAGAAACAAGGGTATCCCAAGACTAAACCACCTCAATGATCAATATCAGCAACAAGGGAATCTAGAAACTAAATTGCCTCAACCCTTAATGTCAACAATAAGGTCATCCAAAGGCTAAACTGCCTCAGTCCTCAATATCAACAACAAGGGCCAAAACAGTCATATACCTGCATGTCACATCACATTGTACAACACATACACCTACACTCAGCGTACAACTCCAAACATACACCTACACCTATTCTACAACACAACACATACACCTAACCCTGATGTATAATACCTCACATACACCTAAACCCGGTGTACAACACAATGCACATGCGTACACACACCATAATACAATGAATACGTATGTCACAATACAAAACTACACAATACCCATGCCACAATACCACATGTACACAACACAACATATACAATAGAATAGTACTACACATCTAGATACTGCATTGTCTCTACCATGCAACCTTGCCTCTAGTATATCTCCCATCCTTTACTACATGCATCCATAATCCAAATCTAGGATCTGTGACTCTTTCACTATCGATGCTTGTCCCAGCATGTCATAGATCACACTACTTTCATTCCACTGATGTATCCTCCAACATTTCCTATCCATAACATAAGTATATGCATAGTATAAGTAAATAATCTCAAACCATATCAACATGATACTAACCTCATAGCTTTGTCAGGGTTACTCTGCCCACTTAATTCCTCATAATACGGGGAACCTCTTCATGTTGTTTACCTGCATAAACAATCATTCTTCCATAAGAATGATCCCTGATGACCTTGTAAGACAATGGCATTCATGCATACATACATATATAAACATTAGCATAATCATGATCAAAACATAATTATGAGTATGCCTAAGTTCAAGGTTAAGAGAAAATTCCTTTATCCATGCATAGCATGGTCAACATTGAGAACAACAGTTCCCAACATAGCCAAGGCATCTAGTGCCTAAAATTCATTTATTGTACCTTTCCTTTTACCTTTCTTATGATTGTCCCGCCACTATCCATTTATCCAATGGACCCAACCAATCAAACTGCCTGTCATATTATTGCCTTCAACTACCCTTATACATGCACCATGCTTCATATGGGTCTTATATTACCTGTTGGGTTTCATTTATCTCCTCCTAAGCTCCATTAACTTTCCTCTTTTACCCAAACAATTCCCAAGGCCCTCAAAACATAAAAGGAAATAACAAGAAACAAACTAGAACAAAACCATGAAAAACCAATAGTAATACGACACCACAATTAAAGTGGCATGGTCATGCACCAAACATTAAAAAAAAAACTGTAAATCAAGTGAAAACAAATCACAAAGCACCGAAAGCACAAAACTTTAAACATACACCATGAATCAATCCCCATGGGTTCCCAATGCTTCCAAGGGAAATATCACCCAACCCTTCTTCAAGATTCCATGGTAGTCTCTTTTGCCATGCAATCCCCTACATCATATTTCCATAAACACACCACTATCAATTCATAAATAAACACAATAATATATTATTTACATTACCATATTGTAACTAGCGCACTGACCTGTAACTGAACATGTATACATATCATTTCTCAAGGGATTCCAATTCTCTTGACAACTCTAGATATAACTAGAACCAACTGTTATACCTATCAAATACATGCCCATGAATCTAGCACTTATCCAGGTAATGTCAGATAACATTGTGGTTAAGAAGACTTCATGTATTCATGAAAAACACTCATTCATTTGGAATTGTGGTTTCCAAACACATCCAAAGGAATTTTACCTTACTGCAATTGATTTATATAATGTGTTATCACATCACCCATCTGTTAGTTTCATATAAACAAATCAATTGTTACCTTGCCATGCTAATACCAAGCATGATTCCTTACAATTGTTCACACATGTTAATCACACGTTCCAAAGATCAAGACATCGTGTCTATTAATTTGAAATTATCCTTTACCAAGACTAACATCCATGTCATAATCTACAATAAACTCATAGTCATTAGTCATAATACTACAACTAGCACCCACTTTCACCCAAGTACATATCAGTTGTCTCAACACATATTGTTTTAGTACAACCAGCTTAAGACAAGATCATTCCTTCATGTGATCTTATAGACACATACTAATATCATGCACTTAATCAAACATTCAAACATCTTGTAAACATACCATATTAGATATAGCCAATTGATGACATAATCAAAATCGTACCTCAATGTATCTTAGGGGAGGCTATCACATCGTCACAAATCACTCTAGATTAGTAAAACATAATATCACAAGTATATCGACTCATACATGAATATCATAACCATAACCATCTACATAGGCCGATCCAAATTATAACAATACATAATAACATTTAGATCTTAAATGCAATGACCATAATCATCATGTGTATGACTGCAATCCATATAGCAACAAGTTAACCATCATGCATGACTAACCAACGCATGTGCATATGATCGCATTGATTAACTAGCATCTATCATGCATGTAACCATAACAGTAATAGAATGGCATGTGTATATATAGCCATAATGCATATAACAACCATTAACCATAATACATTCATACCCAACATGCAAACCTATATGAAAATCTATTTTTTACCCTAAGGTACAGTGATGCAACCTCGATATGATAATTTTCATCTCCTGCTCCATCATAGCTAACATATAAGCATCATAACATATCAACATCATTGTAATGATGCAAATTGCATAATGACCACCATGATGCATGTCTGAATTTCTATGCATGCATAACCATATACATTTAGCCCATCTAGTCTAAGTGTTTGAAACTGGAAGCCCTAATACCACCCTATAAGATGACACCCCAAATTTACTCGCTTTCACAAGCCCTCTGAGTAAATGTGAAGTGAAGCTCCACTATGATATGACCCAACCTCCTAGTTCTAGTTAAGGAAGTGGGGCCTATAAACTAACCACATACTGACCAAAAACTGACATCCTACAAGGACTACAGGTCACCCAGGAGTTGAAGAAACACCCCAGATGTTCAATCCGTAAGTTGGAACTTTGTTTCTCTGACATGGACCCACCGCACCCATAACAAGACACTCATGTGGTTATGAGGCTATAGCCGCACTCATAAGCCTAGATGCTAGATTCTAGTAGTTATAATGTAAAATCTTCAGTTTCGTGCATGCGGTTCCAAGATTTGTGCCACTTTTTTAGCCTAGCCTCTAGACACCTTCTCAGAACTGTCTGAAACTTTCCAAAAGCATTATTTACATGACAAAAATGTTATACCTTCAAAGTTGAAGCAAGAACATGATGTAGACTGACTAGAACATACTATAAATTTCATCAAATAAATGGTAAACCTGTAAGCTATAGATCATGAATGCATATATGAGTTTAAATCTATATATTTTAGTTAGAAATCACCAATAAGGTCTAATGCCCTCTCAATTATTTGAAAAAGCCCTTGCTAGCTCATGCATTCATCAACCATTCATTAACTTATCAAAGCATAATAAGAGCCATAACTGAAGCACATCATAGTCCATGCTTATAAAAAATAAATAACCAAAATATTAAACATGGAAAAGCTTCCATCAAAGAAGCATAATAGAAAGTACAAATGCTCATAAATCACCACATGAAAATAGCTCGTATTAACATATGAAAAATCCAACCATGTTAGGGACTTCCATGTACCACCTGACCATAGATTGAGCTAAACCAAATCTTTCTTTCAGCCAATCACCCTCATGTGATTCTAAACATGAATGTGGGACTCATGAGTTAAACCAAGATATAATGAACCAGGGACTCCAGCGGTTAAACCACCTCCACCCTCAACCTACCGCAACCTTACCTAAATCAGTCCTGAGATCATGAAACCAAACCAAGGTTGCATGCCTCAAAATTTCTTCACCATACCTTAAGGAATTTACCTGTCTCCACCCACCTGTCAAGGGCTTCCTAGAGAAAACCATCTCCACCCCTAACCCTTGGGAATTTTTTTGATACCACCTCACCTAGTTCCAAAACCTTCTAGTAATTCAAATCTTAAGCAAGATTGAACCCCATCACACCATGGTTATCCAGGAAATGGTAAGGCAAGGATGAAACCACTATCGAACTAGGAAAAACCCATACTAATGATAGTAAATGAAGCAATAAACAAATGCATGTACCAAACATTTGCACCTTAGCTAGGAAATCACACATGCAAAATGTTACCTACAAAATCTTCCTGCTTAAATTGTTGATCCAACCTTCTCCTTGCTTTCCTTCACTTTCCTTTATTTGTCTTTTCCTTCCTTTTCTTACTTGTCCAAGTGCTTGTTCTCTTTCCATTATTATACATGAACAAAGCTAGGAAGAACATGGGCCAAAGAGTTGTGAACATATCCTCAAGTGCCTTTTTATCATTGATACCTCTATTTTCTTCATTTTCCTTTATTTCTCATAAATAAATTCCAATTAATTACTCTTTTACTTTAACAATGCCTTTTCTAATTTCCTTAGCCATAAATAAATTGAAAGTGATCCTCACTATAATGTCTGCCCACCATTCATCTTGGAATATGTGTCCCATGAACTTGGCCTTATATTTTACATGGAAAATAAACCAGGGGTTGTTACAACCAAATACATGTGGATTCGACAATTGATTTGAACTTTCAATGGTTTTCATACTCTTAAATTCAATTTTAACATTTTGGGCACAAGATTTGCATATTCAAATACAGATATCACACTTTCTCACCAAAAACTCTTTTTGAAATAATTGTTGATCAAAATTTGATTTAAGCCTATAATAGAAAAGAATCCTAAGTGAAACCAATAGTATGAGCTTATAAACAAATTCAATCAAATACAATAACAATTCCTTTCAAGCTAAAATGAAAACTACCTCAATTTCCTAATAACTATTTTGGGCAAGATAATTATGATTGTTTCTAATGATTTAAAATTTAAAAGCTCAATGGATGTTAACTAAAGAGATTAGTTTTACTAAACTCTATTCACTAGTTATGTTCTATTGTTAAACTAAATTTCCATACGAAACCAATGCATGCATTTACATGAATTCTATAGAATTCTCTATGATTAAAATATCACTATAGGAAATACATCAAGCATTATATTAATTCTTGTGTGATTACCAGATCACTATAGGAAAAATACAGGAAATAATTACAGGAAAGTCTGGATAATTACAGGAAAATAAGGGATGCAAATTTTTAAAATATATAACAAAGATAATGAAGAAAAACCAATCAAAGCATAATAGAACTAATAAAATACATAACAAAAGAGATTCAACACATACCAGGGGAGCCTACTAGTGTATGCTGCCAAAAAACTACTTTGATAATATAGTAACTTGTGCACCATATTCAAGAAATCCTCCTTATATTAAAAAAAATTAGAAACTAAATTCAGAAGCTTAACTTTGTTCATGTAAAATAAAAATATATGAAGTCTCTCTAACCTATATCTTCCTTATGCATTGACTTTTATAAAAAAATATCAATGTTAAATTGATTTTCCAAAAACCATGGTCATTTCAATATTTCAAACTAAAAATAAAGCAATACAAAAGAAAGATAATGATTCTTGCATAATCTCCTCAATATTTCATGACTTGTATATTGACTTCTAGGCATTACTAACTAATTTCCAACTAAAGGAGATAATTCTGGCAACTTCCAAAACAACTTGCAAGAATTGGTGACTAGATATACCTCATTGACCATCCTTTGACCCATGGATTGCAAGCAACTACAAGAAGGTCAAATAGGTATTCATCCATTAGATTAGTATGTTAATCATCCTCCATGTGTCAAGATTGTATTTGTTGATGTGGACCTTCAAAGAACTTGGAAAAATTACAGGAATTCTATATTGGGTAAATTCCAATGATTACAAGAATTCATGTAATTGACTACTTTACCAATTAATAAATGAAATAAATGCATATTATAAACATTTATAAATTAAAATGAAAATAAAATTTCCACAAAATATTTTTACCTTTAATCCTATTTTTCTACAACATTATCTTCATCCAAACAGGTAAAAAGATAGGAAATTAAGGTTCAAATGGAGGATAATAACATCAAAAATGAAGTGGCCAAGGATACCAACATTTAGAGCCAACAACACATGCTTAAGTTCATGGCTCTAAGCTCTTCTTCATGGCTATAGGACCCCTCACCATTCACCCATTCTCGTGGTCCTCATATTAATTCAACCTTATAAGTCGCTTATTAAATTATTTTGAAATTCTTGAGAGATTTCCTACCTTAGTCCAAAATTCTACGTTGGTAGGCATATTCTCCTCCATAACTTTTTATTGACTACTTCAGTGCTTCAATATTAGATTTGGTTGTTGAGTTACACCTTGTTTAAGTGATCGTATGTTATGATGTTTAATTGTGCTATTCCAATTAGTCGTAATTCCATCACATCAAACCTTAGACCAATCCAAATTTCCAGTAAATGTATTATGTAGCTATCTTCAGATATAAAAAAGACGCCTCTGTGCACCTACTTTTCGTTGAGAAAATCAGTAATTTCCTATAATTTTTTGGTTTTCCACAATTGTCATTGGGCTTGAACTAACTTATATCATCTCCCTTAACACATGGCATGCATGCAACCTTCCCTTCACATTCGTCAAGGCCCTTTATTTCTCTTCGGTGTGATTTTAAAAATCCCATCTAAGATCTTTAATTGATGACATCACCAACTAGGATCTTGGCATCTCATCATCAACATATTGGCATCTAGCTCCACCAGCTTACCTTGTATTCAATTGAAAACACCCAAGGTCCAAAGGCTTGAGATCCTATGTGGTCCTCTACGTCATCTGGACATCTCAACATCAACATCTCAATATCAAGCTCCCTCGAATTCCATTTTTATCAATTGAAAAACCCACTTATATAAATCCTGAGATCCTATGGGCTCCTCTACCATGCCACATCATCTTGGCATCTTAGCATTGGTATTTCCTTGCTTGCTCCATTCAAGTGTTGGTTAGGAGTGCTAAGGTCCAAGGCCTAAGACCCTACATATGTCATATTATGATGATTTTTTAATAATTTCATGCTAGCATGGAATGCCACATTAGCTATTCGCACAAGTTACCATGTCAACATCACCTATTCCCTTGTGCCTACTTGGCTTTGTTGCAACCTTCGATCCACTTTATCTTGATGTATTTCCCTTGGAGTTTTCCTTTCTTTCTCCATTCCAAACTTTCTTAGAAGTGTCTACATTTGAGTTTTTAGACCCGAAATTATTCATGATAGGATGACATCACGATAATGTCATGATGACATGGAATTCCACATCATTTATCCACACAAGCTACCATGTCAACATCCTCTATTCCCCTGTGCTTACAAGGCTCTATCACGACTACCTCCCTGTCTTATTGAGACATTAGATTATCATGCACCTGATATATCACCTCAACCTATATCATTGATATTGCGAACCCCTAATAGTGGTGTCATGTTCATGGACGGGGGACCTCATAATCAATCTCCACTATTGATTGAGGTTGTGTGATTTGAGATTGATTACATCCACACCCCTTTCCTCCCGTTAAACATTAACTATGAAGGGGGCTCTCACAATCACTATCAACCATCGATCTATGATTATTGATCATTGATCTACAATGGTCAATGAGGCACAAAATTCCACCACCACCCATCGATCATTAAACTTTGACCATGAGCGGGGCAACCTCAGAGTCAATCTCAGTAGTTAGATCCTGGCCATGCAGATTTCACCTACCTAACTCGCATGTTGTTTAACACAATTTCATAAGTGAAAAGGTTCTGCTTTTTTTTACTAATTTGCATCAAATTTTCAAAAAAATGGTTAGGAATTTGTGGATTTTCCCCATTTTATTCCATGGTCAGCTTTATAATTTTCCTTTGTAGTCCAAGTGTTGTGGCATGGTTTTCTATCCTCCAATTATGAGACTGGACTCCTTCTCAGAAATTTCCCCAATTTTATTTAGGGTATTTTAACAAACTCTTGGAAGGCATCCATTTAACAACATTTGTTCAAACATTTCTCCAACAACCTTTACACACTAGGGAAAATATCAGTGGCTAAAATTCACTGGTGGGCTGATTTTCCATGCTTTTTACAAAAAAATATTCAGTCATTTTCATTTATTTCCAAAAATAATTTTCCCAAATTTTATAGTATAAAATTATTTTACCTTAAAAATAGACAAAATTTTATGCATACTTATATAAAATCATTTGAAATTTGAAATTTCTATAAAAATATTGCTGAGCATTTTAAAGTTTACATATTAGGGGCTAATAAGAGTCACCAAGGTTTCTAAATTTTAAGATAAATATCCATCCTTAAAATTTCCTTTTTATACACCAAATCTACACTCACCACATCTACACTTGGCCCATACAAGCTTGATGTTACAAAATTTGATCTAATACCAGATGTAACATTCCTTGGCCCACTACCAACTTATTTTAGCCTCTTACTGAGGCTGAATTACATGTTAGTTATCCCTCACAACTTGTGACTTGAAAATTTCCCCTTTTCATTTGGGAAATTCCAACTTAATGTAATGCATATCTAATTGCATGTTGAAATGCACTACTTACAAAAAAATATTTTACATCAATGGCTTAATTAATATTCAAGATACAATTCGCTAAACATATAAAACATTTCAAAATAAATAATTATAGAAGCTAAATAAAAGAGATAAATACTTACCTTTTAATGGTGTCCAACTAGTTGTAGGCCTTCTACATTCCACCCATCGATAAACTATGATTTTCGTTTTCTTTCAAAAGCAGGTCACCCTCAAGTTGGCGCTTCAAATCCATGGGAATTAGCTCACCTAAATCTTAGTACATGCTTAGTACCAACAACTAGCCATGGCACTAAACCCAACAACCTCCAACTAGTAGGTTCACATTCCTCATTAGCTTGCACCTAAGTGGTGCACACCCCTCTCTACACTTGTAGTCCCTCAGGTTGTGCCAACACCTTCCAGGGTGTGTCGTATTGGCATCAAATTAGCTACAAGCCTTCAACATTTCAACCATCCATAGATGACATTGTTCTTTTTATTTCAACAGTGGGTCACCCGCGATCTAGGGCTTCAACTCCATGGTAATCAATTAACCTAAATCCTAGTACATGCTTAGTATAAAAAAATGACCAAGGTAGAAAAATCAATAGCTTCCAACTAGAAAGGCTCACATTACCCATCAATATGCACCCAAGTGGTGCACACCCTTCTCTACATATGTAGTCCCTCGAGCTATGTTACTGCCTCTTGGGGCATTTTACTTAGATGAATAGAAATAGTATAGAGCCCATGTGACTTCCAAGAGTTCCACTGATATCATGAGTCCTTTAGGTAGCCGTATAGGCCCTCACATAGACAAGGTACCAAACTCGACAACCTCCAACTAGTAAGCTCACATTCCCCATCAACCTACACCAAAGTGGTACATGCCCTTCTTTGCGCCTACAGTTCCTCAAGCTATGCCACTACCTTCCAGAGCATCTTACTCAGCCAAAAAAGAATGTTCTAGATCCTTGTGACTTCCAGGTCTTCCATTGCCCCCAAGAGTCCTCTAAGTACCCTTACAAGATTTCATTTCCATAATGATACCCATTCTTCTATGGCTATGTGTTAGAATCCTTTAACAAAAATCCTCTATAACATTGTAGGAACCCTCCTCTTCATAGTGCTAACATGCCTCTTTTATATGAAAGCTTTCTTATGCCACTTGGCACTTCCCCAAGCCACTTAATGGACCATGCTTATTTTCATGTGAACTTTTTATGATTATTAAATCATATGTTCCTATTTGTACTCATCCATGGAGTCTCAACCCCCCATACTAGTTATTGTCTTTGCAATTTGTAGCCATTATATTTTTATTAATATTCATGTGTTGTTATAATTACATTACAAGACTTTCTTGCCTCAAAACACATATAAATATCAAACGTGTGCAAATGGGCATACTAGCCCTAAAACAAAACACACTCGTGCACATGAGAACAACGCACCCCATATCAAATTTACACATATTCAGTTGTGCACAACAACACTCAATAGATGTTCTCGGCTCACCAACCTATTTAGTCTGTCTTAGTTTACTATCCTAGTTTTTCATTTGCATGCTATTTACATTTCAGGGGTCTAACAAGGGTGTTACATCAATGATGGAAATTGTCATTACTGCATCTCAAATGATGAAGGTTAATTTTTGGATTATAGAATTTGTATGTATGAAATAATTAGATATATAAAAATCATACAATAAACTATATGTGAAAAGAGTGATATAGAGTCTTAGATTTGATACTAACCTCCTCCATGAAATTGTCATGTGAAACATCCTCCATTAACCCATAATAAGTATATTCATAACTTGAGCTACTATGAGTATCACATTAACTAGGATGAAAATGGCTAGTGTGTTCATATGGTTTTATTATCTAGACTTTGTTGTAGTTCCTAAAGGCCCAACCCATCCCCCAAAATCACCTTAAAATAACTTCTAATGAGATAATATAATGAATGCATTATGTTGTCCTAAGCTATAGGTTGAGGTGGAAATGCAAGTTTTAGTTTTGTTAATTCTTTCTAAAATGGAAGATGTTGAGTAGGAGAGTTAAGTATCCACCTAGGAGGATGAGGCCCTCTCAATGGGTCAAAACTGGCATTTTCTTGATCTTGTGTATACCTATGAACCACACCCTAGAATTCCTCGATGTCAAAGTTGTTGGCATGATAATCTAAGATAAATTCAACTTGTAATATTGCAAGAAAATACAATAAGATGTCCTTATTATTAGAATGATATTTTTCAACAACTATATACCACCTATACCTTTTTCATTTTCTAAAAAGGTTGGTAGGTGCATGAGTCCATACTAATGCATTTATTTATCACTCAAGCTTGTGTTTTGGTTCCAAGATCAATAGAAAAGGTATCAAAATATCTTTTCAAACTATTTAGATATCTAAATCTTTTTTCTATCTAAACTAGTCATATAATACTCAAACATCCTATATTTATTAATCAAAAATATGAGATAATTGGCTTTCGATATTGCCACTGAAAGAAGCAATGACATCAAATGATGTAGTGAGTGAAAGGACTATTAAAATTGGAAACTGGGCCCAAATTCCACTTTGGACAACTCATTTGATGGATATAATGATTGCAATTAATTACTTTATTCGAGAGGACCAAATCGATCTAAAGATCATAAAATTTGGACAAGGGAAAGTGTATTTTTGAATTATCCACATCTGCATATTTGATCAGGTCGGCCCTAAAGAAAATTTGATACCCTGGGAAGGATATAAATACAAGTGACCTCAACCTCATTTGGACATCATCATGAGACATTCTTCTATTCTCTTTCTTGTTTTTTGCTTGCACAGGTATCAGATATATCTACGGAGGAATGGGTTCATGCAAAGGTGAAATTGTAGGGTACAAAACTCATGTCATTATTTTAGGGTTTTGGGCCTCAGTTGCAGGCATGTCACAGAGATATCACTATTGTAGTCACTCATTGGCAGATCATCCATGCAACTGAAGAATTTTAGTTGCTCACATAACTCCTCCATGTGATTGGGACATAAATGTTGAAATTTTGGTTGTCAAAATTTTTCGCTCGTTGACCATACTGCTCAACAATTGACCCCATTTATTAACAATTCATTACAAGCTTTTGAATTAGGATTTTGAGTATGAGCGTTGTTGGGTTCATTTCATGGATGTTGTTTACTTGATTTTGTTGGATAGTTTTATGGATGAAGATATGTGATGGGCCTATAAATTAGACATAAATTAAGGCCCATGCCTCTGAGTTAAACATAAATTAAAGCCCATTTGACTATCCTTTAGCACATTAAACCTCTATTTTTTCATTAGATAATGTATTTTTAACTTTAATATATTCATTAGGAATGTTTATGAATAATTTCATATTTGTGCCTAATATTATTTATTTTTGTGGAATATTATGAGAATATTGGGCAGATTATGAAGGTTTGGAGGAGTAGATAATTTAGGGACTTGCTCCCTACTACAAGAGGATCAATATTAAATAATAAATAAACAAGATATTGTGGAACTCCAATGATTGAGAAAATCTAGGAATGTGTTCCCTACCATTTAATGTAGATTCCTGATATTGGGAACCATATCCACTAACAAAGGGATTTTGGTGGTGAAAGATTCCTCCTTTCATTAGGAATGATTCCTAATCATTTTGTATAAGTACCAAGTCTAATTTTCCTCTAAATATAGATTTTGATTAGTCTTCTTGTGGAGAGAAATCGTATTTTTGCACCTCCATTGTATTTTCTTGGAGAGATGTAATTGTATTAATGAAAATAATGAAGATTGGTGTCATTTTCAGATTCTAAATCTTGTTCTTCTCCATAGGTATCTGAGTTTCCTTGGGCTTTGCCATTTCAAGGGCCTCAGATCCCTTTTGTATCATTTTCTTTTCTTCTTTTCACTTATTATTCACATGCATCTCTTGTTTTTGTTTCTTTCTATTTCTGCATTTAGTATTAATGATTTCTTGTTGTAGGATTGGATTAAATGGTTGATGTAAGTTATTTTTCAAGATCAAAATCATCATTTCATCCTTGGAGAATATTTGGAAGGTCATAGTAATCGTTGAGCTACTTGGATTAGTCTTCTTATTCCCAAATCTAGATTTCTAGAACTCCTTTATAACAAAGAACAGTAAATTTTTGCTATTGTTTAGAGCATGCTAACAAGATTCAACCGTGTTGGTTCCACTTGCATTAGATCACAAAAAAATTATATTTAAGAACAAAATTTACCACATTTCATTTTCACTTGATTAGGTTAGGCATTTGATAGATTTACTAGCTCACTAGTTCTCAAATTTCTGATTTTTAGACTAGTAATGTTTCGTTATTTAATAAATCCTTCCCATGTATAGAGGAATTTGTATATATATTCAGAAAATAATTTGTGTTGTTTCAGGAGATTCTACATTGTAGGGAAACCTCATCTCGCCTCATCCACCCATGTCTCCAAAATCCACTAAAGTCTCAATCCAAATTCTTGTTTTCTAAGCAAAAATTGCCATTTTGATTGAGAAAATATACCCATCTTGAAGCCCTTGCTTGTGTTCGGAGTAGTTTCCACCACCTACATGCCTTATTATTCTAATATCCACCTCTCCCAATCTCCATTCCACCTCCTCGACCACTTCCTAATATTTCGTCCTAATTTTTGTAATAAAACATGGGATCTTGTAGACATCCTATAGGAACTAGTACTTCCTGTAGGCATCCTATAGGAAAACCTGTAGTGGCCTATTTTGAGCCCGAATTGATAAAATCATCACTAGAAGCTAGGATTAGGCCCCTACTTTCCCTCCAATCCATCTGAACCATTGTACTCCTTTTCCTCCACACCTGTCTCCCCTACCAAAGAACCAAGCAAGATTAGCATTTACATTTTTCAAGCAAAAAGATAAAAAAGAAAAAGCTATTTTATATTTATTCATGCACACACCAGATAGAACTCTGTAGATCAGATTCCATGCTCAGTTAGTTTAAATCATCACATGTGATAAATAGGGTTAAGTTAGGTTCCTTTAACATTTATTTCATGATCTTTATGAAATTAGAATATGTTTCTTTCCTTGTACTTTATTTGTTGCAATATATTAGGGTTTCCATTTCAGTTCATTTTTTGCAATTAGTTTAGGGTTTGATTTCAGTACATGCACTCCCTTGCATCATGACAGTAAAGGAAGGACACATTGTATTCTATACATATAGTGTCGATACCTCTTAAGTTTGTATGAACCCTGGGTTGATAATTTAAAGTTGGTAGAGTTGGGAGTTGAAGCATTCTTGTTGCAATACTGAGGCTCATCAATATGGATCATTGCACTCTATTTTGTTGAATCATTCAATGAAAATCTAATAAAAAGAATAAGTTGAAAGGGTTTTCCCCATAGTGGATTTTTCCCTGGTCTCCGACCAATCCTAGTGTCTCTATGTGTGAATGTTTTTCTTCTATTGTTCCTTTATGTTCCACTGCATTGATGATGATGATATTGTTCTTCTACATAGTTGCATATGTTTTTTTTAATAATGTAAATCTGATTAATGTTATGTATGTTATGGGGAGAATTTAATGTGTTAATGAAGAAATGAAATTATCAAAGCAAAGAACAATATAACCCTAAGAAAAATTAACATGGTATCATAGTTAGGTTGAAGAAAAATCATTGAAGATCACCCTTATGAATAAACCTTTGATGGAAGAATGAGAAGATAGAGGAAATCTAAAAGAATTCTAGGGTTTGAAGGAAACCCTAGGCAATTTTGTTGTTAGGGTTTGATGGATACTATGAGGCTAGGGTTTGGAAGAAACCCTAGATTATGGAAAATATTTGAGATATGGAATCTAGAACCATATAATGGTGAATGTGAAGATTCTCAAGCACTTGTGACATATATGATGAAGCCCTAGATGGGATAGTTTCTATTAGGCCTGGTTTTTGATGAAGGTTATGAATGTATATTGAAGGAAACAAGTGGACAATGGACAGTGATGGCTCTTGAAGGCTTGTTCAAGAGGGAGATGATCACCACTCATTGAAGATAAGTGCTTTCCGATTTATGATGCTCCTTTATGTATTTACTTTTATTTAAATTTATTGATCTGATTATTGGTTTGATTATTACTTATACTTCCTGCATGTAGATATGAATATTTGAATACGTCTAAATTCTTGATGAAATGTGATAAGTGAATCCTTCCTTAGGATCATCTGAGATGCAGGAAAATATGTCTAGTGTAGGAAGAGAAGAACTATAGTTATCCATGACAAAGAAGTTGAAACCTTTCTCCTGCTTCCACTGTAAAATAACAAGGTACACATGTATTTGAATACTATAAGGTACATATGGTATATTGTTTCAATGTTATGTTTTAGTTGCAATATTGATGGCAAGGTAAGCCCTAAGGTTTGATGTGAATGTCACCTTCACAAATGGATCATGCATATGAAAGTTTGATTCATGATACCTATGATGAAATGATGCACTTGGTAGTGAACAAGTATATTACCTTTTAGACATGATGAATTTCTTGACTCTATGAAGCTACTTAATATTGATCTTTGATATATTGGTATGCTTGATGTTTTGCTAAAATCTACTATTTTGGATATCTTGATCTCATAAAGAAGGCTTGCACATTGATCCTTATATATGGTAACTTGATACTGTTGATAATGTTTGTGAAAAGGATGGTAGCCACGATAATATAATTGTAACAATGAGATTTATAGTCAAGATATTTTGTTGACCATGGTTATGTTTTGATGTGCTTAGTAATTATCGCATATGGTAAATTTGAATGCCCTAACTTGATGGATTGATTGATGTGACAAAGAAATATTATTGTGATCATGATTCTTAAAGTATAACCCTTAATGAAAGATTGATGTAATGATGTAATGGTGAAGTAGTTGATGCTAACATGATATGACCATGATAAATATGTGATATAGTCTGACTTTATGATCTAATAGATATGTTGATGCATTATAGACAGATTGATGACTTCAATGAAGATGACTGAAGTGCCTTCCCATTCATAGGGAGAATCTCTCCATCATATCCTTACTCCTATTAGCATTTTCATTATATGTATATAAGACGCTTTATTGTTTATGGACATGAATAGATCAATATACGATATTGTTGGTCTGCAACAAATTTCTAGTCTAAAAAGAAAGAGTTTTCCTTACTCTAAGCCTCAACCGCACAGAAGAAAGCTTAAGGGTGTGACTGAAGCCTCTCAAACACATGGAAGAAGGCTTACAGGTGTGGTTAAGACTGTAGGACACAAAATTAAAGTTTTGTGCATATGGTTAGAAGTTCAACTGAAGGATGTCAGTCCTACCGAGATGGAGCAGACAACATAAATTTCTATAAGCAGGGAAGTTTGAATGTTTGACTTACTATAATGTGAATATGTTTACTAAACTTGTGCTTGTAGGTGATTGGGATATGCATATCAATATGTCATTTTGACTTAATCATTGAGGCATATGTATGACAATATTTAATAAACAATTGCAATGGTGCCAATGGTTTAACTAGATTTGGTTGATTGATATAGATAAGCAGCGTTTGGGGTTTTGACATGATGCTTGATAATGGTTTGGAAATTTGAATTGATGTTGAGACATGTTTTGGGCTATAGATCTCACTATGATAATAAAAAAATTGACTTTGACTTTATTTCTAATGATTTGATTCGACAGATGATGATTATCCTCGATAACAATCCTATATGGGCATAGTGACTTTCATTGACTTATATAATAGATATTTTGTGTTGACATCATTAACTTTGACACATTGGTTGAAGTATAAACAACTGTAATTCAGTATGAAGTAATCTCACAATGAATGTATGGTACCTACATGACTTATCCTTGGTGTATGTGTTTGCATCTAGTGACAGAAATGACTTATATTATGGGCATGTGGATGATTTGATGAAGTTTGGTTTGATATTGCTTGGTAAATAATAAATTTTTGTCATGATAAAAGATGAGAGCTCTACCTGTCACTTGGTCTAAATAATTTTATACAGTGATATTAATGAGTTTGATATTAGTTTTAATCCGACATTTAAAACTTGATAAGTTGACTTAGTTAATTTGATTGCACAATATTGATTTGTTTAAGGCTAGGCATATTTCTTTGGTCAAGTGTAATGTTTGCAGAAATAATTTTAGGAAGTAAGCTCCCCTATCCTGATATGTCCACATTGACAATTATTTAGTGAAACCAGGATGATGTGTTGATCAAAACCTCTACTCCAAAAGTGGTCCAAGGTATAGCTTTAATTTTGGTTTTAAATATTGATGGTCTATTCTTGACAGTAACTGAGCCTTTGATGATAAAAGTAAGAGGGTGGTGGCCTCTGAAGCTTAAAATGAAGAATCATGGCATGATGAATTACTTTTAAAAGTTTGGAAAATACAATGTATATTGTGAAATTATTGAAGAGTTTTTAGAAAATGGAAATGAAAATCATTGGACACTCCAATTGAATTTCAAGAAGTTGTGAAGAGAGATTATTGGACTTGACTTGGCAACCGATAGTTGATGGAAGAATTGATGTTCCATTTGAAAACCCATTCGTAAACATATATGTTGTGCATATAACCTAAGTGAATTCATAATTGAGTCACTTCATACACATTGAGTTGCTGTCAAGCACCCTTCAATATATTTGCATGGGACAATCAATTTTTTATATGAGATATTCATCCTATGATATGTGATTGCATGGTTGTATTGATGATATTTGGGATCATTATTGACGTGCACGTTTGGGTTTTTCCTTAGTATGATATTTGCCATGATTTTTTGGATGAGAAGTCTGTAGCTTTAAGCATGACTGAGGTTGAGTACAATGTTTCGAGCATGGCTAGATGTGAGGCAGGATGACGAAGGTATTTGAAGATTCATTTGAGAAGGTCCTAGATATGACACAAATACATTGTGATGATAAAGAGTGGGAACTGATTGGTAAAGAATCTCATATGAATATGGTATCCTTCTTGTGTTATATATCTATATATATATATATATATATATATATATATATATATATATATATATATAGATATAGATATATATATATATGTTCTGATATAATAATTAATTTCATGTCTTGTATGAATAAAAGACCGTTGCTATTGAGACATGATGATAACTAGATATGAGCACCATGATATGTTTATGATATATAGAGAGCATCATTGATTGAGGGCACTGAGCCATCTCTTCCCCCCTGTTTGACTTCGCAATGTGTGGAATTGAGACGAACTAGGGCTCTTGGGGTTGAGGGATCTCTCGACAATAGGGTATCACTCCTATATCTTACCTATAGGGTTGGAGATGTTTCTCCCCTGTCTTGGTATTTGTAGAGTATACCCCATTTGGCATCATACCCACAAGCTAGGTTTGTTGGGATTGTTTCTCACTGTCTTGCCAATGTTTTGAGGGGGTGTGGGGCATGTGATCCCTACCTTTTGGTAGTTAGGGTATCTAGCCCCAGATTAGATTATGATGTAGGTTTTCTACCACATGACTCTTGAGGGTAATTGTTAGGAAGATCAATAGGCAATAAGATGGGTTGAGATGTACTCCGCTATATCCCTTGTTGCTTGATATGGTGTTGTAGATGTTTAGCTCCCCCGTGAGATTATGGGTCGAGATGTTCTCCCTGATGTGATTTTTAGATGTGCTCTCTTATGTTGATGCATGTCATAGATTTGGCTCCCCATTGATGTTTCGCAAGTGGTAGCATTGAGCTCCGCACTGGCAGTGATTCTGGGTGGTAGAAGTGGCTCCCCAATGGATAGAGGGTGGTAGCTTAGGCTCCCCTTCGATGTCAAATTCTTCTTCTTTAAGATCCGATAATGTCAGCATATGAGTAGAGACAATCAAGGGATAAGAAGGAATAAGAAAGAGATGAATTGATGTGAATGATGACAATACGTGATGATGAGATACTTGAGATTGGATATGATTTGATGATAAAACACAATGACATGATATATGTGGAATTCTCCTTAGTTGAGAGGGGGTGTTAAAATTGGAAACTATGGCAAAATTCCACTTTGGACAGTTGATTTGATGGATATAATGATTTCACTGAATTCATCTTTTTGAGATGAACAAAAATGACCTAAAGATCATTAAATTTGAACAAGGGAAAGTGTATTTTTTGAATCATAAGCCCACACGCGCACATTTGATTAGGTTGGACCTAAAGTAAATTGGACAACTTTGGAAGGTTATAAATACAAGTGACCTCAACCTCATTTGGACATCATCATGAGACATTCTTCTATTAATTTTCTTGTATTTGGTTTGAATAGGTATGAGATATATCCACGGAGGAATGGGTTCGCATGAAGGTGAAATCGTAGGGTTTGATGCTTGAATTTCTATTTTAAGGTTTTAGGCCTCAGTCGCAAACATGTCACATATAGATCTCATTTGTAGTTGCTCACTGGTCAGCTCATCTATGCGACTGAAGCATTTTAATTGCACACATGACTCCTCTTCCATGCGACTAGCACTTAAATGTTGAAATTTCAGTTGTCCAAAGTTTTCACTCATTGACCACACTATTTGGTAGTTAGCCACAGATAGTAAGTGTTCATTACAGTCTTCTAATCAAGGTTTTGAGTATGAGAATTATTGGGTTCATTTCATGGATGTTGTTTAATTGATTTTGCTGGATATTTGTATGGATGAAGATATCAATCATTGTACTCTCTTTTGCTAAATCATTCAATGACAATCTAATCAGAAGAAGAATTTGAAAGGGTTTTCCCCATAGTGGGTTTTTCTCTCGTCTCCAACCAATCCTGGCGTCTCTATGTGTGAACTTTTTTCTTCTATTTTTCCTTTATGTTCCGCTACGTTGATGATGATGATATTGTTCTTTCTACATTGTTACATATGTTGTTGAATAATGATGTAAACTTGAATAATGTTATGATGTTATGGGCAGAATTTAATGTGTTAATGAAGAAATGCAATTATTAAAGAAAAAATAATATAGCCATAAGAAAAATTAACAAAGATTATTTCGTAAATCCTATATTAGGGATGTGAATGATAAAAGCTCCCCTTCATTTTCAGATTTTGTATTTAAAGGTTATGGGTTAATATGTGGTGTATCTTTATTTGGCGAAGAAATAGTAAGTTCATGTTTTGTCGAGATGTTGAGTCCATGTAATGAAGTCAAATCCTAAACCAACTGTAGAAAATGAAATGTTTGAAATGGAATCTTAACCTATTGCAAGAAAGAAAGTACAAGGAAAGAGATGAAAAGTCAATGCTACATCACACCATTTTCTAATTAGATACCAAGAAAATATGCCTTGCAATAATGCTAAATTATCATGAACTAAATGCTACTATCTAAGCATGGAAATAAGAAGCATCAAATATCACTAATGTGCAAGTAAAGGGACTGAAATAAATCTTCTTTTGTCTTTTTGCATTTTCATGCAAAATCAAGTATGCAAACTAATTTCATTTGGTGATGTGGTAGGTGAATTAAGGATGTTGGAGGTTGGATGGAAGAGTTAGGAGATGCTTGTGTTAAGAAATTGATTGCATAACATAAACTGATTATGGAGATATACTAAGAGTAACAAGACACAAAATAACCAACAACAATCACAAACACATAAATGCACAAGTTTATCCGGGAAAACCCCAAATCCGGGGAAAAACCCAACCCAATGATATCTCATTAGCATTGGCCAAAACCCTGGCCAATCAGGCCAAGTGAGCCTTCACTTTTCAACTCCAGGCCTACCTTTACAATGAATTCCTTCTAGCCTTTTATAAGCTCCATTATATATAATACCATGGGCAGAATACTATGGGTGCACAATACCATGTGCCCCAAAACTATCATTGTTTAACCTGGTCAAATTTGACTCTATCTCAAGTCAAGTTTACCTAACAGGTTGGATAGTGTGGGAGACCCTTGGGAGGATTTTGGTGACTTCCTGGAGGTTTTCTCTCAATTCAGCCTCAAAACAGGCCATTTCAGGAAAACCTATAGGATGTACTAGAAACCTACATGATGATCCTATAGGAATTACAGTGAACCTACAGGATACAACCAAGAGAAAAATGTGAGGTTTTAGAGGTGATGGGAGGTCTATAAAAGGTGTGTTATGGGTTGAATGGAGTGGGAAAATTCCTAGGATCACCCTGAACTCAAAACCAAAGTCGGGAGATGGATGTATTCACTCAAAAATCTTGGAGAAGTTTGCTTATGAACATTTGATGAAATTGATGAGGATTTAATGACCAAGAAAATCAAATCCAAATTGGATGGGACAATTTTTTTTATTAACTAGGATGTCTTAGGTCCCTATTCCAAGTGGAATCACTCAAAAAAACCTACGTTAACCCATTAAAAAAAAATAAAAATCATTACTATTCGAAAATCTAGAAATTTGAGAATTAGTGAGCTAGTAAATCTAAGAAATGCCTAACCAAATCAAGTGAAAATGCAATCGGGTAATTTGTTTTATGAACTAGAATGTTTTTTTAATCTAATTTAAGTGGAATAAATTCGATTGAAGCTCATTAGGATTCTCTAAAATATAGCAGAAATTTATTGTTCTTTGCTAAAAAGGAGGTCCAACAATCTAGATTTGGGAATAAGAAGACTAATCCAATCAACTCAATGATTACTATGAACTTCCAAAGCTTTTCCAAGGATGAAATAATGATTTTGATTCTACAAAAGAACTTACATCAACCATTTAACTCAATCCTACAATAAGAAATCATTAATTCTAAATGAAGAAATAAAAAGAAATAAAAACAAGAGATGCATGTGAATAAACAATGAAAAGAGGGAAAGAAAATGATACAAAAGGGCTCTGAGGTTTTTGGGATGGCCAAGCCCAAGGAAACTCAGAGACCTGTGGAGGAGGACAAGATTTAGAAGCTAAACATGACACCAATATTCATTATTTTCATCAATAGAATTACATCCTTGCAAGAAAATACAATGGAGCTGCAAAAATACAAGCTCTCTCCACAATAACACTAATGAAAATCTATCCTAGAGGAAAATTCGACTTGGTACTTATACACAATGATTAGTAATGATTCCCGATAAATGTAGGAAGCTTTCCCCACCAAAATCCCTTGATTAGTGGATGATTCTATTCCCCAATACTAGGAATTTGCATTAAATGGCAGGGAACACATTCCTAGATTTTCTCAATCATTCCATAGAGGAAAATTCAACTTGGTACTAATGCAAGATGATTAAGAATCATTCCCCATGGATAGAGGAAACTTGCCACACTGAAATCCCTTGAATAGTGGATCTGCTCCCTTGATGGATGGATTTGCTCCTTTGATTAGTGGAACACATTCTTAGATTTTCTCAACCATTGGAGTTCCACAATTTGTACTATAATTCCATAATATCTTGTTGACTTATTATTTATTATTGATCCTCCAGTAGCAGGGAACAAGTCCCTAAATTATCTTCTCCTCAAACTCTTCATAATCTACCAAATATTCTCATAATATTCCACAAAAAATAAATAATATTAGGCACATATAGTCAATTATTAATAAACCTTCCTAATGAATATATTAAAGTTATCTAATGCAAAAAGAGAGGTTTAATGTGATGAGGGATCGTCATAGGCCTTAATTTATGTTTTAAATTAGAGGCATGGGCCTTAATTTATGTCTAATTTAAAGTCCCATTAGCACGCTCACTTGAAGGAACACAGAGGTGTCCTAGGCGGCTTAACAATGCATCCTAAAGGTGAAATTTTGGAAATTTATTTCCTTCCAGGAGCGTCTAGTGTGTGTTGCCAAATTCTAGATCACTCTTGTAAAGATGCGTCCACCCCACAGTATCGTTCCCACAAGATTCAAGCATAGTGGTCAGCGCCATGGCCGGTGGTTGTTTAAGGAAGTTTGCAACATTGTTGGTGTTCCCTTCTTATACTTAATGTTCAAATGGAAATGTTGCAAGTATGTGGACCATTTTTTATGACGATCATTCTACAACTTCCCTTGTTGTCTGTATAAATTGCAGGGGTCGGTGGTCTGAATCGATGACCATTTCCTTCCCCATAATGAATTCTTCCATTGTTGGCAGGCCTCCATAATCGAATACATCACTTTGTCATGGGGGGATACTTTCAGCCTATGTCTGAAAGTTTCTCACTGTCATATGCCACTGGATGCCCTCGTTGGGTAAGAACTACACTAGTAACATAGCTAGAGGCATCTATTTTGATCTCAAATGGTTGCTACAAGTCTGGTAATGTATGCACTTGTGCACAACAGAGGTGATGCTTCAACTCGACAAACGACTTCTATTGGGGTTGAGAACAAAAGAAATTTTCTTTTGCCCTCCCTTGGTGACTTGAATCACAGGCCAATTTATATGAGAGAACCCCAACACAAACTTATGGTAGAAGTTGGCAAGACCGATAAGTTATGGAGCTATGTTAGAGTGTTTTGGCCTGGCCAATCCCGAATGACTTGTATCTTGTCTAGATCCACATGCACACCCCTTTCATCAATGATGTGCCCCAAACATTGAACCTCGGTCACACCAAAAGTGTATTTTTCCAACTTTGCACACAATTTGTGATGCCACATGTTTTGGAGGTTCTGTCGAATATGGTGGAGGTGTTATTCCCAACTCTAGCTGAAGATCATAATGTCATCCAAATACACCACCACAAATCAGTTTGTGAAGGGTCACAAAATGTCGTCCATAAGCCTCATGAAGGTTGTAGGGGCATATGTCAACCTCAAATGCATTCCCAGCCATTCAAAAAGGACCTCCTTGGATTTCAAAGCAATATTCTAATGAGCCCCATAAATGGGTACTTATATGGGCTCATTTTTACTCCTAACATAGTTTAATCGACCATTCTCTTAGCTTATTGCATGTTTTTTTATTATATTTATGCTTATGGAGTGAGTTGGGTTGGTTATGTTGCCATGGACTCTAATATGTGTTTAATGTAGATTTTTGTTGAATTTTGAAGACAAACAAAGATTTAATGGACAATTGGCAGCAATAATTTGAAGTGGACAAAGGAGAGAATTTATGGGAGGGTACCCCCCTCATTTATGACTCCCCACTTCGAATTCTCCTTCATGCAACTCGGAGCACAAACATCCAAATCAATGCACTAGGAGGCAGTCGAGCAAGTGGGGGATAACTTATGTTTATCTTGAGTTTTGGGAGCCAAGCCTCCCTGATTTTAGGGAAGTTGTTGGGAGCTTCAGTTGTATAAGTAGAAAGGCCTAGGGCCTCATTAGGAAGTTAGTGAAATTTTCAAATTTTTGTTGCAGCTTTGCTCTGCTCAACTTCGATCTTACTTTTGTTGACAGTTTCATGTAATCCTATTATTATTTTGATAATAAAGATGAGATCATTTTTGAGCTAGCACTAAGTTACCTCAAAGGGCTGAAGCTCTTTATTTAGGGCCAAATCCAAGCAACCAAGCTCCTCTTGTTTGTATTTCTATGTTTTGTTTCAGTTTATGAATTAGTTGGTGTAAGATGAATTTCTTTCTTGGTTAAGAATAAGTTGCTTTTGGTGATTTAGAAGTTTGTTTCCATTTGAGTTTTCCATAGCAGGTTGAACAGTGATAGAAAGAAGATATAAAAGGAAATCAAAAGAGCCTTGGCCTCCTTTCCTCCCTTTGGGACCGTGAATTGAGGCCAACACCCTGTTACTGCCACAAAAAACACAGATTTGCCTTCTCCATAGGATTTCTAGTGTTGCAGTTTGTTAAAAGGTCCATGCTTTGCTTTAGATATCTTCCACCATGCTCATTTCTGTCTTGTAATAAGTTTCCTTCCATGCTTTCTCTCATTATAGAATTTTTCAACATTTCTTTCCATAGCTCATAGTCTATATTAGCTTGATGCAAAATTCTGTTTTTGATGTACTTAGTTTCCTTGCTTGCTTGATCTCCTTGTTTGATTTTCAGGTCCTCTTATAGCAAATCTCTTTTCATAGCAAGTCAGCCTACCATCCATCACCTTCTCTTCCCTATCTATGCTCTACAGGTCACCCAAAAGTTCACCTCAAATTTGCCTTAATTTTCTGCGTTTTTCCATAGGATTTCTTCCTCTCTCCCAACCATCTTTTCCTCTCCTAGCAATCCTTGGTGACCCCTAGGCACCTTAACACATCATCCCAGCTTTCAGCTACTCTTTCCACCTACTCTCACACCTTCAAAACCTTCAAAACCTTCAAAACTGCTCTCAGCATCCTCCTGTAGACCTCCTGTAGATCCCCTGCAGCCTCCTGTAGATTTTCCTGTAGGCTTCTTTCTGAAGTTTGATTACAGGAAAAGCATCCAAAATGCCACTTGAGACCTCCTAGGACCCATCCACACCATCCTACATCTTCTCGAGTCCCAAAATCACCCTCCATCACCACCTAATTGCTACCACATTCACAATTAAATAAATTACATGCATGACATTTTCACATAAAAATACTTAAAAATCCAAAAAGATGTTTTTTTTCTCATTTACTTCTAGAAATAGCTTGAGTAGATGTTGTTTACTTCTTGAGTAGGTAATGGCATTCATTTCATGGTTTTTCATCTCTCTTTCTGCAAAAGTAGGATTAATTGGTTAAGTACGGTTTTCTAGGTTTCCTTTACATTTCAGTCTTCTTTTCCTTTCTGCAAGTAGAGTAGCCTCTGTAGAGTAAGATTTCCTTTTTTCATCACATATAGAGCTTCTTCTAGAATCCATAGAAGTTGGCTTGAGATCCTAGTAATCTTGCACCAGCTGACCAAGTGATAGCCTGCAGTAAGAACTAGTACTTGTGCATACAACACCATCGCTTCAAAGTTTGTTACAAACTACTGGGTTGATAAAAGTAAAGTAAGCCCAAGAGTTGCAGCATTATTATTGCAATACTGGTGCTCACCACTTTTTGGCGCCATTGCCGGGGAAGCGTCAGAGTATTTTGTGATTACTATTTTCTTCTATTTTCTTCTTGAAACATTATGCTAATACTTTATTTCAGCAAAAGTAGAATAGTCATTTCCTTTCTTTCAGTTCTGCATTTCTTTTGCTTTCCTTTTTCAATTCTACAAATTTCATTTCAGTAAGAGTAGAATAGTCATTTCCTTTCCTTTCAATTCTACATTTCTTTTGCTTTCCCTTTTTCAATTCTACAAATTTCATTTTAGCAAAAGTAGAATAGTTGTTTATTTAAATTTTTGCATCTCCTTGCTTTCCTTTTCAATTCTACAATTTCCATTTCAGCAAAAGTAGATTAGTCATTTCCTTGCTTTCAGTTCTACATTTCATTCACTTTTCTTTTTAGTTTTGAAATTTCATTTCAGTTAGTTGCAATTTGTTTGTTCAATCAATTTCAGTTTTGCAGATATAATTAGTGAAAAAAAAACAAAAACCAACCAAAACGATTTCCTTTCATGCCTCGTAGGAATAGAGATAATTCAGGAAAATGTTTTCCCAACACCCCCATTGCTTCACACAGCCAACCTTCTCTCTTCTTTGGTGGCTACAATCAAGAAAAACCCGTAGGTAACAACCAGACATATTTGAAGAACCTATAGGGGAAGAAGAAGAATAAGACACTCCTTTGGAGCCAATGGTCGAAAACAGAAATGTTGGGAGAAGTACCTTTTCTTCCAACTCATCCATTAAAGGTAAAATTAGAAATATGCTGGAAGACTTCAAGAGTGAGATACTGTAGATTCTTGCCATGCATATCAAAAGTAAACACGTGGAAGCAGAGAGGGCTTTGGCTATTTTTTTGTACATGCACCAAGAGGCATCATAGGAATGAATTCCCATTGAACTCTATAGAGGTTTGTTCAATCTATGAAGAAAATCATTCTACAGACAAGTGCCCGTCCTTGCCCGGATTTAAAACTGTATACCAAGGGGCCGAAGGAGTCACTGAGCAGATCTATTACATAAACCAAAAGACGCCACATGGACCTAGACCATACCAGTAGGGGATGCAAGGGACATCCCAAGCATACTACAACCCAACCAAGTCACTTCCATACCTTCTTGGGGTCCCCCTACTCATCCTTCCTAGTCCACGCCTCCTCCTTGGTCCTTCACATCTCAATATCATGCCCAACCAGCCACCCATTCATTTCAACTCTATGCTCAGCTGCAAGTTTAGTGGAATGCATCTCATCCAGGGTGGAGGCCACAATACATCTCTCTTCCCGATCTTCTGCCTCCACCACCTACCCACCCACAACCCCATCCACATCCATCTCAAATATACACTCCCACTCAACTACCTGTACCACCATTTCCAAACCCACATATTGAAGTAGCTCAACCCATTTACAATGTTGAGGTACAACACTTCCAAACAACTCCTCTTAAGCTCATTGATTGAAAACCTCCATGAGGCAGTCAATGGGTTGGAAAGAAGAAAGAGAGAAAAAAGATCCCTGGAAGAAAAGCTCCCTTGGAGGTGCCTAGGGTAGGTAATTAGGGTGAAAACCTCTCTGAGGCGCCCTAGTTGTTTTCAAAAAAAAAAAAAAAGGAGATTTTTTTGTTGCATTGCAGGTTTGTAGGAGGACTACAAGAAGCAGCAGAAGGTCTCAAGGGAGCCCTAAAACCAATACCAGCACCTATCCTACCTTCCCACACCTTTCTCCATCATTCTTGGCATTCTTTTCACCTCACTGTGCTTCTTTTTCAAAAACTGTGTTTTCTACAAGAGGCTCTTGTAGGAATTACAGAGAGCCAAAAATGGATACAAAAGGCAGTTTGAAGGACAGGAAAGCTTCATGAAGAACCTATAAACCCTCCTACAGTCTTCACACCTCCTTGCCATCATTTCCAAACCTGCATCACACCCCAAACATCGTTTTTCTTCCTGTCCAAGAAAAACACAGAAAAAATAGTTCTTCAGTAAAAAAAAAGAAAGAAAAAAACCAAAAAACAAAAAGAGAGGAAGCAGCACCATCTACTCATCATTCTCGATCTTGTACCAGTCATTTTCCTTGTTGTCCTAAAAAACTACAGGCTGCTCTATTTTACCATAGGATACAAAAATACATAGAGTAGAAATTTGTTTTCCCCATAACTTGAAAACCATGCATCAATTTAAAAAAATGTTTCAGGGGGAGATGCATATGGATGATAGTAACATGCCCAAGCAGTTTTACCAAATTCCAGTGCACGGTTTCCAGGAAATCAGGCTCCATCACCTTCAACCATTTTTAGCTTTTCTCAAGATCCGTGCATCTATTGACAAAAAACATTTCTGTGGGGAGGTGCATAATGATGATAGAAACATTCTTAGAAAGTTTCACATCAATCCAATTTACCGTTTGGGAGTTATGGACAAAACGAGAGCTCTTGTAGGAATTCTTGTAGCAGTTGATCCCATTAAAATCAAGCCACAATAGTAAAAGAAGTGCAACCATGGGATTGAAGGAGACATTTGAAGTTAGATCCAACTAGAGGATACCTGCACAAGACAAATAGAGACACATAAAATAGTAGAGAGCATGCAGCAAAGGAAATACAAGCATGCAACAACAAAAGGAGCCAAAATACCTCACAACACAAACATTCGACTTACAGATAAGTGACTAACCCGCTCCTCTATTGCATTTGTGTAATTGAAAGATATGCATAAGCGAATGAGATAGTTAGGGTTGAACAAGAAAAGGTGACCAGTTAACTGGGCCACCTTCATCTAGTCGACTACACTCATCCGAAGATGCCACCCACGTGCACATAGTCAACTTAGAGAAAGATCCCAAGGACAGGTAGTGGAGGGTTTGCAAACTCCGATGCAATGATGAGAGGTGATTGCGGGAAGAAACCATGATGACAAGGCAAGTGGGGACCAACAATACAAATATGGTAACGTACATTTTTTCCAGCTCACCCCATCACTGGAAATATCTAAAAGAAGAAATAAGTACTCCTCCTTTAAACTCCTTCACCACCTTTTCTTTTATTCCATCCTTGTCCACTTAGCTGCAGCAAGCTGCTTGTCACCCCACAACCTCGAAACCATCATTCTCCATCACTCTCATCCATCCTCCCACTATTGGCGTTCTACAGGAGCACTTATAGGTTCTACAGAAGCACCTATAGGAAGTTCTATAGGAGGGGCAGTGAGCTATTTTTCAGAAGAAAACACCGGTTTTTTGCTCGATTTCTGGCTTGAGGAGGTAGGTTCCATGCATACCCACCTTGATTATCAATATGTGCAAGGAATGATATCATTTTAAGGAGGAATTGAGTCCATAGAAGAAGAGGAATTACATAAAAAATTTATGCTTGTTTAAAAAAAAAAACATAGTTTCCCTTTGTTTTCTTGTTTCTTCAAAATTCTTGTCTCCATCTCTACATTTGGTGTTAAAAAGGGGTCTAAGCACAATGACAAGAGGATTCATGAGGAAGGAGCCAAAAAATTCAACCAGGGTCCATGAACATCTCCAAGTAGTAGCCATATTCACCAAAGCAAATTGGATGCCATTTTTTGAGAAATTCTGAGGGTTTGATGAAGAAGTTGCTAAGGAATTTTCCCTTTCTTTAGTCCCTCACTCAAGGACCCATGCCATTGTCACTTTTAGAGGACTTTCCATGGAAATAACCCTAGAATTTATCAGTATGGTTACCACCCTTCCTCTTGGATTACCTTGGAGCAAAGATGAAAAGCCAATTGGACAGTCTGCCAAGAAAAACTTCTTCCAAAACAATGAACATCCTGTAGAAGACAAAAATGACATTAGAAGGACAAGCATACCCTACCCTTGGGATGAGGTCAATTACCAAATCATCAAATATATTTCCTTTAAAGGGACGTATAGCATAGTCTATGACTACCATTTTAGACTTCTCCATGACCTATGATATGGCATGGACACTCCAACACCCCAGAAACTTAGCATCCCCTATTTTCTCCTGCAGTCCCTTATAGACTCCAACATTAAGTTGAAGGCAGGAGGTCCAAATCAGCTAGCTCACCATGGGTTAATTAAAATGTTAGTGGAAGAAGCCCTCCATACCTTCACAATCCCCATAGCATGGGAGATTTTCTGAAACATGACAGTAGAAGATGACATAAAGGCCCTCACATATGATATCAGTCCTTCTGATAGTGGGGAGGAGGAGCAGCAAGGGGGAAAAGGGGAAGAAAGTGAGGAACAAGTAGGAGAGGGAAAAAAAACCAAAGTAGAATAGGAGGAAACAAAACCAACAAAGACACAAAAAAAGACAGAAGGAGGAGAAAAAGCCACAGAAAAGACCGAGGTGTCTCCTGAGACCCTAGAAAGAGAGGCAACAACTGCTCTCACTACCCTCAGCACCCCAATTAAACCAAAACAAAAGAGGAAGAGGAAGACCTCAATGTATTTCAAGGCTAGGAAGAGCACAAGGATCAAACAAGGGAAACCCCAGCCTTCTTCTAAAGTGCCCATTGTTATTGAAGATTCACCTTCTGGCCAAGGGAAGGAATCCCCTTCCAAGGCACCTATCACTTATGAAATGGGGACTCCTAGGTCTCCCACATGTAAGGAGAAAGTAGAACTACAGGACTCAAAAACAGTCCTATAGGAGGCACAGACTGTTCTACAGAAGACCTTGTCAAGACTATAGGAGACCGAAAAACTTGAAAAAAGACTAGAAGGACAGTCACAGGGGACGGAAGAAGTAACAGAGCCTCAAGAACCTGACCCCTAGCCTAGTTTAGGCTCTTACTACAATCTTCTTGAGGGGGGAAGAATCATTCCACAAAAATTTGCAGTCCCACTTTTCTTTGAGTTGGAGAAAGAAAGAATAAGAAGCCATAGGTGGATGCAAATCACCAAATCCAAGGGAGTTGAGGATATTGGCCATATGGAAAATCAACTCAAAGAAATGGGTAGAGAACTAAGTGCTATCAGACATAGAGAAGTAATCACAAGAACTCACCTTCAAACAGAAAATGAATTACTAAAAGACAACTGCAAGAAAAAGAGACACAATTGGCATGCATGGCCAGTTGGTCCATGAAGGCACTGCAATGCAGAACACCAGCAAAATCATATGGATGATACCTCAAGGACCAATTGCTACAGTTTCAGATAAAGACTTTGGCATGGAGAGGCACAATACCTTTCCAAGATTACAGACACTTAATGGATTCTATAAACAAAATTTAAAATTGTAGTGAATAATTAAGAGTTTGTTTGTTTTGTACCTAAGTTAAAATAGATTAGATTAGGATAGGGAAGGGAGAAAAATATTTTTTATGAATTGTTTTTAAATAATTTAAAATTTTATTTTATTTTATATATGGATTAATTAGTTTATATAAAATTCATATTTTGTATTTAAAGTTGAAAGTTCACAAATTTTTAGGAAATATTGTTTTAAATAATATATATTAATGGTGGAGAGGTATTAAATTCGGAGTTAATATGGATATATTTTGGCATTTTTGTTTTCTTTAATGAATTTAGTCGATGTTGAGAGGGATTTACTCTCGTATTTTTGCATTTCATAATGGATTTATTCAAGTCTCTAAATAAGCTTATCATAACAAACGTCATGGAAAAATACCATTGACTATGTAATATCATGGCTTGTAAATCATCATTAGTAAATTTATCAAATGACTAACTAAAACTTATCTTCATAATTACTTTTAATTTTAATTTTAATTTATTTTAAATAATTTTATGGAGTCAACGTAACATTATATTACATAATGGTTTACAACATACTACCATACTCAGTTGTAGAGGGTAATAATTATGATATCTATTCTGTAGTTGCAATTTTACAATTTTAATAATTATCAATAATTAATAAGTGGATGAGTGAGATTTAAGATCAACTAAATATTTTAAAATATTTTTAATAGTATATTCAAATTAAAATTTGAGAATAATCTTCAAGAGTTACTTCTTTTAAACCATTTTAATTAAATTAAATAATTAAAAAAATTATGTAAAAATAATATTGTATAAAGTGAATTATAATTTATTAAACATATAATACTTATTGACAAACTATAATATTGTATCAAAACTTCTTTATAAATCAAGAATCTATATAATAAGATAGAAACAACTCTCTATATTATATTTTATATTATATATAATTATATATATGATGAGTGAGATTTAAGATCAACTAAATATTTTTAATAGTATATTCAAATTAAAAATTGAGAATAATCTTCAAGAGTTACTTCTTTTAAACCATTTTAATTAAATTAAATAATTAAAAAAATTATGTAAAAATAATATTGTATAAAAGTGAATTATAATTTATTAAACATATAATACTTATTGACAAACTATAATATTGTATCAAAACTTCTTTATAAATCAAGAATCTATATAATAAGATAGAAACAACCCCCTATATTAATATATATATATATATATATATATATATATATATATATATATATATATAATATAATATAATATAATATAGAGAGTTGTTTCTATCTTATTATATAGATTCTTGATTTATAAAGAAGTTTTGATACAATATTATAGTTTGTCAATAAGTATTATATGTTTATGTTTATATATATATATATATTAGAAATATTAACTAACTAACTAGTATACAATGATAACTATTCCCGTTGCCAAAAAAATGTTCAAAAGAAATGTTGCGGTAAACGATAATGTTGTCATGACCATTCTTGTCACGCCCTTACCCTGACAGTGGTCTTTCAACCACTCGTAAAAGGTGCGGCACCACCACCTGATTTCTTTTTAACAATACTTTCAAGTGTGGACTACACCTAACATTCCATACTTAGTTTATTTTTCACTTTCTAAGTATTACATGCATATACACAGCGGAAACATTCAATTAAAAATCTTTCATCATCATTATCATTTTATACATATGCACAATGGATACAATATTTAACAAGAAGGGGTAACTCCCTCAAGATGAGTCTGCCCACAATAATAATGATAATTCTTCAAAATATACAATAACAACCTTTGGAGAGGAACCCGAGCTTCCTTCTCACAATAACAGTCAAAATACAAAACTCAGCCTGCAACAATGCAGCCTACCTGAACCGTCATTCAGGAACACCAACCCCTTATTGGGTCAGGTCACCCAACTTGTCAGGCAGAGGTGCCCACCCCCAGGCCGCCCTTCACACCGCTCGTCGTGCCAACCGGTCTACCGTCCGTCGTTCACCAACTCGGGCATCTGTGTAAGTCCACCCATGGTGTGTCGCGCACCTGGCGTTCACCCATGGTTCGCCCGCACCATTCAGCATCCACCCTTACATCGTGCATCCTCACCCTGCTCTAACGCAATCTGCCTACCCGTAGCCTTAACCTGTCCACTTAATAGTCTAATCGCAGACCCGTTTGCTCGTTCCCCAACTGTCCACATGCAGACCTGTTCTGCCCGTCCACCGAACTGTCCACTTTGTAGAATTGTTCCTCCCACAGAACTTACCCAACCACAAACCTCCCGTTCAACCGGGCTCGTCGGTTCACCTGTCGTACAATGCACCCGTCGTGGGTCGCCTTCCCAACCTCTGACTTGCCAAACCAAACTCTACATCTGTTGTTCGTTCTGGCTTGGTGCTTTTAGCAGGTGGCTGCCTGCACCTCGCCTTCTCTCTTATTCGTCCACCCTTGTTGCTCGCTCCTTACCCTTTGATTGCTTTTGTGTGAACTCCAGGACTTGAATGCTTGATGTTTTCTCTCCCATGGTGCCCACCAATATATATGCTTTCCCCACGGTTTACTCATGGGTCGGCCTTCCCAGGTTGACCTTTCAATTCGGCTAACTCGCCCACATAACACGTTGGGTTGCCCAACCTTCACATCGACTCGCCCACTGTTGGCCCGCCAGGTCCACATGTCGAACTTGCATGATATAAGCTTGCCTTTGCAAAGTTTGCCATACTTAGCCAAATTCTCAGCTTTCGGTTTTTCGACACCTTCTTTGGCTCATCGCTTGTGCCTTGGGCACCTTTAACCGACTGCCCTAGCTTGTCGCTCTCCTCCAACTCGTCCCATCATTGCAACGAAACGTCACAACCAATGTGCTCGCTCGTCGACTCGTCACACCCGCAGACTCGTCGGTCACCCGGCTTGTCACTTTCCCCCAACTCGTCCCATCGTCGCAACGAAACGTCGTAGCCAATGTGCCCGCTCGCTGACTCGTCACACCCGCTGACTCATCATTCACCCGTCTCGTCACATTTAACTAGGATTGCTCACCCAACTCATTGCACATCGCATCTTCAACTCGTGGGCTTGACATACTCCCCCACTCTAAATGGTTTTCGTCCCCGACAACTCCCCATCCCAGCAACCACCAGTCACCAAGACTGCCAATCAACCATCAATGCAAAGTGCTACTAGCCCCAACACCCAAAGATGCTCATGCTACCTAGCTCTTTCCAATTTCACATAAACCATGAGTCTATGTCCTCATAAACAGGAAGTCTCCTCAATCCATGACTTCGATGAGTTTATATATTGCAAACATCCCTGCAACATATATATCACAACTGTCTCCATCATGTATCATCCATCATGTGAATCTCTGCATAATACTCCATCCAACACAACATCTTAGTCGAAACCAAGACATCTATCTGACACAAACTCGGTGCACTGCATGCCCCCATGTCATCGAACTAGTTGGGTAGCTAATCCAACCGTAATTCTCAACCCATGAGAATATACCTTCTCCATGCCACCGTTGGTTGTTTTTCAGCATCCTATCACAATCTCAACTTGATCAGGAATCCATCCAAAATTAAGCCATGCTTAGGTCGATGGTATGCCCATGTCATCTACAACATGTCGTCCATGATGCTAATGCCTATGTGCTGCTATGTAGTTGCATACATCCAAGCATCATCAACCTATCAAATAAAGAAGCCTTATCCCCAAATCCCCTTGAAAAGGTGGTGCAACCCTTCTAAATGTTAAGACCACTACACCAACTTGTCTCCAAGGTTGTCTATCGAGAAAGGAGGGCAAGGAAGTTCCCTCCCTGACTCTCATCCACCCATGTATTTGATTGATGCTACGTCCTCAAGTACTTGTGCACAACCTCAACCTCCTCATGTCTACAACCAAGCTTGTCAAGCTTGTCTTTGGTCAATGGAAAGTCATATATGCCCATGGCATATTTGCAAAACTCGACTATGCTATCCAGATCTCTGCCTGTGCAATCTCCCCCAACCACTGCCATCAAAGAAGTATTTGAACTCCCTTCATCTGTAACTCCATGGTGAAGATCCTTCGTAGAAGATGCTTCTGTCAAGTGCCTCAAGATGTGTGAAATTGATTTTCCACCCCCATGTTTCCTTCTAGCTCTTTCAATGAAGTCTACTAACTTCCCTTCCTTCATTGTTTGAGTCATACATCCAAGTCCTCTTTGCTCCACATTGTCATGCTTCACATTCGGATCCTTTGGATACAAATTCATAGAAGCCATTCTTGCTCTATACCCCAAGCAACTCATCCTCTTCATCAGAACCAACAAGGTTCTCCCTTCAACTGTAATCAAGAGAATGTCCTAGTCCACCATTGTATGGTTTGCGCAACCTTCAAAAAGTTATGCCCCAACACCATAGAATGATCATCCAAGTCCATGATCCTCAAGTCCAACTTTCCAAACCAAGAGCCCACTCTCACCTGAGTGTTCTCTATTACACCAGTGGCAACCTTCATGGTAGAGCTTACTTCTTTGAAAGCACTCCATTGTCTTCCCACTTCAACTTTCTTCCAAAAAGACTTTAAAACTTTCTTGCTAACGAAACTATGAGTAGCTCCCGTGTCCACCAAAGCTACAAATCTATTGCCATGTACGATTACCTGCACAAAACTTAGCTTCAAGGCATCTCCATCCTCTTTTGGCTTATCTTGTTTATTACTTCAACAACCTTCTTTAATAATTCGACCTCAGAAGAGTCTATCGACTTGTGCTTCGACCTGAATTCCTTCTTAAGGTACTTCAACTCCTTGCTTGGCTCATCTAAGCAATTCGATCCTGGTTTAGCTTGAGTTCCTTCAAGCTTGTCCTCCATCGCATCCTGCTTAAGTGTACCAATCAAGCACACATTGACTCCTTCCATATGAAGTGAACTAATCCTTTGAACATTTGGCTACGTGTTTTGGTGATAGTCCCCAAGTCTGTTAATGTAATTGAACTCATCCTACTCTATCACAACAGTCTTTCTACCAAGGAAGTCCTTCTTTATACCATCCTCAAGCTCCTTGACTTTAGCTTGCACCATGGTGCTTTTCTCCCTTAGTCGAACTCTTTCATTCATGAGTTCTTGGAGTCTAAGATCACCCTGCCGGATCTCCTCATCAAGCTCCTTGAGTTCATCAGTCTCCACATGAAGATTATTCAAGTCTTCCTGCAAATCTGCTATCTTGCTTCCTATATGTATCAAGGGTTTCCACTCTCGTACAAAAGCTTCATAGTGTCTCTATGTTTCGTCTTTCCAATAATCAGTCATGTCTTCGAGTTTTTGAAGTGCCCTTTCGACCAACTTCATCTGTTCAACAAGTCTTCAACACTTGCTTCACCTTCAACAGTCATAAGCCTTCAAAACCCAAAACTTCAGCTAGATCAACCCGGGTATCAACTGTCACAACATGCAGCTGTACTACTTCACTTCTAAATCTGAATCACCAAAGCTTGTAGAATACAAAGCTCTGATACCACCTGTCATGCCCCCACCCTAGTGGTGGTCTTTCAACTGCTCTCAGGAGGTGCAACACCACCACCTAATTTATTTTTAAAAATACTTTAAAGTGTGGACTATGCCTAACATTCTATACTTAGTTTATTTTTCACTTTCTAAGTATTACATTCATATCACAGCGGAAATATTCAATTAAACATCATTCATCTTCATTATCATTTTATACATATGCACAAGGGACACAATATTTAACGGGAGGGGCAAATCCCTCAAGATGAGTCTACTCAGGTGGGGCGGAGTCTCCATGAGACCCACCGAGCAAACACTTTGGAGGATTCTTAGGGAGGTAAACTCTTTATTATTATCTTCATCAGTTTCTTGAATATCTGTTACAGTGGAGGCTTAATTTCCGTATATGTTGTAGCTCATAGATTTCTATATAGTCTGTATATTTATATCATATATTTTTGTGGAACGAAGAGTGATGACTGTAGAACCTGTGCAGATTGTAGTAGAATATGAAAAGATGTTTGGATGAAGCTATTCGCTTCATGATAGGCAGATCGGTGCACAGACACAAATGTCTGTCTGTGTAGTGTAGTGTTTTATGGTGGGCAACTCTGGCACTTTGGCAATGGTTTTATATTGTACCATTACTTACCAGTTTCAACATTATCGTGTCTCAAACGTGAGAGTATATTGTAGACAGTTACTGCAGTAAATCTGCTCAAAGTTATTTGATCTCGAATACTGAAATGGTTTTTGACATCATAAAATAAGCAAATTGTTTCGCTTAGTAATATCGTTTACTTCTGGCGGGAGTGGAAGAAGAGGAGGATAAGGTTTAGCGTACTTGCAGTTTGTTGTGTTATTGTAGGATGTTGGGCTGGAGATTTCTTGGCCAATATGGATATCTTTCGGATGACAGGCAATGCAATTGATTATTTTGTTTCGCTGTGTAACGCTTCGAGGGTCTCTTCTCTCCCATTTAATATATAATAGGAGAAGGGCTGTTGCAAATTTCGACATTTTTTCAATGGAAGTAAAATACAGAGGTTAAATTTGATGGAGAATAGGATGGAAATTTGAAATGATACCTTAAATTTGTGAATAGTTATAATGTCATGTGTAATACACATATGAACGTAAAAGCGTTTTAGGCCTGGCTTCTTGTATTTGCAGTTTGGACTGCTTTCTTCACTTGGGCCGTCTATTTTAGCACTTTGGACAGAGGGTGGGTCATTGCAGGGAAGTTTCGCAGTTGAATTTTTAAATAATTAAAAAACAATAATAAATTAATTCTCATTTTAATTTTAATTTTAATGCATAAAGTATTTTATTACCTTTTACTAATGAAATATATTGTAATAATAAATTTGAATTAAATATATACCATTAAAGTGATCATTATAAAATAAATATTTATTAATATTATTATATAATATAACAATAATATAGCTATTCTTTAATAACTTTTTGTAAAGAAAAATACTTATAAACCTTTTACTTTGAATAAATCATACGGTTTAAGTATTTATTTATCATAAGGTATATGACGCTTTCTTATAGTTTTTCTAATTTAATTTAAGAAGTATTTTAATTCTCACTTCATTTTTCTGTTTTTTTTTACATGTGGAAAAGGCAAATTAAAGATATTTATTTTTATACATGTCAAAAAGGAGTGTTATATTGTAATTAATTTATGGTTTTCTTTTTAAATCTATAAAGTTTGATAAAACTTTTCAAAATTATAATATTAAATAAAATATTCCGAAATTTAAAACTCAATTCTTTATTTTTAAAAATTTAAATTAACTTTTTTCAATTTATAAATGCATAACATGTAATTAATTTCGTGAAGTTTTAAATATAATTATTAGAATAAAAAGTATTATTCATAAAAAAAAATAAAGTTAAAAATATATATATATATATATATAATATCATTAAGTATCTATAGACGGCCACCAATTTAACACCAACAATAGTACTTCCATCAAATCAATTAATAAATATTTATATTTTTTATAATTTTAAAATTAATATTTTTTTTTAATTCATGATTATTTTTAACATATAACAAGCTCTACTCCACCTATATTAAAATATATATCTCATGAGATCCATGGCATATTCCTCATACTTTATTATTGTTGTGAACCCTACTTCATTCTTGATGTCGAGCACTGATCATCGATCACGTCAGACTAGTTAGTAGTTTTTAATATATTTGGTAAATAAATATTTTTTAATTAATTTTTAATATATTTGATAATTTTTTTTTTTTTTTTAATTTCAATTTACGGTAACGAATCATAATAACATTATTATATAAAAAACACACATACACACAGATATATATATATAATATTACATTACATATAAATGATTTTAATTGACATAATCAAAATAATGTGCGTAAAATAATTTTTTTTAAATTATTTAATAAATAAATATATACTAACTATTAATTAATTTTAAAAATATTTATTATTTATAAATTTAAATTTAACAACAAATTTGATAAATTGATATTTTATTATTCATATAAATATTTTATTTTTATAAAAAAAATTAGCAAATTAGTTTATTCTATATATAATGATTAATTTAAAAAACACTAGTTTTATAAATCATAAACTATTATTACATAAACATATGAATAAGTTTAAACATATTACATTTTAATTATTTTATGAAAAGAATATATATTTTTTTTCTGATTTATAAGAAAAATAAAAAATAACCAAAATTCAAATACTTTAAAAAAAAATCAATCATATGATATTTTAATGAAAGTTTTATTTGTTTTAAATATACTAATCAATATAATATAATAAAGTTATTCATATATGTAAAACTATATGAAAAATATTAACTCATTATTAATTTAAGATTAATATTTGACTTTCTATAAATTGTAAAAAATAAGTAAAATATAAATATATTGATAAATTTGAAAATATCACATCTTAAATATTTTATAAAAATGATAAGTTAAAAGAAAAAAACAACCATAATTTAAATATTTTTAATGAAATCAAAGCTTCAAATTCCATTTGGCTTAGATATACTTAATTATCAATATGATGCAACAAGTTACTTGTATAATTAGAACTATGTATATTTACTATTTAATATGGTAAATTGCAAAGAATAAATAATAATGTTATTAATCTAAGTTAAATATTCCAGCTTTGTAAATTGCAAGAATAAGTAAGATATTGAAATTCAAACAAATTAGACCTTTTGCATGGAACTCTTTAAGAAATAAACATGTTTTTTTGGAGTGTGTTCTATGTCCTATATTGACATTATCTAATTCCTCATTCTTACTAGGGTTTTTCAAATAACATTGTCTATATTGATGAGAGTGTGTTTCATGATAATGCATATGTTTATATCATTTTAATCAACTATTTCGATAAATTAATGATAATCACTTGGGGTCACGACTGGCACGGGTCACGCCAATCCCTAACATGGTTGTATTTTTACCTACAGGGTTTCAAACCGGCAACCTTTTCACCACGAAGTGCCTTAACAGAACACCCAGTCACTGTCTATTTTATGCCCATGAGAATGTAGATGACCATTTTAATTAATTGAATGTTCTATGTTCCTTTAATATAGAAACTCTATATTATAGTATCCTATAATTATTCTCAAGGGGATTAGTCTGCTATCAAGAACCCGATAGCTACAAAATCGATCAATTTCAGAGCATCTCATCAAGTGGAAGAACTTACCCATTGAAGATTCCACATGGGAGGACAATAATTTTATACAGAAGCATCAAGAACTACTCAAGCGTTGAGGACAACACTTTTTAAAGGAGAGGGGCATGTTAGGTCCCTATACTACTAGTGTAACCCCTTATTGTTATTAGTACAACCCCCTTATTATATTTTTGTGCCCATGTAGTCCCCATATTGTTATTATTGTGCCCCATAGAAGTCCACTATTGTTATTAGTGTGCCCTTACATTATTATTGTTATGTCAGCTCTGATTATATTATGGCCCCTTAGACTCCTATATATAGAAAGGAGGTCTTTTCATTTGTATCATCGAAGAATTGTTCATTTGTGTAATGTAAAGGAGTTTCCCCCTCAAAGAGCCTTATTTCTAAAGTGTTGATCTATCTTTTCTATATTTTTGTGAGCTGGTTTCATAACAATGGTAGAATCTAAAGATGAATTTTTAAAGATCACTTAGTTGGCTCAAATATCTTGAGTTGAAAAGGAAAGGATGGGCCCCTCTTCAAGCTTAGAAGTTCTAATGCTTTCTTGATAAAGTCATTTCCAAACCCTACACTATGGTAGGTCAAGGACACAAAACACTAGAGAAATTAAAGTTTTTATTGTAAAGAAAGTAATGATGCCAAGAAAGATATGTTCCATATAAAGATCATTTTTTAAGGTCACTTAGTTGGCTCAAATATCTTGAGTTTGGAAGGAAAGTTTGGGCCCCTCTTCAAGAGTAGAAGTTCTAAGGATTTCTTGATAAATTCATTTTCAAACCCTTCACTATGATAGATCAAGGATGCAAAATGACTAAAGACATCTAAGGATTTATTGTAGATAAAGTATTGATGCTAGGAAATATATCTTCCATCTACTGTTTAAGAATGTTGAACTTATTCGTTGTACACTGAAATGAAGGCCAAGCTCTTATGTACAAAATGTATTGCTACTTTGATTTAGAAAAATCTAATCATCATTGGACTCTCTCAATTGATTGTTGACAATGTTGGATATGTGAAAGGCATGTGACTCTAGGATTCTGACATTTCATTATGAAATTGAAAATCTAGGGTTTGTAGGCCATAATAGGTAACAAAATCTTGAATTGGTCATTTCCACTGAAGATAGAGATATGAGCTCATGTAAGGAAGATATGACATCATGATGACATTGTGGATGAAGGTGATTCAAGAAGGCTAAAGTCAAGAGGGAGCTAACATTCTTCTCAAAATTTGTTCTTCCATGGCCTCCTAGTGACGATTGTAGGTACGTGTTGAAGGTTTTTAATGGCTTTGTAAACAAAGGGAGAAGAAGTGGAAGAACAAAGCAAAGATTGTGACAAAAGGATTTGTCCCAAAATCAAGATTTGAATATTCAAGCTTAAGAGTTACCTAGACTTATGTAGAAATGCATCAAAATATAGATATTCACATAAACATAGAGATGCAGTAGAAATAAAACTTCATTTCATTAATATCAAAGAAATAAATATGTTTACATACATAAATGGAAATAAACTAGCCCAAGCGATGGTAGCTTATCTATGAGAAGAGATGTGGTGGCTACATGCCTCTGAACTGTGTTACAATGAGGCTCAAAGTCCTATTTATTATTTAGAAACAATGGAAAACCATAAACATCCAAAAACTTAACCCTAGGAGATGAAGCACCAAAACTGTGGGCCTAGTTTGAGTAAATTGGTACATCAAATTCTCGTGGTCATAACTTTGAGATATGACCTCTGTTTGGCTATCATAATACCTATTTTCAAGGATCACAAAGAGGAAGTCGAAAATAATTAAGCCAATCAATTTAAAGATTTTTCAGTCTCTCTGTTTTCCCTAAAAATGGTTTTTAGTCCCTCAAAATGGTTTTGGAATTTTAGGACCCAAAAAACTTCCAAAAATAGTAAGTTGTATTACAATTAAGGAAACTAAAAGGAAACAACAATGGGCATCCAATTGGAATAGGTGGGTGGCCACCCATATCCACCTAGATCAATCCTCCCCCCTTAGGAAGCAATGGTACCCATTGCGTTGAGTGCCTCCATGAGATGGGAAAATTTCTACTAAACTTGGTCCCTAATAAGCCACTTACCTTGGTGTAGGAGTTAGTTAGCTTTGAAAACTCGATACAGTTGGATCTTCTGCTGGTGATTTTTCTTGATCTGTGTGTCCATGATCCAATTAGTTGTGGCTTTTTCCATGGAGTCTGGGTTTAACTCTATTGGTGTGAGTTGTTCTATAATGTATTATGTGTCTAGTAATGGTGGAAAGTATGGTTGAAGGTAGTCCACATTGAACACTCGGTGTAGGCCAAGGAATGGTGGAATTCTGAGATTGAAAGCATTGTCCCCTACAACCTTAGTGATGGAGTAAGGCCCATATTGTAGCGGGTGAAGCTTGTGGTGGGACCAAGTGAGGTGTTCCTTCTAGAAATGTAACCAAACTTTGTTGCCCACCTAGAACTTATGTGGCACCTGATGTTGATCATGATGCTACTTGTATTTAGCATTGTCTTTGTCCAATATTTCATGGACTTGTTGGCGAATGTGATGAATTCGCTCAATGAAGTTGTTAGCCCTGTCAACTTCGGACTGGACATGAGTCGAACCTACCTAAGTAGTTGAAAATGGTATGGCCACATTGATTACACACAGTGACTGGAATCCCAACCCCACCTAAAAGGGGCTATCGCTAATTGAGCTATGTAGATCTATGTTGTAGCTATGTTGGACATAGGGGAGGCTTTCAACCCATGTTCTTGGATGCTTCAAATTGTACATACACAGAATGTGTACGATCATCCTATTAACAACCTCTATTTGGCCATTAATTTGGGGGTGGAAATTCATAGACTTAGTGAGCTTGGTAACCAACATCGACTATAGACTTAACCAAAATGTACTTAGGAACCTGCTCTCTCGATCTGATAGAATGGACTGTGGGATCCCAAAATGTACCCACACTTATTCAAAGAAGAGCTTAGTAGTGGCTTTTGTTGTGATACTCTTCTTGTAGGACACCAGAATGGCCATCTTAGAGAATTTGTCAATGACCATGAAAACACAGTCGTTTCCATGCTTAGTAGAAGGAAGGCCCAACATGCAATCCATGGAGATGGATTCCCAAAGTCGACTAGGACTAGGAAGAGGAGTATATAAGCCTTGCTTCTTGATGGTCACTTTGGAAATAGCACAAGTAGTGGAGGATCTGATGTACTTCCCAACATCATGTCGAAGCTTCGGGTAATAAAAATACATCTGCGACACTACCACAATTTTCTCTACCCCAAAATGTCCAGCGACCTGGCTATAGTGTGCCTCCCAAACAATCTTGGCACGTGATGAGCCTCGGTATTGCAACAAGAATGCTGCAACTCCCAAGGCTACTGGCTTTAATTATCAACCCAGGGTTTGTACAAACTTAAGAGATGTTAGCACTATATGTGTGGAATACAATGTGTCCTTCCTTTTCTGTCATGATGTAATGGAGTGCATGTACTGAAATCAAATCCTAAACTAATTGCAGAAAATTAAATTTTTGAAATGGAACCTTAACCTATTGCAAGAAATAAAGTACAAGGAAAGAGACGAAAATTCAATGATAAATCACACCATTTCCTAATTGACTGCCAAGAAACTATGATTTGAAATAATGCTAAATTATCATGAAACAAATGTTACTATCTGAGCATGGAAGTAAGAAGCATCAAACATCACTAATGTGCAAGTAAAGGGACTGAAATAAATCTGTTTTTGTCTTTTTGCCCTTCATGTAAAATCAAGTATGCAAACTAATTTCTTTTAGTGATGTGGCAGGTGAATTAAGGATGTTGGAGGTTGGATGCAAGGGTTAGGAGATGGTTGGATGGTGTGGGAGACCCTTGGGAGGATTTTTGTGACTTCCTAGAGGTTTTCTCTCAATTCGGCCTCAAAACAAGCCATTTTAGGAAAACCTACAGGATACAACCGAGAGCAAAATGTGAGGTGTTGGAGGTGATGGGAGGCCTAGGAAAGGTGTGGGATGGGTGGAATAGAGTGGTAAAATTCCTAGGATCACTCTGAACTCAAAACCAATGTCGGGAGATGGATGGATTCTCTCAAAAATCTTGGAAATGTTTCCTTGTGAAATGATGAAATTCGTGAGGGTTTAATGACCAAGAAAATCAAATCAAAATTGGATGGGACAAAATTTTTTATTAACTAGGATGTCTTAGGTCCCTATTCCAAGTAGAATCACTCAAAAAGACCTATGTTAACCCATGCAAAAAAAATAAAAAACATTAATAGTCAAAAATCTAGAAATTTGAGAACTAGTGAGCTAGTAAATCTAAGAAATGCCTAACCAAATCAAGTGAAAATGCAATTGGGTAATTTTTGTTATGAACTAGAATGTTTTTGTGATCTAATTTAAGTGGAATCAATTTGATTGAAGCTAGTCATGATGCTCTAAAAAATAGAATAAATTTACTGTTCTTTGCTAACAAGGAGGTCCAACAATCTAGATTTGGGAATAAGAAGACTAATCCAAGCAGATCAATGATTACTATGAACTTCCAAAGCTTTTACAAGGATTAAATAATGTTTGTGATCATTCAAAATAACTTACACCAACCATTTAACTCAATCCTACAACAAGAAATCATTAATTCTAAATGCAGAAATAGAAATAAATAAAAATAAGAGATGCATGTGAATAAGCAATGAAAAGAGGGAAAGAAAATGATACAAAAGGGTTCTGAGGTTCCTAGGATGGACAACCCCAAGGAAAATCAAAGAAATATGGAGGATAACAAGATTTAGAAGCTAAATATGACACCAATCTTCATTATTTTCATCAATAGAATTACATACCTACAAGAAAATACAACGGAGCTGAAAAATACAAGCTCTGTCCACAATAACACTTATGAAAATCTTTCCTAGGGGAAAATTCGACTTGGTACTTATACAAAATGATTAGGAATCATTCCCCATGAATGGAAGAAGCTTTCCCCACCAAAATACCTTGATTAGTGGATCTACTCCCCAATATTAGGAATTTGCATTAAATGGGAGGGAACACATTCCTAGATTTTCTCAATAATTCCGTAGAGGAAAATTCAACTTGGTACTTATCAAAAATGATTAAGAATCATCCCCATGGATGGATGAAGCTTTCCCCACCGAAATCCCTTGATTAGTGGATCTGCTCTCTTGAATAGTGGTACATATTCGTAGATTTTCTCAATCATTGGAGTTCCACAATTTGTGCCATAATTCCATAATATCTTGTTGAATTATTATTTGTTATTGATCCTCTAGTAGTAGGGGAAAGGTCCCTAAATTATCTCATCCTCTAACTCTTCATAATCTGCACAATATTCTCATAATATTCCACAAAAAATAAATAATATTAGGCACAAATATTCAATTATTAATAAACCTTCCTAATGAATATATTAAAGTTAAAAATAAATTATCTAATGCAAAAAGAGAAGTTTAATGTGCTGAAGGATGGTCATAAGCCTTAATTTATGTTTTAAATTAGAGGCATGGGCCTTAATTTATGTCTAATTTAGAGGCCCATCATACCCCCCTACTGAAATTGTTGTTCATCCTCTGAACAACTTAGTGACCTCATTGTGCCTAATCCATGGCCTTGGTGGCCTCTCTCTTGTGCATTAGGAGTCTTAGTTGTAAGCTCTGCAAGGACAAGCCCAAAAACATATTTGCTCAAAGAAAAATCATTGTTTCCTGAGACCATTAGCTTACTTTCTTGCCCTTATTCAAGATGAGTTCTTGAATATCTTTTTAGGTTGGAAAGGTCTTCCACACCCTTATCAACCTTCTGCTACCTTGTTTCGCCATTTGGACACCTCGTGTAGGATTTCCGGGTCACTGTAATTCCTATAGGATCATCCTATGGAAAACATAGTCCCTTTGTAAACTGAAGTAAGGGAGTGGGAAAAATGACAGAAATGGTGGAGTAATGAATGCTAATGAGTGGTAAAATAAAAATGTGAGTGACAGGGGTCTCTTTGTGATCCTCCTTTACTCTTTCTTTATCCTTCTTGCTGACTTGCAAACGGAAATTTCATGAAAATGGAGAGGATGCTCTCTTTGTTTTTTTTTTCAAGAATTAAATGGGATGGATGAATGATGAATAGATAGCGAATATGACGTGGATGGAGGGCTTGGAGTTCTATGGTGACCTTGGCCTTTGCAAAAATTTCTTCTTTTAACTGCTGTCCTCATTCCTTGAAATCATCACCCTTCATAATTTGACTTTTCAACATTGCATGAGTGAAGGAGTGAGTTGCAATTAACTAGCTGAAGGCAGCTAAGACTGTTGACCAATCCTTAGCTTATAAAACCTCATCTCTCATGCATTGACAACAAATTTCTAACTATAATATGCTCAAGAGAAGAGGTCAAGAATATTGCATACCTGTACCTACCTGATGGTTGTTGGAGAGACATGCATGCTGCTGCTGAGTTGATGTTGATGTGCAGGTGTTGGATGGTGATGCTGATGATCCTGATGCTACTGCTAAGCTTTAGAGGAGCTTCTTTGACCTCTGGATCTCTTTTAAAACTTATCATTGCCAATCCTGTAGGTGTTGTTCTGTATCATGTAGGTTTAAAGAATAGTGACCTGTGTTGCCCATATCTCCCAAACGGTAGACTGGATTGAGTTGAAACTTTTTTTTCATGTTTCCATCATCATTATGCACCTCCCCATAGAAACATTTTGGTCAATGGATGCATGATCTCGAGAAAAGCTAAAAATGGATGAAGGTGATGGAGGTCGTTTTCTTGGAAACTATGCACTAGATTGCTGAAATTGCTTGGGAATATTACCATCATCCATATGCATCTTCCCATGAAACAAATTTTTAAATGGATGCATGGATATTGAGAAAATACAAAAATGGTTGAAGGTGATGGAGGGAAATTTCTTGGAAACTGTGCACTGGAATTTGCGGAAATTGCTTGAGCATGTTACCATCATCCATATGTATCTCCCCCTGAAACAACTTGGCAAATGGATGCGTGGTTTTCAAGTTATAAAAAACAAATTTCTGCTCTATGTATTTTTGTATCCTGTAGTAAAATAGAGCATCCTATAGTTTTTTAGGATAGCAAGGAAAATGAGTGGTAGAAGCTTGAGAATTATGGGTGCATGGTGGAAATAGTTGAGGGTGATGATTGGCATGGCCTTGGTCTTGTTAGAGCATTTGAAAGAAGTAGGAGAAAGTCAAAATTTGACTTATTTTGACTAGGCTTGACCAATTTTTCTTTTGGTACCAACTTGTTCTTGTTGCTTGCAGATGTTGGAGAGTACATGCACGCATGGAGCAAAGAATGTTTTATTTTTTGTCTTTTTTTACTCCTAGGCTTACTAGCTGCCTTAATGAGGTTTTTAATTAGTAGGTCTACCTAGGCATCTCAAAGAAATTTTTCACCTAGGATCTTTTCTTTTTTCTCCTTTTTCTTTTTTCCCAACCCATTGACTGCATCATGGAGGTTTTTAATCAATGAGCCAATCTGAGGTGCATCTAAGGAGGTTTTCACCTAATATTTTTATTTTTTCTCTTATTTTTCAATTTTTATTTTTTCTACCCTACCCTACTTGAAAACAAAATCACTTTCAACTATAAGAATACTTCCAATGGAGCCATGTTCACATCAAAATGATAGACAAAATGACGCGGAGGCTTGAAATGTATGCTTTGACATGTACCTGGATTTGAGTGATCAAATGATTTGACTTTGAAAGGATCAAGCATAGTTGAAGAAGAGAGTGATGATGCAACTTAGTGGCTGTCTGGAACCAAACCTCAATATAACTTTCATGCCCTTGGTTTGATTGCTTATCTGGATAATTCTTCATGTCTTCTTCTACCATGACCTTCAAATCTTCCTCTTTTTTTTTATTGTTTTCTTGAGTACATGGATAATTTGATGGTAAGCATGAGGGAGCTCTCTCGATCCCTGATTTTGATTTTTTCTCTTCATCAAGTGAAACCCATGATTCTTTGATCTTCTCTTTCGAATCTTCTTCTTCTGGATGTAGTCCTTCAATGATATCAAGAGAATCTTTTTTTTGCAATACTCTTCCTGAGCTATGGTGAATACCATTAATATCAAGAGGAGATGTTTGGAGGTGTTGTACCTCAGCATTCTAAGTGGGCTAAGCTACTTCAATGTGTGGGTTTGGAAATTGTGGTATAGGTAGTTGAGTGGGAGTGTATATTTGAGATGGATGTGGATGGGGTTGTGGTTGTGGTGGAGGTGAATGGTAAGGATAACATGGATTTTGGTATGGAGTATATTGAGGAAAATATTGAGGATATTGTGGATGGTTCCCATAAGTTCATTGCCAACCTTGTTGCCAAAATTGGTTTTGGGGTTGATATGGCCAATGTTTCCAAGGAAAGGGTGTGTTCCAATTACTTTGAGGTGGATATGCATAACCTTGAAATTGTGAATTAGGGTCTTGCATCATTTCAGGCTGAATATGCTGCCATGGTCCTCTTGGAGCTACATAACATTGTTGCATTGGTGATTGATTTGCTCCATTGTCCTCTTGGTGAACTTCCTTCAACCTTGGTAATGATGGACAATGTTTAACATCATTTGATTCTGCAAAACGAATATCAACATTTTCTTTTCCTTCATCTTGCATTCTTAACATTTCTACTTGTTTTGTTAAATTGCTATGAATTTCTGTTTTAAAATCATCAAACAAATTTCTAAGTTTAGCTTGACTTACCGATCTTGATGTTGATTTACCTACTCTTGATTTTCCTCTTGATATGTGTTCACGTGTTCCACAAATTTCCTCAAACGATAATTGATAAACATCACCTCTACTCATGAGATTAAGGAGATCAATCCATTCATCCCTAATTGTTCTAAGTAACAGAGTTTTTAGTGTGTTGGATCCTAAATGATGTAGTTTTTCCCTCTTAACATTTTACATGAACCTCTCTGCTAGATCCTCAAGGCTTTCATATTCTCTTTGATTCATTCTAAAGATTTCTTCCTTAAGATCATGATTTTTATACTTTTCTAAAAATATCTTTTGCATATCATTCCATGATCTTATTGAATTAGTCCCTAAACTCATGAACCATTTAAGAGCTCTATCCTTCAATGTTGCCAGAAACAATCTCAATTTTTGAGTTTTAATATGTAACCATAAGGTCTACAAACAATTTCAAATTCAAAGAGAAAGGTTTCCAGATCCTCTGACCTTAGACCATGAAATTTTGGAATAAAAGATGGAGGTCTGTTCTTCATGTGCACACTACCATCAATATTTTGAATGGGAAATCTAAGAGGATCTTCCTCATTGTCATCATCTCCATCTATTTCTTCTACATTCTTTGTCATCTTCTTCTTCTACCTGCAAAAGTGAATGGTGATATGGCTCTTACTGCACCACGTGATCAATTGGAGGGTGGGTTGGTGTTGGAGACTTTTTTGTTGTTGTTATGATTGAATGAAAACACTAATGCAATGCACTTTTCTATTTTTGAAATGAAATATGCCTAATGCAATTATTTTTTTGTTTTTGCAAAAATTAAAAAGAAATGAATCAACTAGGGAAGAAAACAATGCATACTTTGACACCTCCCTGGCAATGGCACCAAAAAGTGATGAGCCTCGGTATTGCAACAAGAATGCTACAACTCCCAAGGCTACCGAATTTAATTATCAACCCAGGGTTCGTACAAACATAAGAGGTGTCGACACTATATGTGTGGCATATAGGGCATCCTTCCTTTGCTATCATGATGTAATGGAGTGCATGTAACGAAGTCAAATCCTAATCTAATTGTAGAAAATGAAATGTTTGAAATGGAATCTTAACCTATTGCAAAAAATAAAGTACAAGGAAAGATACGAAAATTCAATGCTAAATCACACCATTTTCTAATTAGATACCAAGAAAATATGCCTTGCAATAGTGCTAAATTATCATGAACCAAATGCTACTATCTAAGCATGGAAATAAGAAGCATCAAATATCACTAATGTGCAAGTAAAGGGACTGAAATAAATTTGTTTTTGTCTTTTTGCCTTTTCATGCAAAATCAAGTATGCAAACTAATTTCTTTTGGTGATGTGGCAGGTGAATTAAGGATGTTGGAGGTTGGATGGAAGAGTTAGGAGATGGTTGTGTTAAGAAATTGATTGCATAACATACATTAATTATGGAGATATACTGAGAGTAACAAGACACAAAATAACCAACAACAATCATAAACACATAACTGCACAAGTTTATCCGGGAAAACCCCAAATCCAGGGAAAAACCCAACCCAATGAGATCTCATTAGCATTGGCCAAAACCCTGGCCAATCAGGCCAAGTGAGCCTTCACTTCTCAACTCTAGGCCTACCTTTACAATGAAGTCCTTCTAGCCTTTTATAAGCTCCATTATATATAATACCATGGGCAGAATACTATGGGTGCACAATACCATGTGCCCCAAAACTATCACTGTTTAACCTGGTCAACTTTGACTCTATCCTGAGTCAAGTTTACCTAACAGGTTGGATGGTGTGGGAGACCCTTGGGAGGCTTTTGGTGACTTCCTCAAGGTTTTCTCTCAATTCGGCCTCAAAACAAGCCATTTCAGGAAAACCTACAGGATGTACTAGAAACCTACAAGATGATCCTGTAGGAATTACAGTGAACCTACATGATAAAACCAAGAGAAAAATATGAGGTTTTAGAGGTGATGAGAGGTCTATAAAAGGTGTGTTATGGGTGGAATGGAGTGGGAAAATTCCTAGGATCACCCTGAACTCAAAACCAAAGTCGGGAGATGGATGTATTCACTCAAAAATCTTGGAGAGGTTTTCTTATGAAATGATGAAATTGATGAGGATTTAATGACCAAGAAAATCAAATCCAAATTGGATGGGACAAATTTTTTATTAACTAGAATGTCTTAGGTCCCTATTCCAAGTGGAATCACTCAAACAAACCTATGTTAACCCATGCAAAAAAAATAAAAAACATTACTAGTCGAAAATCTAGAAATTTGAGAATTAGTGAGCTAGTAAATCTAAGAAATGCCTAACCAGATCAAGTGAAAAAGCAATGTGGTAGTTTTTGTTATGAACTAGAATTTTTTTCTAATCTAATTTAAGTGGAATCAATTCGATTGAAGCTCGTTAGGATGCTCTAAAATATAGCAGAAATTTATTGTTTTTTGCTAAAAAGGAGGTCCAACAATCTAGATTTGGGAATAAGAAGACTAATCCAAGCATCTCAATGATTACTATGAACTTCCAAAGATTTTGCAAGGATGAAATAATGATTTTGATCCTACAAAAGAACTTACATCAACCATTTAACTCAATCCTACAATAAGAAATCATTAATTCTAAATGCAGAAATAGAAAGAAATAAAAACAAGAGATGCATGTGAATAAACAATGAAAAGAGGGAAAGAAAATGATACAAAAGGGCTCTGAAGTTTCTGGGATGGCCAAGCCCAAGGAAAATCAGAGACCTATGGAGGATAACAAGATTTAGAAGCTAAACATGACACCAATATTCATTATTTTCATCAATACAATTACATCCTTGCAAGAAAATACAATGGAGCTGTAAAAATACAAGCTTTCTCCACAATAACACTAATGAAAATCTATCCTAGGGGAAAATCTGACTTGGTACTTATACACAATGATTAATAATGATTCCCCATAAATGGAGGAAGCTTTCCCCACCAAAATCCCTTGATTAGTGGATCTAGTCCCCAATACTAGGGATTTGCATTAAATGGCAGGGAACACATTCCTAGATTTTCTCAATCATTCCCTAGAGGAAAAGTTGACTTGGTACTAATGCAAAATGATTAAGAATCATTACCCATGGATGGAGGAAGCTTTCCCCACCGAAATCTTTTGAATAGTGGATCTGCTCCCTTGATTAGTGGAACACATTCTTAGATTTTCTCAATCATTGGAGTTCCACAATTTGTACTATAATTCCATAATATCTTCTTGACTTATTATTTATTATTGATCCTCCAGTAGCAGGGAACAAGTCCCTAAATTATCTCCTCCTCAAACTCTTCATAATCTACCCAATACTCTCATAATATTCCAAAAAAAATAAATAATATTAGGCACATATATTCAATTATTAATAAACCTTCCTAATGAATATATTAAAGTTATCTAATGCAAAAAGAGAGGTTTAATGTGATGAAGGATGGCCATAGGCCTTAATTTATGTTTTAAATTAGAGGCATAGGCCTTAATTTATGTCTAATTTAAAGTCCCATCAACACGCTCGCTTGAAGGAACACAAAGGTGTCCTAAGCGGCTTAACAATGCATCCTGAAGGTGAAATTTTGGAAATTTATTTCCTTGCATGAGCGTCTAGTGTGTGTTGCCAAATTCTAGATCACTCTTGTAAAGATGCGTCCACCCCACAGTATCGTTCCCACAAGATTCAAGCACAGTGGTCAGCGCCATGGTCGGTGGTTGTTTAAGGAAGTCTACAACATTGTTGGTGTTCCCTTCTTATACTTAATGTTCAAATGGAAATGTTGCAAGTATGTGTACCATTTCTGATGACGATCATTCTGCAACTTCCCTTGTTGTATATATAAATTGCAGGGGTCGGTGGTCTATATCGATGACCATTTCCTTCCCCATAATGAATTCTTCCATTGTTGGCAGACCTCCATCATCGAATACATCAGTTTGTCATGGGGGGATACTTTCAGACTATGTCTAAAAGTGTCTCACTGTCATATGCCACTGGATGCCCCTGTTGGGTAAGAACTGCACCAGTAACATAGCTAGAGGCATCTATTTTGATCTCAAATGGTTGCTACAAGTCTGGTAATGTGTGCACTTTTGCACAACAGAGGTGAAGCTTCAACTCGACAAACGACTTCTACTGGGATTGAGACCAAAAGAAATTTTATTTTTCCCTCCCTTGGTGACTTGACTCAGAGGCCAATTTATATGAGAGAACCCCAACACAAACCTATGGTAGAAGTTGGCAAGACCGATAAAGTTATGGAGCTATGTTAGAGTGTTTGGGCCTGGCCAATCCCAAATGACTTGTATATTGTTTAGATCCACATGCACACCCCTTTCATCAATGATGTGCCCCAAACATTGAACCTCGTCACACAAAAAGTGTATTTTTCCAAATTTGCACACAATTTGTGTTGCCACATGGTTTGGAGGGCCTGTCAAATATGGTGGAGGTGTTATTCCCAACTCTAGCTGAAGATCATAATGTCATCCAAATACACCACCACAAATGAGTTTGTGAAGGGTCACAAAATGTCGTCCATAAACCTCATGAAGTTTGTAGGGGCATATGTCAACCTCAAAGGCATGACCAACCATTAAAAAAGGACCTCCTTGGATTTGAAAGCAGTGTTTTAATGAGCCCCATAAATGGGTAACTATATGGGCTCATTTTGCCTCCTAACATAGTTTAACCAACCATTCTCTTAGCTTATTGCATGTTTTTTATTATATTTATGCTTATGGAGTGAGTTGGGTTGGTTATGTTGCCATGGAGTCTAATATGTGTTTAATGTAGACTTTTGTTGAATTTTGAAGACAAACAAATATTTAATGGAAAATTGGCAGCAATAATTTGAAGTGGACAAAGGAGAGAATTTATGGAAGGGTATCCCCCTCATTTATGACTCCCCACTTCGAATTCTCCTTCATGCAACTCAGAGCACAAACAGCCAAATCAATGCACTATGAGGTAGTCGAGCAAGTGGAGGATAACTTATGTTTATCTCGAGTTTTGGGAGCCAAGCCTCCCTGATTTTAAGGAATTTATTGGGAGCCTCAATTGTATAAGTAGAAAGTCCTAGGGCCTCATTAGGAAGTTAGTGAAATTTTCAAATTTTTGTTGCAGCTTTGCTCTGCTCAACTTCGAGCTTAATTTTGTTGATAGTTTCATGTAATCCTATTATTATTTTGATAATAAAGATGAGATCCTTTTTGAGCTAGCACTGAGTTACCTGAAAGGGCTGATGCTCTTGGGTTAGGGCCTAATCCAAGCAACCAAGCTCCTCTTATTTGTATTTCTATGCTTTGTTTTAGTTTATGAATTAGTTGTTGTTAGATGAATTTCTTTCTTGGTTAAGAATAAGTTGCTTTTGGTGATTTAGAAGGTTGTTTCCATTTGAGTTTTCCATAGCAGGTTGAATAGTGATACAAATAAGATATAAAATGCAATCAAAAGAGCCTTGGCCTCCCTTCTTCCCTTTGGGACTATGAACTGAGGCCAAGACCCTCTTGCTGCCACAAAAAACACAAATTTTCCTTCTCCATAGGATTTCTAGTGTTGCAGTTTGTTAGAAGGTCAATGATTTGCTTTAGATCTCTTCCACCATGCTCATTTCTATCTTGTAATAAGTTTCCTTCCATGCTTTCTCTCATTATAGCATTTTTCAACAATTCTTTCCATAGTTCTAGTCTATATTAGCTTGATGCAAAATTATGTTTTTGATGTACTTAGTTTCCTTGCTTGCTTGATCTCCTTGTTTGATTTTCAGGTCCTTTTGTAGCAAATCTCTTTTCACAGAAAATCAGCCTACCAGCCATCACATTCTCTCCCTGATCTATGCCCTACAGGTCGCCCAAAATTTCACCTCAAATTTGCCTTAGTTTTCTGCTTTTTTCCATAGGATTTCTTCCTCTCTCCTGACCATCTTTTCCTCTCCTAGCAATCCTTGGTGACCCCTAGGCACCTTAACACATCATCCCAGCCTTCAGCTACCCTTTCCACCCACTCTCACACCTTCAAAACTGCTCTCGGCATCCTCCTGTAGACCTCTTGTAGATCCCCTGCAGCCTCCTGTAGATTTTCCTGTAGGCTTCTTTTTGAAGTCTGATTGCAGGAAAAGCCTCCAAAAGGCCACTTGAGACCTCCTAGGACCCATCCACACCATCCTACATCTTCTCAAGTCCCAAAACCACCCTCCATCACCACCTAATCGCTACCACATTCACAATTAAATAAGTTACATGCATGACAATTTCACATAAAAATACATAAAAATCCAAAGAGATTTTTTTTGCTCATTTACTTCTAGAAATAGCTTGAGTAGATGTTGTTTACTTCCTGAGTAGGTAATGGCATTCATTTCATGGTTTTTCATCTCTCCTTCTGCAAAAGTAGGATTAATTAGTTAAGTAGGGTTTTCTAGGTTTCCTTTACATTTCAGTCTTCTTTTCCTTTCTGCAAGTAGAGTAGCCTCTGCAGAGTAAGATTTCCTTTCTTTCATTACATATAGAGCTTCTTCTAGAATCCATAGAAGTTGGCTTGAGCTCCTAGTAATCTTGCGCGAGCTAACCAAGTGACAGCCTGCAGTAAGAACTAGTACTGGTGCATACAACACCATGGCTTCCAAGTTTGTTACAAACTACCGGGTTGATAAAAGTAAAGTAGGAAGCCCAGGAGTTGTAGCATTATTATTGCAATACTAGTGCTCACCACTTTTTGTCGCCATTGCTGTGGAAGCGTCATAGTATTTTGTGATTACTGCTTTCTTCTATTTTCTTCTTGCAACATTCTGCTAATAGTTTATTTCAACAAGAGTAGAATAGTCATTTCCTTTCTTTCAGTTCTGCAATTTATTTTGCTTTCCTTTTTCAATTCTGCAAATTTCATTTCAGCAAGAGTAGAATAGTCATTTCCTTTCCTTTCAGTAATACATTTCTTTTGCTTTCCCTTTTCAATTCTACAAATTTCATTTTAGAAAAAGTAGAATAGTTGTTTATTTAAATTTTTGCATCTCCTTGCTTTCCTTTTCAATTCTGCAATTTCGATTTCAGCAAAAGCAGATTAGTCATTTCCTTGCTTTCATTTCTACATTTCATTCACTTTCCTTTTTAGTTCTGTAATTTCATTTCAGTTAGTTGAAATTTGTTTGTTCAATCAATTTTAGTTTTGCAGATATAATTAGTGAAAAAAAAACAAAAACCAACCAAAAAGATTTCCTTTCATGCCTCGTAGGAATAGGGATAATTCAGGGAAATGTTTTCCCAACACCCCCACTGCTTCACACAGCCAACCTTCTCTCTTCTTCGGTGGCTACAATCAAGAAAAACCCTTAGGTAACAGCCAGACATATTTGAAGAACCTATAGGGGAAGAAGAAAAATAAAACATTTCTCTGGAGCCAATGGCTAAAAACAAAAATGTTGGGAGAAGTACCTTTTCTTCCAACTCATTCATTAAAGGTGAAATTAGAAATATGATGGAAGACTTCAAGAGTGAGATGCTGCCGATTCTTGCCATGTATATCAAAAGAAAACAAGTGGAAAAAGAGAGGGCTTTGGCCATTTTTTTTCGTAGATGCACCAAGAGGCATCATAGGAATGAATTCCCATTGAACTCTATAGAGGTTTGCTCAATCTGTGAAGAAAACCATTCTACAGACAAGTGCCCATCCTTGCCCGGACTTAAAATTGTATACCAAGGGGCCGAAGGAGTCACTGAGTAGATCTATTACATAAACCAAAAGAGGCCACATGGACCTAGACCATACTAGTAGGGGATGCAAGGGACATCCCAAGCATACTACAACCCCAACCAAGTCACTTACATACCTTCTTGGGGTCCCCCCACTCATCCTTCCTTGTTCATGCCTCCTTGGTCCTTCACATCTCAATATCATGCCCAACCAACCACCCATTCATTTCAACTCTATGCTCAGCTGCAAGTTCAGTGGAAATCCGGGGTGGAGGCCACAATACATCTCGCTTCCTGCTCTTCTGCCTCCACCACCTGCTGTTGTTGGGAAAAGTATCCAATACGGAATGACCCTATCCCACTCTAAGGGTGATAGTACCTCAGCAACAATCAAAGCAAAGCTATTCGAGATTACTTCTTTATGAGATGTAAGGGAGGGGAGAAAGAGATCCACTAACCGTTGTCTTCCGCTAATGATTGATCCAATCTTCCCTCTTTGTTGCTTGCTCCCAGCTCCTTGCTCTTTCACTGGCCCAGCTACACCAAGATCCTGCAAAATGGCAAGAGAGGGAAACTACAAGAAGCATACATTCATAATTGATTCAAGGATTAGAATAAATCAAATACACAAGTATAACAATACACCATTGAGACACATGCATATAGAAGAACCTCAAATGCTTTATTAATGGAAGAAGTAAAGTTCAGGAAGTGATACAACCATAAAAGGCCCAATCCAGCATCACCTCCCAGCAGAAAGAAATCTCCTCTTCACCTCCTTCAAGCAAATCACCCAATAGTTCTATACTCAAACCAACAACACTTCCTTACATTCACAAGATTCCAGCCTCCCTAGACCTCATGAGAGAGCTCTATATATAGGAGTTTTGGAGAAAGGATGAGTCAGCTTGAGGCTGGCATGAAGCTGACTAGTGTCCTCTCCCACTTCAGTTATTCTTCAGTTCTTGAGTCCACTTGGAGGTTCTTGCTTCCACTTGGAGATCTAGACCCTCTTACTCATCACTAGGCGAATTCTCTGATCCAAGTGTCATTTTGGAAGCTTCCTGGGCATTGACACCTTGAGGAATGACTGTGCCACTTGGCCAAACTCGCCCAGCGCAGGTAGCCTTCTTTACAGTTGACATTCAGCGCAGGTACAGAGTGGAGCAGTTGACATTCAGCGCAGATGCTCAGTGGAGCAGTTGACATGATCCAGAATTAGCTTGTTTTTGAGTGTTTTCAGGTGGAGAACTGATATTCAGTGTTGTGGTTTGCTGACCTTGTTCCTCTAGGGGTAGGAACAACATGTTTAGGGACTTTGGATCCCTTAGATTATTGACATTTCATGCTTCATGCTGTAAGGCACAAAAATGTCTATAACAGTTGCCCCCTAAAGTATGAGGTCGTTTATCGGGTGAAATGCTTTATCAGGAGGATCCGAAGTTCATTCAATCGCTGAGAGGTGACCTGTAATAAAATAAAATACAATACATTATTTTTCATTGTGCTTTGATGATCTAGCTGAGGTGGGCATTCCCATGCTCAGCTTTGTAAATTCATTTTGGTACATAGAACAGACGATCGTCTGATGGTAGACTGATAATTCTCTGCTGAAATTATCATCCTTTGAGTAGGATGATCATCTGCTGCAATGATGTACATGTCAAATGTCTTTATGTTTCCTGAATATATATCACAGCCCAGATGGATGAAACTAGATCCGGGGTCTTCAAACTCGCTCGATCTTCACTCTAAGTACAAGTCGATCCATGTGAGAATTATGCTGAAGTCGAACATGCAAAGACATCGCTTGATTACCGGTCAATGATGTAAACCGTTAACAAGCGCGAGAGGAATCACCGATAATGATAATGACCCTCAAGGTACTGCAGTACAATTCACATGGTGTGAATAAAGGACTTGGCGTTGAACACCACGCAAAATCTTTTGGTCGAAGATCATTGATGTATACCTGTCGCCGGAAGTGAGAAACTTGCCATTGAGGCATGCAAGCTTCAAAGTACTGAGGGGGGTGTTCCTAGATCAACTTCTTGGATAATGAGCTGAAGTCGAAAAGAAGTGATCCGTCAAAGGAGGGCCTTAATGAATCCCACATCAGTGACACGGAACGGAGCTAATGATTTTAGTGGAGGTGAAAACAATCTGTGAAATATGATTTAGGGTGGCGATCATGGGTGGATGAAGGATAATGTATGGTAGTGGATGGGACACGGTTGACTCTTTCTGAATAGCATCTCTTGAACATATAACGACACTGATGTGATGGATCGGTAGCATTACCCCAAATATGGATGGTTTGGCGAAGACCATGGTGATGAGGCCGGTGAATGAAACAACCCAACCCGATGTGATACGGAGGAAAAAGTGTCATGTTCAAGAGCGACTTGCTACCATTAAAGCTTTGAGGTTCTCCCAATTTTTCCCCAGTCATTTCTGACCAGTACCTCTTTATTTTTGTCAAGCTTGAGGAGGATAACATATGCTTGTTCTATAACCTGCCCTTCGGGCAAGCCCATCGCTATGTTTTAACGAGCCTAGCGATAGGGAAACTCGTTCTCGTCTAAAGACAAGTTTGTCGCTATTTAATCATTTTAACGAGTCTAACGACAAGGAAAACTCGGTCATTTTCATTTTTAGAGAGTCTGAAAAGGTACAGAAAGTTAACTCCAAAATTCCTTTTTCGTCATCTAATCCCTTAAGTCCGAAAAAGTATAAAACAATACAGAAGGGATCAGTTTTCGATAACTTTAACGAGCCGAATAAAACAAGTGCTCGACCTTTTTGTGTAATAATCCCTCAGGTCCAAAAAGATTAAAATCTAGAGGAGGGATAGCTCTTCCGGTCCTTTTAACAAGCTGGAAGGCCAAAACTCGGCAAACTTTTCATATTTTACGAGTCAGATGAAAAGAGCTCAAAGAAGACTCGTCTTTTGAGGAATGAGTGATAAACAGGGATAGCAGTAGATTCCAGGTACAGGTTGGAATTTTCCAATCACGGCAGTGTCACAAGGATGGCTAGGTGAAATCACTCTTCGCAGCTGTTCCTCAAAATGGGTAAACAATCATATGGAAGTGAACGATTGGCCAAATGGAATGGAGGTGGCAGGTGCAAACACGACCAAGGCTTTTTATGGCTAATAAATTTACGATCACAGAGATTATTTACCGGGGTATGTTCATTTTTTAATGAGCTTGAATGCTCAATCTTAGGTTTATTTTTTAACAAGCATGAGCTATGCGCTAAAACTGCTCGGATCTCGCTTTTCTATTTTTTAACGAGCATAAATTCCGCGGTAAAACTGCTCGAAATACCAGTCATAAGATAAGAATGTCTCCTGTGAGATAGCTATTTTTTATGGAGCTTTATCTCACGAAGCTATGCTCCTCATATCCTTTCTTTATGCAAGTTTGGAAACGGCTAATCCTACGAGTTTAAACGGTTAGACCTACAGGTTTAAAGGGAGGACCTAAAAATTTAAAAAATAAATAGTCGTCCCTTGCTTGCACTCCAAAAGGTTGCATGCCCCCAGGTGTAAGGTATAATTTCAAGGCTGCCCCTACTTATCCGATAAAACATTTGTTTTAAAGGGTGAGGCTTGCCTCTTTCTGGTTACCCAAAGATTGTTTTGTTAACACCATCAAACGAAAACATTTCCTCGACACTGTCTACCGAAGTAGAAAATGGTGAATGACCTTTGTCAAACAAGTAACCTTAACAAAAGAATCCTGTTCTAGAACAACCCCTCTTCCATCCACGGACGGGGTACGAACTAGTCATATTCTCTCGCGGAAATTCTACCTTATACCCAAGGTTTCCTCTGCCCGAAGCAGACCAGGATGCATGCCCCCTGGGTTCCAGTCCCATCTTTCTGAATCACTCGCACTCATCGGGAAGGAGGACTGGGGGTGGAGACATTTCTTGAGTGAATAGACCATTGAGGGTTGGTATGTGACTATTTGCGATGTGTGATCCCAGAAATGAAAGTTGGTCTACGAGCTTGACCATTCTTCCTTCGTGTGGAAAACACATTACTCTAAAGAGTGAGGAGACTATAGCTCCCATGCAATATATATAGTCTCGTCCAAGGAGTAGGTTATAATCCAAGGGTCCTTGAACGACCATCACGTTCATTTGAACGGTCTTCCCTTTCAATGTAACAGGCACATTGGGGAGGATCCCTAATGGTCGACTGGTTCCTTTATCAAAACCCGAGAGATTTCTTATCTCAGGAAAAAGCGCCGGGGAACCCAGTGCTTTCCAAGCAACAGAGGAAATGATACTCACAGATGCCCCTTCATCAATGATAGTGCCAGCCATTACCATTCTATAAATTTGGACTATGATTCTGAATGGTATACTGGCTCGCAACCGGGGTCTGCCTAGTTTGTTCCAATCAAAGGACACAACCAGGTTGCTTGGCGGTGGGACCGAATACACAGCCGGATATGACCCTGACGATGTTCCTTCCTGCGATAAAGGAATGGGCGCATTGCCCTGATGCTCATCATAATCTGTGTTGATGAAAAGAATCTGGATGGTGTCATCATTATTCTCTTCAGTGAGGGTGTCATTTGAAGATGAATCTTCAGTGACGGTGTCATTTGAGGATGAAACCACTGAAGGAAGAACCGGGTCAACTGCCATATCGACCTTTAGACTTTCGTCTGGTCTCGATTCAGTAGGTTCATTTTCAATGACTGACGCTTCAGCTGACCACTTGAGCGGGCCAGCTGTATTTTCAACCAACGAAGGACTTGGCACGAGTTTTTTGTATCCAGGAGGAAGTCTCAACGGTGAAACCGGGCGATCTTCCAAAACTCTCTTCGCTTCGTCTAAGAAGGGACAACGGTGGATGGCGTGATCACCTTCACACAGTCTACAGGGGGATTTTGCTCCCCCCCTTTGTCTTGAACCTTCACTTTCGCTGGTTGACGGTAAGCATTCAACATGGCTATCAGAGGTTGATGCTCCCGAATTGTGCAAACGAGGGGACCAGTCCCTTAGTATCCGGGGAATACAGGGACAATCTCTATGGAAGTGGTCTCCTTTACATATGACACATGGCGATTTAGGCCCGGTCTGTGCTATGTGTGGATTTTTGTCAGATGTCTTTTGCTTGCCCCCAGTCGCCTTAGGCTCCTTCTTCTTCTTCTCTCTCTTCTTCTTCTCTTTCTTCTCCATGGGAGCTTGGCTTTTGCCGGCTCTACCTTGCGAAGATGAAGGATTGGAGGAAGAGTTGTAGGAAGTAGAAGGTTGGTGGGCAGCTCTAGACTGATCTAACTGTTGACTCGACTGTTCAGGAACCATGGTGTTCTGAACTACATTGGTTGAGAATAGCCAAATTGGCAGGCCAATTGTCAGTCCTGGAAGCGAAAATGTGGCCATGTGGGGCGCACCAACTTCTCCCCAAGAGGAGAAAGGACTAGGATTTCGATCATGTGGAATTCCTTGGTTGGGGCGTTCCATGTTCTCAACCTACAGATCAACGCAGGAATAGGAGGTGATTATGTTCCGTTTAAAATAAATTTTATAACGATGCTTTAGACACAACTTGCTTTTTCACTTTTTAAGAGTCGAGAAAAAGCTAAAGATGACTCTAGTCTCCTTCGATGTTTTAACGAGCCCGAAGTGACAAATGCTCGGATGGACTTTTTCAGTTATAGAGTTTGAAAAAGGCCAAAAGAAACTGCTCTGGAGTTCTAGGCAGAGGGTGTGCCAAACTTTTCGCAAAACCACAGAATACGTTTTACGGTACGAGTGGTCGATCTTCGTGAATGCTATGTTCACTGCATTGCGATCAGTAGGGCGGCCGACACGGTTTCCTATGGATAAAGGCTTTGTTCCTATAGGGGTCTCCCAATATATACGTGACGGTACGTGGGAGCACAAGTCCGTATTGATACTTATCGCTTCACCGTGGAGGAATCACACAACCACTCAACGCTAAGATATCACGTTTAACGACGCCGGAACACGTCTCTAGCTTAGACCTCTATGTGTTTGCGTTATGTTTCAATGCGTTGTTATGTAAATTCAATTTATTTTAAGGTTGATCTTGTTTAGCAATTTGCCTTTATGGATCACCACGAGATGTATAGTAACACTCCTAAATGCAGTCTAAGATGATAAGCAAGCTTTTCAATCTTTCAACTTTGAAAATCTTAACTACTGAGGGAAAAGAAAGACATCATCTTTTCACACAGATCATAGAACACACACTAATGCACTTTTTCCTAAATCAACATGCAAACTGTCAAAATGCACATGCACAATGCAGGTATTTCTTTTCTCTTTCTTAATGTTGGTGCAATACAAAAAGAAAGCTGTTGTATAACTTTGAATTCAATTTCAAGTGAAAGCAAACAAGCTTGTCCAAAATCAAAAGACACCTTAAGATTTACTTGTTTCGACACTAGAAATATATAAATTCAAACCATATGACGAAAGCAAAAGCTCAATCAGCTATGAACAGCAAACAAACTAACTCTTAAGATCAAAACGACACTTATCACAGGTCTAGATCTAAGAGGTCACAGCAAGACTAGTTCCCTTTTCGTTATGGGAAACTTCAAATGATATAAGAAATACACAAAGAACAAATACAGTTTCTTTATACAACCAAGGCGGAATAGTGGCAAGGAAGGTTGGTTTCAGATAGGTACATTGACTGGTAACAGGATGCAAAAACAAGAGTGAAAACAGGGCAATAAACAGGAGGGAACCCCAGTAGCACTAGGCAAAACTGGTTCAGCGTAGGTAGTACACTGGCAGTTTGACCTTCAGCGCAGGTAGCCCCTTCGGGAACTGCGCTGAAATGCAGACCGCCTTCACAGTGCCTGCACTGAAGATTCAAACTTTCGTTTTTCTCAGTTTCCGGGTCACAGATTGCTCAAAAATTCATAGTTTTTGGCCAAATCAGAAGCTATCAGTCAAGTACACACTAAGGGATGAAAAGGAGGATGAAAAGCTATCACTAAGAGCTATTTAGAGTCCTTGTGAATCAGCTCTTCAAATCATAAACTTGCCCAGAAACTAAGCTAGAGTAGTTGCCCTCTACTTTGCATTTGAAAGATCCAAATGCAGTTCGATTCGGTACTCCCTATGTTTATGAAAAGAATAGCAAAAACACAAACAACCAACAAGATACGATCCCCAGCGGAGTCGCCAATTTGTTGTTGGGAAAAGTATCCAATACGGAATGACCCTATCCCACTCTAAGGGTGATAGTACCTCAGCAACAATCAAAGCAAAGCTATTCGAGATTACTTCTTTATGAGATGTAAGGGAGGGGAGAAAGAGATCCACTAACCGTTGTCTTCCGCTAATGATTGATCCAATCTTCCCTCTTTGCTGCTTGCTCCCAGCTCCTTGCTCTTTCACTGGCCCAGCTACACCAAGATCCTGCAAAACGGCAAGAGAGGGAAACTACAAGAAGCATACATTCATAATTGATTCAAGGATTAGAATAAATCAAATACACAAGTATAACAATACACCATTGAGACACATGCATATAGAAGAACCTCAAATGCTTTATTAATGGAAGAAGTAAAGTTCAGGAAGTGATACAACCATAAAAGGCCCAATCCAGCATCACCTCCCAGCAGAAAGAAATCTCCTCTTCACCTCCTTCAAGCAAATCACCCAATAGTTCTATACTCAAACCAACAACACTTCCTTACATTCACAAGATTCCAGCCTCCCTAGACCTCATGAGAGAGCTCTATATATAAGAGTTTTGGAGAAAGGATGAGTCAGCTTGAGGCTGGCATGAAGCTGACTAGTGTCCTCTCCCACTTTAGTTATTCTTCAGTTCTTGAGTCCACTTGGAGGTTCTTGCTTCCACTTGGAGATCTAGACCCTCTTACTCATCACTAGGCGAATTCTCTGATCCAAGTGTCATTTTGGAAGCTTCCTGGGCATTGACACCTTGAGGAATGACTGTGCCACTTGGCCAAACTCGCCCAGCGCAGGTAGCCTTCTTTACAGTTGACATTCAGCGCAGGTACAGAGTGGAGCAGTTGACATTCAGCGCAGATGCTCAGTGGAGCAGTTGACATGATCCAGAATTAGCTTGTTTTTGAGTGTTTTCAGGTGGAGAACTGATATTCAGTGCTGTGGTTTGCTGACCTTGTTCCTCTAGGGGTAGGAACAACATGTTTAGGGACTTTGGATCCCTTAGATTATTGACATTTCATGCTTCATGCTGTAAGGCACAAAAATGTCTATAACACCTGCCCACCCACAACCCCATCCACATCCATCTCAAATATACACTCCCACTCAACTACCTGTACCACCATTTCCAAAACCACACATTGAAGTAGCTCAACCCATTTACAATGCTGAGGTACAACACTTCCAAACAACTCCTCTTGAGCTCATTGATTGAAACCCTCCATGAGGCAGTCAATGGGTTGGAAAGAAAAAAGAGAAAAAAAAGATCCCTGGGTGAAAAGATCCCTGGGTGAAAAGCTCCCTTGGAGGTGCCTAGGATAGGCAATTAGGGTGAAAACCTCTTTGAGGCACCCTAGTTGTTTTCAAAAAAAAAAGAAAAAATAAAAAAGGAGAATTTTTGTTTGCATTGCAGGTTTGTAGGAGGACTACAAGAAGTAGCAGAAGGTATCAAGGGAGCCCTGAAACCAATACCAGGACCTATCCTACCTTCCCACACCTTTCTCCATCATTCTTGGCATTTTTTTGACCTCACTGTGCTTCTTTTTCAAAAACTGTGTTTTCTACAGGAGGCTCCTGTAGGAATTACAGAGAGCCAGAAATGGATACAAAAGGCAGTTTGAAGGACAGGAAAGCTTCATGAAGAACCTATAAACCCTCCTACAGTCTTCACACCTCCTTGCCATCATTTACAAACCTGCATCACACCCCAAACATCGTTTTTCTTCCTGTCCAAGAAAAACATAGAAAAAATAGTTTTTCAGTAAGAAAAAAAAGAAAGAAAGAAAACAAAAAAAAAGAGAAGAAGCAGCACCATCCCCTCATCATTCTCGAGCTTCTACCACTCATTTTCCTTGCTATCCTAAAAAACTACAGGCTGCTCTATTTTACCATAGGATACAAAAATACATAGAGTAGAAATTTTTTTTCTCCGTAACTTGAAAACCGTGCATTAATTTAAAAAAAAATTTCAAGGAGAGATGCATATGGATTATAGTAACATGCCCAAGCATTTTCAGCAAATTCCAGTGCACGGTTTCCAAGAAATCAGGCTCCATCACCTTCAGCCATTTTTAGATTTTCTCAAGATCCGTGCATCCATTGACAAAAAAATTTCTATGGGGAGGTGCATAATGATGATAGAAACATGCTCAGAAAGTTTCACATCAATCCAGTTTACCATTTGGGAGATATGGACAAAACGAGAGCTCTCATAGGAATTCCTGTAGCAGCTGATCCCATTAAAATCAAGCCACAACAGTAAAAGAAGTGCAACCATGGGATTGAAGGAGACATCTGAAGTTAGATCCAACTAGAGGATACTTGCACAAGAAAAATAGTCACACATCAGACAGCAGAGAGCATGCAGCAAAGGAAATATAGGCATGCAGCAAAGGAAATACAAGCATGCAACAGCAAAAGGAGCCAAAATACCTCACAGCACATACATTCGACTTACAGGTAAGTGACTAACTTGCTCCTCTGTTGCATTTGTGTAATTGAAAGATATGCATAAGCAAATGAGATGGTTAGGGTTGAATGAGAAAAGGTGGCCAGTTAATTGGGCCACCTTCATCTAGTTGACTACACTCATCCGAAGATGCCACCACACGTGTGCATAGTCAACTCAGAGAAAGATCCCAAGGACAGGTAATGGAGGGCTTGTAAACTCCGATGCAATGATGAGAGGTGATTGCAGGAAGAAACCATGATGACAAGGAAAGTGGGGACCAACGGTCCAAATATGGCAACGTACATTTTTGCCAGCTCACCCCATCACTGGAAATATCTAAAAGAAGAAATAAGTACTCCTCCTTGAAACTCCTTCACCACCTTTTCTTTCATTCCATCCTTGTCCACTTAGCTGCAGCAAGATCCTTATCACCCCACAACCTTGAAACCATCGTTCTCCATCACTCTCATCCATCCTCTCGCTATTGGCTTTCTACAGGAGCACTTACAGGTTCTACAGGAGCACCTACAGGAAGTTCTACAGGAGGGGCATTGAGCTATTTTTCAGAAGAAAACATGGGTTTTTTGCTCGATTTCTAGCTTGAGGGGGTAGGTTCCATGCATACCCACCTTGATTATCAATATGTGCAAGGAATGATATCATTTTAAGGAGGAATTGAGTCCACAGAAGAAGAGGAATTACATAAAAAAAATTGCCTGTTAAAAAAAAAAAAACACAATTTCCCTCTGTTTTCCTGTTTCTTCAAAATTCTTGTCTCCATCTCTACATTTGGTGTTAAAAAGGGGTATAAGCACAATGACAGGAGGATTCATGAGGAAGGAGCCCACAAATTCAACCAGGCTCCATGAACATCTCTAGGTAGTAGCCATATTCACCAAAGCAAATTGGATGCCATTTTTTGAGAAATTCTAATGGTTTGATGAAGAAGTTGCTCAGGAATTTTCCCTTTATCTAGTCCCTCACTCAAGGACCCATGCCACTGTCACTTCTAGAGGAATTTCCATGGAAATCACCCTAGAATTTATCAGTAAGGTTACCACCCTTCCTCTTGGATTACCTTGGAGCAAAGATGAAAAGCCAATTGGACAGTCTGCCAAGAAAAACTTCTTCCAAAACAATGAACATCCTATAGAAGACAAAAATGGCATTAGAAGGACAAGCATACCCTACCCTTGGGATGAGGTCAGTTACCAAATCATCAAATATATTTCCTATGAAGGGAGGTATAGCATAGTCTATGGCTACCATTTTAGACTTCTCCATGAGTTGAGATATGGCATGGACACTCCAACACCCCAGAAACTCAGCATCCCCTATTTTCTCTTGCAGTCCCTCATAGACTCCAGCATTAAGTTGAAGGCAGGAGGTCCAGATCAGCTAGCTCACCATGGGTTAATTAAAATGTTAGTGGAAGAAGCCCTCCATACCTTCACAATCCCCATAGCATGGGAGATTTTTCGAAACATGATAGTAGAAGATGACATAAAGGACCTCACATATGATATCAGTCCTTCTGATAGTGGGGAGGAGAAGCAGCAAGGGGGGAAATGGGAAGAAAGCGAGGAACAAGGAGGAGAGGGAGAAAAAACCAAAACAGAACAGGGGGAAAAAAAACCAACAGAGACACAGAAAAAGACAGAAGGAGGAGAAAAAGGCACAGAAAAGACCGAGGTGTCTCCTAAGACCCTAGAAAGAGAGGCAACAACTGCTCTCACTACCCTCAGTACCCCAATCAAACCAAAACAAAAGAGGAAGAGGAAGACCTCAATGTATTTCAGGGCTAGGAAGAGCACAAGGATCAAACAAGGGAAACCCCAGCCTTCTTCTAAAGTGCCCATTGTTATTGAAGATTCACCCTCTGGCCAAGGGAAGGAATCCCCTTCCAAGTCACCTATCACTTACGAAAGGGGGACTCCTAGGCCTCCCACATGTAAAGAAAAAGTAGAACTATAGGATTCAAAAACAGTCCTACAGGAGGCACAGATTGTTCTACATAAGACCTTGTCAAGACTATAGGAGACCGAAAAACTTGAAAAAAGACTAGAAGGACAGTCACAGGGGACAAAGGAAGTAACAGAGGCTCAAGAACATGACCCCTAGCCTAGTTTAGGCTCTTACTACAATCTTCTTGAGGGGGGAAGAATCATTCCACAGAAATTTGCAGTCCCACTTTTCTTTGAGTTGGAGAAAGAAATAATAAGAAGCCATAGGTGGATGCAAATCACCAAATCCAAGGGATTTGAGGATATTGGTCATATGAAGAATCAACTCAAAGAAATGGGTGGAGAACTAAGTACTATCAGACATAGAGAAGTAATCACAAGAACTCACCTTCAAACAGAAAATGAATTGCTAAAAGGTAGTTGCAAGAAAAAGAGACACAATTGGCATGCATGGCCAGTTGGTCCATGAAGGCACTGCAATGCAGAACACCAACAAAATCATATGGATGATACCTCAAGGACCAATTGCTGCAGTTTCAGATAAAGACTTTGGCAAGGAGAGGCACAATGCCTTTCCAAGATTACAGACAGTTTATGGACCTATGTGACCAAAGTTCATCAAAAGACAAGGCAAAAATAGCAGAGTTCTATTTGCATAACATGGCCCTCATCAACATGAATGTGTGGGACCCCAATGCTAGGCTAGGGGACCTACAACTAATGGCCATGGCATCATGGATGAATCATGAGGAATTAAGGGCAGTAGAGATAAGGAAGTTGATGATAAAGGAGAAGAATGAGCCCCTAATGATCAGAGCGGAGCCATCAGATCCCATGGCTCTCATCAGCACACACCAACTACTTGCAAATAATCCCCAAATTTCCCCTAAGTATATCAATGATCAGGCTCAGGCCATTGCACATTTTGAGGACATGGAAAGGCTACTTGGGGATGACTATATTCATGTTTGAATGAGGAGGTGGAACACCTTACCACATAGTTTGTAGATCAGGCAGTATCACTCCCCAACAAGGATGAAAGAAGCATTAAGGAGAGTGCCACTGTACAAGCACTCTATGCAAAATTTGAAGGTCAATTGGATTGGCCTAAAATTGAGTCCCCCACTGCTACTAGGCATGCTAGAAGGCAGAAAAGAGGAAGAAGAGCAACAACAGTGGGAAGAGATGGAAAGAAAGGTGGGAGTCCATGATAGAGAAGAGGACCTCACATCAGAAGCATGGGATGTCAGGGAGGCCATCAGGGCCATCAAAGATGAGGAGATGGACTAACTTGCTCAGAGGATGAGCAACACCTTCAGCAGGGGGGTGATGATGAGCCCCATAAATGGGTAATTATATGGGCTCATTTTTCCTCCTAACATAGTTTAATCAACCATTCTCTCAGCTTATTTCACGTTCTTTTAATTATATTTATGCTTATGGAGTGAGTTGGATTGGCTATGTTGCCATGGAGTCTAATATGTGTTTAATGCAGATTTTTGTTGAATTTTGAAGACAAAGACAAAGATTTAATGGACAATTGGCAACAATAATTTGAAGTGGAAAATGAGAGGATTTATAGGAGTTTATCCCCCTCATTTACGACTCCCCACTTTGAATTCTCCTTCATGCACCTCGGAGCACAAACAGTGAAATCAATGCACTGGGAGGCAGCCAAGCAAGTGGAGGATAACTTACGTTTATCTCGAGTTTTGGGAGCCAAGCCTCCCTGATTTTAAGGAAGTTGTTGGGAGCTTCAGTTATATAAGTAAAATGGCCTAGGGCCTCATTAGGAATTTCGTCAGATTTTCGAATCTTTGTTGCATCTTTGCTCTGCTCAACTTTGAGCTTACTTTTGTTGACAGTTTCACGTAATCATATTATTATTTTGATAATAAAGATGAGATCCTTTTTGAGCTAGCACTGAGTTACCTCATAGGGTTGAAGCTCTTGGGTTAGGGCCCAATCCAAGCAGCCAAGCTCTACTTGCGTGTATTTCTATGTTTTGTTTCAGTTTATGAATTAGTTGTTGTTAGATGAATTTCTTTCTTGGTTAAGAATAGGTTGCTTTTTGTGATTTAGAAGGTTGTTTCCATTTGATTTTTCCATAGCAAGTTGAATAGTGATAGAAAGAAGATATAAAGGGCAATCAATAGAGTCTTGTCCTCCTTTCCTCCCTTTGGGACCATGAACTAAGGCCAAGACCCTCTTGTTGCCACAAAAAACACAGCTTGCCTTCTCCATAGGACTTCTAGTGTTGCAGTTTGTTAGAAGGTTAATGATTTGCTTTAGATCTCTTCCACCATGCTCATTTCTATCTTGCAATAAGTTTCCTTCCATGCTTTCTCTCATTATAGCATTTTTCAGCATTTCTTTCCATAGCTCATAGTCTAGATTAGCTTGATGCAAAATTCTGTTTTTGATGTACTTAGTTTCCTTGCTTGCTTGATCTCCTTGTTTGATTTTTAGGTCCTTTTGCAAAAAATCTCTTTTCGCAGAAAGTTAGCCTACCAGCCATCACATTCTCTCCCTGATCTATGCCCTACAGGTCGCCCAAAAGTTAACCTCAAATCTGCCTTAGTTTTCTGCGTTTTCCCATAGGATTTCTTCCTCTCTCTCAACCATATTTTCCTCTTCTAGCAATCCTTGGTGACCCCTAGGCACCTTAACACATCATCCCAGCTTTCAGCTACCCTTTTCACCTACTCTCACACCTTCAAAACCTTCAAAACTGCTCTCGGCATCCTCCTTTAGACCTCTTGTAGACCTTCTGTAAATCCCCTGCAGCCTCCTGTAGATTTTCCTGTAGGCTTCTTTTTGAAGTCCGATTGCGGGACAAGCCTCCAGAAGGCCACCTGAGACCTCTTAGGACCCATCCACACCATCCTGCATCTTCTCAAGTCCCAAAACTGCCCTCCATCGCCACCTAATCGTTGGCACATTCACAATTAAATAAATTACATGCATGCCAATTTCACATAAAAACACATAAAAATCCAAAAAGATGTTTTTTTGCTCATTTACTTCTAGAAATAGCTTAAATAGATGTTGTTTACTTCTTGAGTAGGTAATGGCATTCATTTCATGGTTTTCCATCTCCCTTTCTGCAAAAGTAGGATTAATTGGTTAAGTAGGGTTTGCCAAGTTTCCTTTACATTTCGGTCTTCTTTTCCTTTATGCAAGTAGAGTAGCCTCTGTAGAGTAAGCTTTCATTTCTTTCATCACATATAGAGCTTCTTCTGGAATCCATAGAATTTGGCTTAAGCTCCTAGTGATCTTGCGCCAGCTGACCAAGTGATAGCCTGTAGTAAGAACTAGTACTTGTGCATATAGCACTGTCGCTTCCAAGTTTGTTACGAACTACCGGGTTGATAAAAGTAAAGTAGGAAGCCCAGGAGTTGCAACATTATTACTGAAATACTGGTGATCACCATATTCCACATATTGAAGGGTTCAATCAGTACTTGGTGATAACCAGACTTTAAGTCAATCTTGCTGAAATATTTAGACCCATTGAGCTGGTCCAAAAGGTCATAAATTTGTGGGATTGGATACCTAATCAGGACAGTAACCTTATTTAATGCTCGATAGTCAATAAAAGGTCTCCAGGTCCCGTCCTTCTTTTGTAGCAACACGATCAAGCTCTCATAGGGTGACGAACTTGGTCTGATGTGCCCTTTTTGCAACAAATCTTAAATCTGCCTCTTGATTTCATCGTTTTCCATAATAGAGCATCGATAGATCAGTCCATTGGTAAGTGGCACACCCGGGGTGAGGTGAATATGTCCCTGTACTCCTCTACAACCTTGTCCATTTGTTATTGTCATGCAAAGGAGCCCTATCTAGAGGTCATGGCCGCAATATTCTTCTTGCTTTGAGGGCGAATCATAAGGAAAATAAATTTATTAGTTTGGGAAATCATCTTATTGCATTTCTTCACAGTGATCAAAGAAATGGTAGTAGGCGGTGCTAGCTCTGGTATCATGTACAACTTATTGCCCAAAGTAATATAGGAGTGTGAGGCCTAGAATCATACATAGTATGTTGCTTCCACAAGTATGGTTGGCCTAAAAAAACATCACAATCATCAAGAGGGAAAAAATCACACAATACCTCATGTGTGAAGCGCTTCATGTTGTAGGGAAGGTGACTCTATTACCTGACGCGAAAATCTCGCCCTTAGTGAAGCCACCTGATGGTGTATAGTTGTGGGTGTGGTGTGGTCGGTAGGCCCAACAACTTCATGACCTATGCTGAAATGAGGTTCTTTTGGCTCCCGTTGTCAACAATAAACTGGAGCAGAGAACCCTTCACTCACATCTATGAGTGGAAGAGTCACTCCCCCTCCTCTTGATCTTCGAGCTCATCCTTCTGGATCTTGGTGGTGGCAACAGTGGCACTAGGCTCCGCGTTAATAATTTTATTACCTTTTTCATTCCCCTTGTCAATTTCTGACTCAGAGTCGGAACATGCATCTGATTCGCAAGCCTTCATCTCGGCAACCAGTGACTAATTCACTTGGCACTCACTTGTGTTGTGAGTGGGGCTCTTATGGAACTCACACCATTTCCCTTTTTCCTTCTTTGTCTTCGTGGTGTCGTTGTTTGTGTGCGGCTTCGGCGGGTTTTCCTGGGTCACCTCGCCTTGGCTTTGTCCTTTTTTCTACAGTTTGGGGTGCCTTTCCCTTGCTTTGGATTTTCAGATCCAAAGTCTCGCTTCTTCTGTTGAAATTTATGCTCGATCTTGATAGCGTATCGATAGGTCGCGCCAAGCGAGGAGATATCGAGGAACTCCATCTCGTCCTAGTTATACTTGTGTAGATAGTCGCAGTACTTGAATACCAAATTCCACTCAGAATCCTTGATACCCAACTTCGTGTGAAGGGTATGGAAAACATTTGTGAACTTCGACACCTCTTGGTCCCTTCCCTGCCACAACATGGTCCACTTTATGTATTTATCTTCATAGCTTCTGACAAGGTAATATTGTTCCTTGATGGCATCTCGAAAATAATTCCAAGTGGGTGTGCCTAAAAATGGCGAGGATTCCATTTCATCCTTTGGTTCACAGTAGGTTTCCCACCAGTTCTTGACATGTGGGGTAGATTCAAGGAGTGTAATGGAATATTTTCCTGATTGGAAAATTTGTGAGCTAAAAAATATCCTTCCAATAGATTTAACCATCTATCTACGACATTTGCATCTATCCATCCTTCAAATATGGGAATGTTAAAGTTAAGTTGTACCTTAAAAGGAGTGGCAACTCCATAGTGGCTGATGGATGAAGATGCATCGCTTGTGGGTAGCTGCCTAAGGATCTGGGAAACTTTATCCATCATCGCATTCCTTTGTCGCTCGAGGGTTTCCTCGAGCAATATTTTGAGAGGATCTCCTAAAATTTTCCCAGATCCTTCGGCGGCTACCCATAGGCGATGCATCTTCATCCATCATCGCGTTCCTTTGTCACTAGAGGATGGTCTTCCAAAGGTTCAACCAAATCGAGCCCTAACGCCTTATACCCTGACCTCGTTGGGGAGATGCAAAGAAAAATAGAGAAAGAGCATATCACTCCGATGCCACTAATCTAAACTTATGCAAGAAAACAACAAAATATAGATATGCACATAAACATAGAGATGCAGAAGAAATAAAACTTCATTTCATTAATATCAAAGAACTGAAATATGCTTACATACAAAAATGGAAATAAACTAGCTTGAGCGATGGTAGCTTGTCTCTGAGAAGAGATATGGCAGCTACATGCCTCTGAATTGTGTTACAATGAGGCTCAAAGGGCTATTTATTATTGAGAAACAATGGAAAACCCTAAACATCAAAAAGCCTAACCCTAGGAGATGAAGCGCCAAAATTGTTGGCCCCATTTGGGTAAATTGGTACATCAAATTCCTGGAGTCGTAACTTTGCCATGTGATCTCTGTTTGGCTATCATAATACTTCGTTTCAAAGATATTGAAGAGGAGGTTGAAAACAAAGCCATAAACTAGTTTGGGACTTTTTTGGTCACTCTGTTTTCCCTAAAACCGTATTTTAGTCCCTCAAAATGGCTCCAGAAGTTTAGAACCCGAAAATTTGCCAAAAATAATAAGTTGTGTTACAATTAACGAAACTGAAAAGAAACAACAGTGGGGGTCCAAGTGGAATATGCGGGTGGACACCAATATCCACCTAGATCAAAGAGGGAGTAGGAAAATAAACAAATTTGAAATATTATTTTCTGTGACAAGAGATGAGAGAATAAAATATTCTTTGTGCAAGAGGGAGATCATGCTTTTTCTCCAATTGTCAAGACTTTGAAGAAGTATCATAATTTAAGAAGGCCTCAAGGACTCATGTGGAGAAACTATTATTTGTTGTAACAAAGAAGCGGTATATATAAAAACTTATGTTAGCTTCATAGGGAGCTCGAAATGATCACAATAAAATATGCAATCTGAGATTAAGAGGGAGTTGGCTATTGAATGTGATCTTGAATTGATGAAACCCGATGAAATCTTCTTTGCAAAAGTTTGATGATGATAGTTAGTTGATTGGTTCTTTAATGAAATTGTTCTAAATATTTTCTTTGTCATGAATATATTAAATCAAATGAATCGAAAGTATGATCATTAGATACTCTTTTGGTACTGCTAATTATTGTTTGAAGTATGTGGCAAGCAATGAGCTTAGGCTGCTAGGATACTCTGACTTTTATTGGGTTGAAAGTGTTGTTAATGGAAATAGTACATATGGCAGGTCTTTTCATTGAGCTCAAAAATGGTTTCTTGAATAAGCAAGAAAGAGTCTTCCATGGAAACTAGTACTATTGAAGCTGAATATATGGTAGCTTATGTAGTTTGGCTTCGGAAATTGCTTGCCAGAATGTTCGAGCAGGGGCAGGAATCAACCATGATATTTTGTGATAGTCAATCATACATGGAAGTTCAATAAAATTGGTATCATGTACCAATATATTTGTGACATGGTGCAAAATGGAGTAGGAAAGCTTCAATACATCTCCAATGATAAGTAGATAATTGACATTCTTAAAAAGCCTCTGCCTCAGGTGAAGTTTGTATACTTCAGAGACAAGCTTGTACTGGTAGATAACTCCTCTATCAATGAGAGGGAGCATTGATGTGACATCAACATGGGTATGGCTCATATTATTGGTAATAACAAGAGTTTGGACCAGATTGTTGATGGGTGAGAAACAAGGGTAAGGCTTAGACTATTGGTGAAAACATGAGCATAATCTAGACTGTTGGTGAGATAACACAAGGGAATAAAAATTCTTGAAAGGAATGGTCTTTGAGGCTTGAACACTTTTGGAGTGTGTGCCTCCTCAACATCATGGCCCAGGGAGAGGCATTTGGATTTAGGACAGGGGTTTCACTAGGGTTTGACCATGGGGGATGGTAACCCTGAAGTAGTCAGAGTATCATGAGGTGAGACACCCACCGAATCATGGTGACTAGTTGAGTAAGTACCATTAGTTAGGAGAGATAACCTGGGATGTGGTACATATTAATGATGATTTTGATGTAGGTCAAGGGTATTAACCTAGATGAACATGCTATCGATGTGATTTACTTTTCTTTTTAGAAAGATCATGTATACAAAAAACATTTGGATAGTCATTATGAATACATCCCTAACTAAGTGGGAGTGTTGAAGAATGTAGCTATGGTCAGTCTTCATAATCCTTGATGTATTTATAATACTATGTAAAAACACGAAAGAAAATTAAATTTTAAATTAGAAAAAATGAAAATGAAAAGAAAGGAAATCAACAAAACCACCTAAACTTAAGATCCTTGAAAATAGCTCATACTCATGTAAATAACATATTTACCATAAGTTACTAACCATCATAATTTAAGAAATTATTCTCATAAAACATGGGATAAGGAACAAGATGTAAATAAATATACTTACCAAGAATTATTTCCCACCATTATTTGTGTGCTCTTCAACACTTTAATAAATATGAGTAAAAATGTAAATGTGTAGACTTACTAGAATTTAATTTACAAATAGACATGATATAATTTACAAAGAGGCATGTCTCTTGGGTATCTTGAGTATAAAATACACTTGAAACTTTTCATTTTACACATTCACTTTTCATTCACATATCTCTCTCTCTAATACACACGTGATCTCACATATATGAAGTTTTCAACATTGTGATATCTATTTTCCTTTCATGGTTATTGGTTTAATTTCTGAAGCACGATTGCTTGATGAAGATAAAAGAACTGTAGTATATATTCACAAACAATTACCATAGTTCAGAAATAATGCTTGTATCTATTGCACTCTATTTTCCAACATATTAAGCTTCTAATATTTAATTTACTTTAAGCATATGATTTTCTTCACACATTGATGTTGCTTGGTTAATCATTAGAATTTTACTTGGAATTTCCATCGTTTATGTTTCAACATCTGACTATGTATTTACTTCAGTTGGATGGGCATATTTTCGAGGTGTGGTGTTAATGGGCTCTTTATTTGTTTCCTTCTCATCATTTTGGACTTATTTTCTTGAAGAATTTAATGTTTCTTTCTAGATGAGTTGTTCTATTATGTTTTCCAATGATTCCTTATCATTATTAAGATTCTTAATTTGCATAAGTAGATTGTGACTATGATTCCTAATACATGTAAGTTTTTCAACTTTTAATTCGTTTTTTTGTGAGATTCAACATTATATTACTTTGAAACAGGGATACAACCATCATGACCTAGTGATTGTCGCTTTCGAGCTAGGAAACCAGCCCATGACCACCAATTTAAAGTCTTAAAATTACAAATTCTTCGTTTAACCATAGGGTCATTCAAAACCAGAGATAACACATAACTTGTTGTTCAAAACACAACAAAATAGTCACAAAATTGGTCCTTGTCTAGAAATCTATTACAAACAAAGGGAAACATTGCAGAACTAATTAGAAACGAGATATAAAGAGTGTCCATTAGGCTTTCCATAGAGAAGACAACCAATGTCGCAGCAAAGGGCAGTTGAGTGAGGACCATGGCCAAGAGATGTGTGAGGACCACATATCCAAATGCAACTGCCAACAAAGACATCATCAACTATTGTGATGTAAACATAAGTGTGGAACTATCCACCAACCCCAATTTTTTCTACATGCATACTCCTTACACCTTCAATCCATTTGCAGGAATTGCCACTGGATCTCCCTACAACTTCCAACCACGTCAAGAGCATGCACATAAACCATTGAACATTACCAAGACCACCTAGCATCTTACAACCTCGAATTGGATCCTAATTGTAATAAACCTTAGACCAAATGCCTTGATGGTCAAGAGAATTTGTCCTAGGCAAGTTGAAACTGCATAATTTGAGGTTAGAAAAAAAAACATGCTGAACCACAGATGCAAGGAGAAATGAGCTAGGAGTGGATGAATCTCAATTCTTGAAATCACATGTAGGCTCAAGCCTTCAATGAACAAAAAGCCACCATCATACATATATCCTTTGGGAAGAAAAAGAAGCCACCAAGGAGCCCCCATGACAAGCCTCAGAGCCGAGAGGGCCACATAATTGTTTCCAAGACTTAATGAATTTTACCCATCATGATGACTCTTGTACATACTTCCAATATGAAAGTATAATATAAGCACAAGTTCTCTCTCCCATGTTATCTAAATAAAGCCTAATGATCTTTGAATGCCTCAGGACTAGTGAATTGGTAATCCAATTCACCTAACCAAGGAGAAGAATAGTACACCCAACATTGGTGGTGATGTTGATTGCCAAAGAACAACTGTTATTGCTAGAATGGTTTCTAATGCCCACCATTTCATTTCCAAACTGGAACATATAGAAAATATTTATACACTTGAGACCTTGTATAATCTTCTCGCACGCACCAACCTTAATCCACCTTGAATTGGCTTGAGTCAAGTTGATCCCATCATGATAGCCACCTGTTATCACCTGTCATACTCTCTGGTGATTATGCCAAATGGTCCTATTTTTATCCCTGCTACAGGAAAAAAAAATGGGCCTAAGTCTGAAATCCAAAGGATAGTCAAAATTTAGGAGTCGATTATCGACACCTGATATTAGAAGAGGAATATTGGAGTAGTCAAAAGTCAGGAGGTCAAATCTCGGAGCAGGCCCATATCAGCACCCGATATAGGAAATGAAATACTTCGGAGCACAATGGTATTAGAATCTCAAAGTTGTGTAACTCTTTAGAAATTTAAATTATTCAAACTACCCCGTGGTTTCCAAGAAAAGGAAATATAAAGGAAATCATTGAAAATTCGAAGACTTGAGGACCTTTTTCTCTCTCCTCCTCTGAAGACACATGGCAACTAGTGGAAGACCCTGAGAAGAAGACAGGGCTGATGAAATCAGTATGACGTAGCCGTACAATGGACATGTGGAAATCAATTTTGATATTTTCGGGGGCCTAATGGGGAAAATCTGGATAAAATGTGCCACCACTCAAGAGGCGCCATGTGGAGATGATGGCCTCAACATGATGACATCTCAGAGGTCGGTAGTTTGGAGGAAAGACATTTCGTATTCCCTTGTTCAAATTGTTTTATAAAAATTTGATCTGATGGAGGGGCTCTGATTTTTTTCACACTCAATTATGAGGACTTAGAGGAGCAAGGGCATAGTAAAGGTAGAGCACCCAGGTGCTATGTTGAATATCGGAGGTCGAAATTTTTGGAACCTCTTTGAAATTGCATTTTTGAAAAGATCCTGATGAGAGGGGTTTTTGATGTGTTGTTGGAATTTGGTTTCGGGGGCCCAAAGAACCAAGGGCGCAGACCAAGGTCGAGCACCCAAAGTGCTATGGAGCCTATTGGAAAAAGGAGAAATCATAAATTTTCTTTAATTTCCAATTTGAAGAAGTTCCGATGAGAGGAGCCCTGACGAGGAGAGGCACTTGGTCGCAAGCATTCAAAGAACCAAGGGAGAAGCACAAATACCATAAGGAGATGGGATCTTGATAGTAGCTCGAAGGCTTTAGCAACCAAGTGTTGAGCCTACGGTCACAACACCTAGTCCTATTGGGGATAAATGGTAAGGGGGCCCAACTAAAAAAGGGATGAAGTCATTGGAACTATGCAAATTCGTGATACTTTTCTAATGAAAGTTACGATGAAGGAAGGCTGTCATACTATAGCACTCAAGTGTTCTGTCGGTGGTCCCAACCAGTGGTTCCATGGAGGTAAAACAAGAGAGGCGGTAAGAGAAAAGGGGTTAAGAGCATCGAGATGATATGATTTCATAATGTTTATTCCAAATAGAGTTACAATGGATGAAGGCTCTGATACTGCAGCCCCCCAAGCATTATACCAATGGTCACAGGTGGTGGTTCTATGGCATATGAAAAATAATGATCTAAGCCCAAGAGGGCTTGAGGCATCAAACTTTTGATTTTCCTAATTATATTTTAATTAAAGTTATGATGCGCCTCAGCTCTATAATCGCACCATGGAGGTGTTATAAGATGTATTGGTTTCTTATAGTGTACCACAGAGGAAATAAAGGGATAGATGGGTCAAAAGATATATCACAGAGCACCTTCAATGCCACCACACACCTGATCACATACAGCTTCAATAGGGGAAGTTTCAAGTTGTTAAAGGGAGAAAGTGACAGGCGAAATGGCCGGAAATCATGGGGGCATATTGTAAAAAAAGTATGGCTGGATATCAACCCACCACTGATACAGACATTAGAGTCTAATTCTACCTAAAGAAATTAGAGGAATAAATGTGTAGATATCTTATTATGTCCACAATGAAACCTCACGTTTCTCATGTTTTGTTATTTTGTAATTTTTTGCATTTTTAAGAAGAGAATAGGATTTGTTTTGTAATCATTAGGACATTCACATGCTTAGAAATCTATGTTGATTAGACAAATGTAACATTTGAAAATATTTTGTGAGTTGTTTTTCTCTGCTTCTCCCTATAAAAAGAGGGAAGAAACTCATTAGAAAGGTTCTGAAATTCTATTTTTGGAGGTCCAAATTTTGTTTGTTCATATATTCCAAGTTATTTTTGTAGAGAAAGAGGTTCCAAGTTTTGGTTCAAATTCTTGTTCAAGAAGTGGTAATCCTTATCCAAATTTTAAATCTGTTGAGCCTTTGATATGGACTCCATTTTTGAAGATTAACGAAGAATATCTGGTGATTCCAAGCATAGTTATGTTTAATATTTGTTCTTCCATTGTATATCATTTCATATGTGTTTCTCTTCCTAAAAAATTGTCTAAGTTGTAGCTGATGGATTCATTCATAGATTATGGATTTACTTATGTTATATTGTAGTTGAAAATGCCCGTGAAATTGAAGATTTACTATGTTATACTATAGTAGAATGTACCCATGAAGTATTGAGCTAGAAACCTTAAAATGTACTCCATAATTTCTACATTTCATTTCCTTACGCTTCCATAATTCTGCTGGGATTTATTACTTAGGATTATGGCACTGTCCAACCCTTTGTGTTAAATTCTTTCCTTACTTTCCCTCTTTCCATATTTATTGCAATGACAAAATGAGTTGCATTTACTGTGTGCAGTCCATCAGACTTGGACAATAATTCTTGAGATGATCTATATTGTTTATGTGTATGTTTGAATCCACCTCTATGAAAGGTAATTGAACTAGATTTAAAATAATTTTTCATTTATCTCTTGAGCAGTAATGAATCATCTTCAAGAGAGACAAATATGTCCTAGGCACTCACCTCTCCTCAACCCAGGGGTTATCTCTAGTACCTACAACATCTTCTGATGCTATTGTCAGGGACCAATCATAACATTTTCCCTAGGTACGACACTTGTACACCCTTTTGGTTAGTTGAGCAGAAAGGGGTATGTGTTGAAGATCTCTAACCTTGTCAACTCCACTAGTTTGTATCTCATTTTGAGCATCATGTCTTTCAAAAGTCCTCACACTCGCTTTGACACTTCACAACAGAGAACTCCTCATGTGTCGGGCCCTAAAAAGATAATTTCTAGGAGAGTCTTGAAAGAAGGAACTCTTGTCACTCCAGGGCTAGTGATCTGTTTCCCAGAAGTATCAACCTCCAGCTCTCAAAAGGTTGTGATAAATTTCTCTGAATCTTCCTCCAAAAACTTGGAGTATTCTAAGGAAAATTGTACTATGTTCATCCCATTTTCCTCAAGAGTGAATATTGAAGAAGCTTATGTCAGCACACCTCCCTTCACATTTCATACCTTCCCAGAACCTAAGGAAGTCAATAATATTCCCATAAATAGTCCAACATAGAGAATCAATAGTTTTCCAGCTGAGCTTCAATTATCTACAACTCATATAGCTCCTCAACAAGGCTCTCTTATAAACCTCCTACCACCTCACTTGCAAAGCAAGGTTTTCCTTGGTTTTCTCTTAAATAAATATGCTCCATTGGACTTGCCACAAACCCTAAATGGTATGCCACAAGATTATCTAAAACTCTTACCAAGATTCACTAGAGCAGACGATATCTCGGCTCAAAGACATATAAAAACCTTTTGTACACTTACAAAAAATATGAATGTAGAACACCTAGATGTGGTGTTAAGACTCTTTATCTAGTCCCTAGATGGGGAGGCCAAGAAATGGTTCAAATCCCTCCCAAATGCTTCAATCACTACCTGGGAGGAGATGGATAATTATTTTATGCATAAATGGGGAGAGAAAAGGGACCATGGGTACATCCTCATTGAATTCAATGCAATGAAGAAAAAACATAATGAAGATGTTTCAGAATTCATAAAAAGGTTTAACAAATTATACAATAGTCTTCCAGCTAAAATCAAAACTCCACAAGATGCTTCTGAAGTGGTTTTTGATGGAGTTTTTGAGCCTAAATTTGGGTTCACTCTTAGAGAAAAAAAATCACGTACCCTGGACCAAATTCAAATAAATTCTTTAGAAGTTGAAGAAAATTTCACCTCCACCGAGAAATGGAAAGGGAAAACTGAGTATGGTGATAGGAGGAGGCGAAAAGGGTAAGCAAACTCTTTTGTCCATGGGAAGGGAATTCAAGAACCATAAGCTTTATGAGATGAATAAGCTGATAAGAAATTTTTCTAACAAGCTTGTAAAACTAGAGTTGGAAAACAAAAACCCTTGTCGACAGAGTCAACCATCTCCAAGATGAAATGTAAACCCTCAATATAGAATACCACCCTTATAGCTCTTACAAAGGGAGAGAAAGGAACAACAAGATCATATTCAACCACCTTTGTATCTGGTAGATGACCTAGAGGAACATGTTGAAGAAACCATAGAGGTTCAAGAAAACTAGTTCTCTTCTCTTTCTAATGAGGAACATGAAATGGAAGCGTGTGAGGAAGAAGTGGATGACTTGGATGCCCCATTGGATGATGGTTAGATTGACAAATATTGAAGACAATTTTATGACTTCATCTAGGCCCAGTTAGACAGAAAATGTGACCTCAGGACTTCTAGGAAAATGTCTATAATGCAAGATCAAAATGAAGATCCTCCTCACTAAAATTCCCCTAAGTTAGCAAAGAAAGGAAAGAAACTTCTTGACCCAGTCCCACCAAAGAAAGAAGGAGTCTTCAGATCCTGTTTCACATAAGCTTGAATTCCCCAGAATAGAGAAATTGTCTCCCCAAACCAAGCCAGTTTGCAATAAGGAGAAGGAACCTTTTGAAGTTACAACAACTAATAGGAAACTCTCTGCCTTTAATCTTCAAAAATAGTTAGAGAAGGTCAAGATCTCTATTACCTTAACTAAATTGTTAAAACAACTTAATTATAAAGATCAAGTATCTCAGTTCATGTGTCCTCCTACCATCGCTCCTATGTAAGATACCTTGAACCTCCAAGAAGAAAGACCCATGTATGTATTTGGACCTCATGTTGAGGAGAAAGACTCTTCATCTACCACTTTCTATGTTACCTTGGCAAGGCATCATCTCCTAATACATAATTGTATGCTTGACCCAAGATCTTCTCATAATTTGATGTCATTGTCAATCATGGAGAAGTTAGGACTACAAATAACAAAACCATATAAAATACTTGTAGTCCTTTGATTCTAGGAGATTAAAATGCCTGGGGATGATTAAAGACCTAGTGGTCAATTTGGCTCAAATGCCTATAAAAAGTGTTGTAATGGATATTGTAGTTGTTGACGTCCCTACAATGTTTGGTATGCTTTTTTCTAGGTCATAGGGATCAAAAATTAGGGGATCTATCAAATTAGATTTGACATATACCACCATTCATGAGTTTGGTGAGAGGAACATTGAATGTATAGAGAATCGATATTTGTAAAGATAGTTACAAGAGATGATTGTAAAAATAATGCCCCACTGTATGGTATAGAGAAGGATTTCCCTTGTTTTTTGTTAGAGGAAAATGATCAAATCATGGATGAAACATAGGTAGAATGTTCTGTCCAGCTAAATAAACAATCACTAGAGTGTAATAAAGTATGGAAGTTATACTTTGATGGTGCTTATTCCAGGGAAGGAAATGGAGTAGGTGTGTTGTTGGTGTCTCAAGAAGTCAACCTGATTCCTTGCTCTTTCAAGATAGAGTTTGAAGCCACTAATAATGTTGTTGAATATGAAGCTTTGTTGTTAGGGCTAGACGCTGCCAAAAATCCCAACATTGGGTGCTTAGTAGTGTTTGGAGAGTCAGAACTGGTGGTGAAACAAGTCAAAAATCAATGTCAAACTAAACATCCAATATTCAAGGCTTACTGAAATGAGGTATCAGATCTGATTGAGAATTTTTTCTTAGCCTTTACTATCCAATTTTTGCTTAGAGATAGAAATCGGATGGCTAACTCCTTGGTTGTAGCTACTAGTAACTTTAAGTTTCCTTAAAACTCCATGCTCAAATACGAAATTGAGGTCAGGTACAAACCTTTAATACCAAACAATCTCAAGTGTTGGAAGACATTGGAAGATGAGGAACAAATAAAATGCTTCATGGAGGTTATTGGAAAGTTTTTAAACTCAGTGATTGACTAGGAGGATGATAAAGTAATAGATGAACAACAAGTCAGTTGGGGAGAAACTATTGTTGGACACAATATTTTACAACTGAAAGGAAACACCATCCCCAGGGGTTTGGTCCCATTGGAAAGGCTTTTTAACTCAAATGATGTGGTTATGAAGCCAACTCAGTAGGAGCTTGAAGAATAGGTGGAATACTTTAACGTTGGTACATAACAAGACCCTAAGATTATACAGTTGGCTAAATGAGTTCCTAAAGAATACAAGTAAAGGTATTTGGACCCTTTTAAGAAATATTTGGATGTGTTTTCTTGGTCATATGATGACTTGAAAACATTTTATACTACCATCATTCAACACAAAATTCCTTTGAAAACTAGGGTAAAGCCATATAAGCAGAAGCTCAGGTTGATTAATCCTCTTTTGCTCAAATCAATTAAAAAGGAGGTGAAGAATCTATTACAGGCTAAGCTAATTGTGTCACTAAGGTACTTTGATTGGGTAACAAATCTGGTTCCTATCAAGAAGAATAATGGAGAAATAAGGTTATGTATCGACTGCAAAAATATGAACAAGGCCTCACAAAAGATAAATACCATCTGCCTAAAATGGACTACATTCTATAAAAGGTGATAGGATACACTCGGATTTCCATGATGGACGGTTTCTCTAGATACAACCAAGTCGTTGCACATCTATAAGATCATAAGAAAACCAATTTCACTACACCCTAGGGAATATTTATGTATGCAAGAATTCCCTTTGGCCTCATAAACACGAGAGTGGCTTTTTAGAGAGATATGGATATATAATTTTTTGGAGAACAGGACAATTTTGTAGTAATTTACCTAGATGAACTCATTTTGTTTCTAAAAAATAGATGAAGAGCACATTAAACACTTGCAGCTCAGTTTTGAGAAATGTAGAAAGTATGGTTTGTCTTTAAACACCAATAAATCTCAGTTTTCTCTAAGGAAAACTACTGGGCCACATTGTTGCAAAGGAGGGAGTAAATATTGATCCCAAAAGGGTGAAAGCTATAAACAAAATCCCATTACTAAGAAATAAGAAAGAAATCCAGATCTTCTTGGGCAGAATCAACTTTTTGAGAAGGTTTATACATAATTATGTTGAAATTTTCAAAGAGATCGCAAAGATGTTGAATAAGGACAGGGAAGTAAAGTGGATTGTAGAAGCTTGAGAATCAAAAAGGATTTTATAATTTATGTCCTCCAATAAAATATAACAACTTGTGTTCCTATGGGTGTTGTGAAAGATATCCTTCTGCAAGGTGATAGTGACGGAAAAAGAAGCCAATGGATTGCTAAAATACATGAATATGACATGGATATCAAAGCCACCAAGTTGATAAAAGTGAAGGGGCTAGCTAAAATTATATCTGATGCAAATTTCCAAGCTTTGGGCATAAACTTAGTAGAAGGAAAGGATGGAAAAAGTGGAAAAGTAGAGGAACAACAAAGAATTGACACCTCAACTCAGAAAATTCAGATGAAATACCTTTTTTCCCACTGGTATAAACATATTGTCCATTATTTAATTTTTCTGGGGTGTCCAATAAATTTTGACAAAGTTAAATACAAGGCGTTGAGGCTACAAGCCCAGATATTTTTCATCTCAAATGGTCAACTATATTGGAAATACCCAGTAGAGATTTTTCTCTTATGTCTGGTTGAAGAAGAGATCTATAAAGTGATTGATGAGCTCCATAATTGTGTCTGCGGAGGACATTATAGTTGGACAACTACAACACATGAATTCTCAAAGCAGGCTTTTATTAGCCTAAGCTGTTTGGTGAGGTGCATGCCTATGTTTGGGCCTATGCGAAATGTCAAATGTTTGTAGAAAAACAGAGGTCGGCACCCCTTCCCTTAATCCCCTTGTTTGTGGAAGAACCCTTCAGGAAATGGGGTTTGGACTTGATTGGAGAAATACACCCATCATCCAGTGGTTAACATAAATGGATACTCATAGCCACTGAATATTTCACTATGTGGGTGGAGGCCAAATTATTGAGAAATGCAACTAATGCTGTGGTTTTCAAGTTTATGGAGGAGAACATCCTTTCCAAGTATGGCTTCTGGAGGAAAATTGTCACTGATAATTCCTAGGTATTCAAGTCAGTCAAGTTTATTATTTCTTGCCAAAAGTACAAGATTATAGTAGGCCACTCCACCACCTATTACCCACAAGGGAATGGATTGGCTGAATCCTCCAAAAAAAACATTAGTAACAACTTTGAAGAAGACAACATTTTAAAATTAGAAGAACTAGGACTCACAGTCGAAGTTTAAATTACAATGTTACATCAATCATACAAAAGTGAGAAACAAATAATGCTTTGGCCATTTTTTGTCCTAGATGTAGAAAGAAACGTGCTAGGAATAAATACCCTTTGGATACCATTGATATTTGTGAGATATGTGTTGATCAACATGATATAGATAAATGCCCATTTCTATCTCCCTAAAAGAAGTATTGAGAGGTGAATGCCCAAAAGAACCCATGGAACTCTTTTTATTTATGAAAAAGAGAAGAACAAGACCCTCTAGGCCTTTCCAATAGTCCTACAAGCATCCACATTATGCTCCTTATGGAAATTGGTATAAAAAGATATAATGCATCGCAATTCAGCAAGGCCCACTACCAAATAAACTCTCTTTATAGTGGAAAAAACCTCAAATCCAATCAAGATAGGTTACTTCTTTTCAGTTCCACCCAACTTCTTAATTCTCTAATCCATATTCACCAGTAGGATGGAGACCCTAATAAAGGCTACAATAAAAAGGTCTCATGCCTCCACCTATAATGCATATTGTTTCCATGACGCCTCAAAATGCTATCCAACAACAATCACCAAGAGCTCCATAAATACCAACCCAACCTGCACCTAATCCAAATAATAGGTAGGCCCACCCTGTCTACAACATCAATCCTTCCAATTATTTGAATTACTCACTGAATTTGTTTGAAATCAATGATTTCCACCTCAACTTAGGGAAAAAAACTTAGAATCATCCACCTCTTGTCATTGTTGAACACTATGAAAGTGTTGAACCCTAAGGGACAACTAGAGATCAATAGGAGGAAGAGACTGTATAAGAACAATATGCAACAAGAATTCCACCTGCGATCCCACCATTTCCACAGATATTGTAAGATATGAAGCCTAATAAAGATACAACACTTTGTTGTATGGGCTTAGAAATAATTATGTAAAGATCCCCTTTCTTCAGGACATCAAATAAATACCCATTTACAACAAGTTCATCAAGAAATCATTTTTCAAAGGGTCAGGCAGAAAGAAAATAAATCCTCCTACCATTCATGTATGGGACAACTTTCTAATATCATGCTCGAGAAAGCTACACATCCAAAGTATGTTGACCCCAGAAGTCCTGTTGTGACTGTCTATATAAATGATACTCCCATTACCAAAACTTTGATAAAAAATGGAGTATCTATTAATGTCATCATCAAGGGAACTATGCTGAGATTGAACTTTTAGTTGTCTCTAAGGCACACTCCCACTATTTTGTGGCTACCAAATACCTCAACTATATCTCCAGAAGGAATATTGGAATATATAACTATATCAATTGATTCATGGGAGTACCCTTCTTATTTCATTGGCTTGGACACAAGGAACAAGCTCAGTAGTTACCTCTTACTTTGGGTAGGCCATAGTTGGCTACAAAAAATGCTTATATAGGGTGCAGGGAAGGAAAAATGGCAATAGAAAATGGTTACTCTATAATGAATCTCACACTTTATCCACTTTCCAAACCTTCCTTTCATGAAGAGAATCCAATGTGGATAGAATAATATGGGGTTGGCCCACTTCTCCAAATTCTAAAATTTTATAGAGCTCTTTCTCTCATAAAACTTGAAGAAGAAACTATGTTCTCAAATTTTATGAAAAATTTGTATAACAATCCTTTTCTCTTTGGGGACATAGTGATCTTTGAAGATTAGGAAATTACTAGTTTATTGATTGAGGAAACTACATGGAAGAGGTTATATATTGTAAAGGAAATTCACTCTTCTAATAAGATAATTGAAGTTGCACCCAAGAAGACATTGAGAATCAAAAATAGTTTCATTGTTGCCAAGGAACATAAATTGCTAGAAATTCAACAGAAAAGAAGTCTAGCCTTTGCCTAGAACTATTCATATATGAAATGTATACAATAATACATCTACCGAAATCACATCTATATAGAATATGGATCTAAGCCCATCAAGAAACTACAAAGAAGGATGAATCCAACACTTAAGGACATTCTCTTAAATTATATTTAGGCCAATAAAATACACTTAAATGAAGTAATTGGATTCAAAATTAACTTCCAACAAATGAAATTTGATGAAGCATATGAGCTCAGGGTATAGAGGAAAATCAAATACACAAACCTACAACATCCTTGCCATTATAAACTCTTCTATAAACAGTCCCAAATGTTCTGTGGGCGATAATACTCATGATATCCAATTTTTTTAGATCGATTTCCCACTCCTCCTTTGGTTTATGGGATTCTGATTTTGTTCATACCTTGCTTAGATCCCTGTCTAGATTCGCTGGATTGATTTGATTTGTTTTTTAAAACTCGCTCTTTTTTGGACTCCGCTCCTTCCCTTTTGTTTCAAATTCATAGGACTTCCGATTGCTATTAGCACCACCCTTCTCAACTTCCTTTTCCTCTTTAGGTTTCAAACCCACGTTGATCATGAAAAATGGATCCCAAAACCCAATATAGAACCCAAATCATGGATCCACACCTTCCTCCTAAATTCTGTAGTGGAATATAATATTGTGAGCAAAGAAAGAGCATAACTCTCTGGCAACCTAGGAAGGAAGAAGAGTAGCAAGAAATTAAATATGAATAGGTTGATTTTATAATAGTTGAAAATGTCAAATTCAGTGGAATATTCTAAGATATTATGAGCAGAGAAAGAGGATAACTCTCTTGCAATCTGGGAAGGAAGAGTAGCAGGAAGTTAAATGTGAATAAGTTGATTTTGGAATAGTCGAAAATGTCAAATTCTGTAGCGGAATCTAAGAGATTATGAGTAGAGAACTCACATAATTCTCTTGCAGCTTGGGAAGGAAGAAGACTAGTGAGAAATTAAATGTGAATAGGTTGATTTTAGAATAGTCAAAAAAGTCAATTGGTATAATTTTTATGGTGGCTTATGTTTGCACTATTAAGGTTAATTTTATTTTCATTTGAGTAAAAGGAAATCACTTGATATAGAGGGGATATATCTAATAATGATGTTGGAAGGCCTAGAGAGTGATAATTTTTCCTTGAGGGAATTAATAAAAATTATAGAAGATATTTTTAATATAAGTAAGTATGTTCATATAAGAAGGGAAAGGGGGCATGAGGTTTGCATATAAGGGGAATATCCATTAACCTTTAAGGAGGTGGAAATTATCCTCAATTCTATGAATAATTTTATTAATAAAATCAAGAATTTGTAGGTAACCCATTATTTTTTAGGAACTTCACTTAGAGTTCAAAAATGCCCTACTAGAAGCTAGCCAAAGTTTGGTTTAAATTAGTCATTGTATTATGTATTATCTAGTCATATATTTTAACTTGGGACTAAATTAGTTGTTTTTAGTTGGGTCACTTAAGATTTCTCATTTTTGGTAGTATATCACTTGGAAAAGCTATGGTGACTAACTTTTTTAGTCATCTTGTCACTAATTTCTCATTTTCTACTAGTGAGTGGGAATTTTAGATGGCGACATCTGTATTGCAATTTGAATAATTAACAAAGGACCTGGATTCAAAACATTTTCAATCTCCTCTATTGTTTCTCTCAATATTAGGTTCTTTGCTTTCCATTCCCTAACAAACCCTGCAAGTGCATTCCCAGTAGCTTTATAGAACCTCATAACATAACTAGTTGTAGTTCCAGACATATGAAGGTTTGTTTCTACTTTATCAATAACTTTCTTACTATGCATCCTTACTTTTTTAATTTTCGATGTTTCATTGTCCCTATTATAGTTTACATGTTGAAAAATGACGGAACAATCATTGAAATTAGAAACTTCTTTGGCAATTTGCGTTATTATTATTTTATTTTAATTTAAACAAGTATCAACCCAATCAAGTAGTGGACCACTTTCAATTTCCACGTTGATAGCTCCTCCACTATTTCTTTTTTTCATGGTAGTTTTGGATTTTTACAATTCAATCATGTGCATTTTGTCTAGAATAAATGTCCAAAAAGACTCCTTGTCATTTCTATCAGTTGATAATTGATCATGAATTAGCTTTTCACTTTCAGTATCTTTTCATCTTATTTCGCTCAAAAATGAAATCAAAGTAGTTTTGAATGTGCAAACTAAAGATTGCATAGGGTTTCCACCTCTTTGTTTGCACTTTGTTTCAATGTCAATGCTCGCTTGTCCAAGAATTTATCTAGTACTTATTATTGGTTCTTGATTATTGTGTGGAGCACTGTGACCCTGTTAAATTTCATTTGCAACTTTTGACAACAATATATCACATTTAATAGCACATATGTGTGATAAATAGGCCTTCTGGATACACATCTCACCACACTTCATCTTCTCTTAAATCAAAACAATGCAATGAATTTGCAAGCTTTGCAAGATGGTTTCCATTCTTCACAGTTACTTTTCCAACAGTAAATGGAAAATAAATAAATTATTTTTTCCTTTTTTTCTATTGAAATTAACTTTTCAATAATTGTATTTCCTGAATACTTCGGCAAAAAAATACTTGTCTATAACAATTCTTGGAAGAAATTGTGGTTTACCTCGAAACCCATAAAGTCAAATAACTGTATTATATCCTCTTTCTTACTATATCCCTTTCCCCCATAGGGAAACTTGCACTTGACTATATATTTGATGGGGATCTTGTCTAGTTATCATGCAAATAAATTTCTTTATGAAAATATCTTGAATTAGACGAAATTTCTAAGTATATTCCTGCCACCAAATTATGGGATAGTAGAACTGCACTGGTTATTCATTAAAATTGAAATTAGGATTTTGTGGCAAGTCATAAAAGACATGACTCGAGACAATGGTTGTTATCAGAAACATAATTATAAAGAATCTACCACTTTTGAACAAATTCACTAATTGGAAAGGAAATCCATTTGAAATAAGATCAGCCCAATCAAATACACATTTTTTATATGAATAATGGAGCGCATAGAGAATGGATCATTGATACTTATTATGAAGCCATATTATTCACTTTTATGACACTATCTTGTGGATTTTTATTGAGTTCGAGACAATGAATCTTCACCAGTATTTTTTTTTAATGATTCTGGAAAAACTTGAACAAAGTGCAACTACTATCCTATGGATTTTTCTCAAGCCCAAAAAGGTTAATTCTCATAAGTAATTTCAATTTTAGAATGTCTAAAAAAATTAAATAAAACTCTTAAGGGGTTCCTCTTCAATTATTAATCCTTCATGACTAGATAAAGGGAGAAACCTGTAATTGATAGATGTCCTTCTCATAGTTTAATGAGCATAAGAAGGAACAAAATTAGCTCATTATTTTCAAAAATGTAAATTCAAGATGAAAGTGGATGAGGGGCATTACCCCCTTTATCCACAATGTCCATCTCTACTTGTTGAAATAAATTGGAAATAAAATCATCTTTAGAAATTGGTTGATGATACAACTTTAACTATGACCATTGACTATAAATGAGATGTCTGATCCATCAATTATTTTTACTTCTACAACACCATTATCAAACACAGTTTGAATTTCATAGGGACCCAACCAATGAGTAGTAAACTTACTCTTGAAGTCTTTAAACCTTGAATCAAATAGTAGGGCCCATATCCATCTTTGAACTCCTTCTTTATAAACCTATCATGCCATTTAATTATGTGTTGTTGTATAAGAGTGGTTTTATGTAGAGAATCTAACCACATCTCATCTAATTCATTTAATTGTAAGACTCTTTTTTGTTGAGCTTCTGACAGGTTTAATCCCAATTCTGTTGCAATTTTGAAAGTTTTAATTTGAAATTCAATGGGAAAAACTACTTGTTTTCCATATACCAGTTCATATGGGGTATGACCAGTTGTACTCTTCCATGTTGTTCTATATTCCCATAAGGCCTCAGGAATCCTTTCTTCCCAATCTGTTCAATGAATCCGAACAATCTTTGTCAATATGCCTTCCAAAACCTTATTTGTAGATTCCACTTGGCCATTGGCCTATGGATGATAAGGAGTTGACTTCCGGTGTTTGATTTTGTATTATTTCACAATTGATTCAACTAAATTTGATGTCAATTAAGCCCCATGATCAATAACTCTCTCTTTAGCTACCCCAAAATGAACAAAAATATGTTGAAAATTAAAATCCACTACTGATTTCTCAGTAGCTCTTATCAAATCTTTTTCCTCTGACCACGTTTTCACATAATCTATGCAAACCAATATATACCTTTTCTTTCCCAATTCCATATTAATGGATCCTATAAAATCTAAGGCCCATTTCTCAAAAGGTTTCACAAGGAATTGTGGATGAAGAGACATTTCATCATCTACAACTAGATGACCCATTATTTGACAATTATCACAACTTCTCACTTATTTCTCCGCACCTTTAAAGTGCTTGATTAATAGTAACCTAGCTAGGGAATTTTATAGGTTGTCCTTTTATCTGAAAAATTTCCACCACATGGCTCATTGTGACATAATTTTAGGATATCTGGCATCTCATCCTCTTTAACACATCTTGGGATAGCCATGCCTACTCTAGTGTAGAAAATATCTCCTTGAATTAAAAAGTATCTAGCACTTTTCTTGATCACTTTTTTCTTTTCTTTTGATGAAAATTGTGGTGGAAACTTTCATGTAGACACGTAATTGGCAATGTTAGCAAACCAAAGGTGTTATAATATAAATTTAAAATATTTTTTCATTAAGAAAACCATCTATCACAACAATGGTCTAACCAGGATTGTTGTAATAGCTGCTTGCATAGGGGTTCGTGCCTTGTGGTGGGGAACTTCAAATGGGTGTAGGAAGGAGTTAGGGGAGTAGGTGTTACTGCCTCCAAATGCTAGGCACTAAATCACCTCCCTTAATGTAACTGCCCGCTCGACTAGCGTGAATGCCACTACCGGACCACCATGAATGAAACTACCTTCCCTCCCTCTCTCTTGTCTATTGGGAACGTGGGAACATAATCAATCTGTTCATTGACTCGATGGGTGAACTAACTCCTTCTCTTGGGTACCTCCTGTGATGTGTGGTCCTTATCCTATCGGCCAGTGATGCTTACCTCTCTCTTGTCTGGATGTATACGTGCTGCTATGTTCCATGGATATGTATGGCGTGACTGATATGAAAGGCTATCGAACCTTATGGCAATGCCTTTTTGGCAATTATTGGCAATGATGGGCTATCTCCTACTACGATTTATCAGACACTACTACTGGGCTATGACCGGTTGTAAATGATTGGCTAAGTGAGATGCTCTATGTGATGGCTGCTATGTGAGGTGGCTATGTCTGTCCGCTATGTGAGGTGCTTCTGTCAGCTATGTGAGTCTTCTATGTCTGAATGTCGTATTAACCTCTTGTGAATTAACGTATGTAACGCATCTTCATTCCTTACATTGAACCGTACCGTGCAGTGAGTAACATGGATTGTTCCGAACCGTTCAGTCCAGCCCAGGTAGGAACCATTGCAATGTTCCGTAGCGCTAAGTGTGGATAGGCCTTCTCTCTCTCTTCAGTATATGTGGGCTGTAGTCTGTCCGTTGGAACCCCACTCGAATACCTGGTCAGTTGAACCCATCTCGAAAACCTAGTCTGTTGGCCCGCCCATCTCAAAGAATGTAGTCCGTTGGACCACCCATATCGAAAGATGTGAAAAATCAATCAAGATCTATCCAAGCCTAAATCACCTCCCTGACTGTTTGGGTAGCGGGCGATCTCCAGCAGGCTAGGTGGTGTATCAAGAAGATTCCAACCAATAAAGGCAGGCACCCAGAGATATAGCTCAAAAGGCACCCTTGTTGGTCCGCGAATTCCTAATACTTCTAAAATACGGGTTTGACTTAGGCAAACGATGGCGGCCCGTTGGTCGAGTGACTCCGTCCCTCACCTTCCTAAGTAAAGACCTTCCTAAGTAAGGACCTTCCTTTGTAAGGTGAGCCTTTCTTCCTCTCCCTAAGGTTGAGCCATCCTTCCTAACCCTTATGGTCGAACCTCGATGAAGATCATCAAAGTGGTTCATCCCGGATAGATACCTGAATATCTAATCTGTAGTCTGCCTGCCTATCTCTAAAGGGTCCTGCCTTCCTATCTGAATTATTGGACTTGCCAATCTCTTAGGTAGCTATGGATTTCCTCATGAACAGCTACTTTTGGGCTTGCTTATCTTATGTGTTCCTATCCTAAGGGCTTGCTAAGGAAGGGTATTAGAGAGTGGTATACTGGAGGGCTAATGGGCGGGCTTATGAGCTTGGGTTTTCTTGTCAATGTAAGGTTAAGGCAGAAGGAGCTAATAATTCAATTTCCCATATAATATGAATTGCTCATTGTGGTCATTTTACCCGATATCTAGTCTGTCTGAATTGAGGTAGGAACTATGGTAGAGAACTTCCTAAAAGCACCCACCTATAAATATAGAATTTCACCATAACCTTATTAGGATTACTAATTCCTAATCTTACTATCTCCTGTAGGCATGCATTGTAACTAAGGCAAGTACTGGAACTCTTGGCTTGTACTTAATGGCTTGCACTGGAAGCTTTCCTTGACTTTCAGGGAGACATCACTTTCATGGTATAGATAGCTCGGGGAATACTAGATAGCATTGTGGGCTAACTATAGGTGAAAGCTGTTACCATACCTCTTCTTAACTGATGAAACTGAATAAGAGAACTGAGAAGGTGGTCATCAATAAGGGTAATGTAAGGTGACCGTGTAATAGATGTATTCCAATTGTTAGGAGAAGTGGCATGTCTGGTTGGTGTGGCTGGAGTGACTACCCGATGTGCAGTCTTATGACCAGTTCATGTCTGGGGCGTTGGCTACGGGTGTGGCGAGGCAGTGTGCTCTGGTAGGGTAATGGGGTTAGCCTCTTGCACGACCGGGTTAGTAAAAGATACGTGTTTCCTGTCTTCGCCAGTCAAAGCCAAAATAGGAAGAGAATGTTGTTGGGCGTCATGCTACTACCCGAGTGCCGGAGGGGAAACCGTCTTTCAAGGGGGGCAGTCTTATCTGTAAGCTTAGGAACCTATCAAGCTTGGTCTTACCTTAGCTTATCCCTGACCTTCCTAGCCTATAGGTAATAGGTTCGTCCTTCACATTGCTAGCCAGCTCTATACGAGGGATTTTTCATATCCAGCTCTAGAGCCCTGACCTATCGAACTAAAGCACCTTCGTTGCATTGCATTTCCTTCCTAGCCAGCTCTAGTCTAATGGGAGGATGGCAAGCGAACTACAACACCTTCCTAAGTAACTATCTGTTATAGGTACGAATGGGAGATGGTAGGTACGAACCTAGCCAGCTCTAGCGAGCACCAGCACCTTACGAATGGGAGGATGGTAGGTACGAAGCTATGGAGCTCTATCGAGCAACTACCAAACCCCCCTTAAAATGAAAGTGATCCCCCCCAATTCATTTCTCACCATTGGCAGACACGAACGGAAAGTGGTAAGCGTAGTCTATCCATCGCATTTCGAATACCAGCAGCCAGCCCGCTAAAGCGGCTACTCTGGTTCTAAACTTAATAAGAGGCTCAACCCTAATGGATGGAGTAAATGGCCAACTATTCTTTTCAACTATTCCTTCCCCACCCCCCCATAGCCGGAATCTTATCTTGAAGGACCAGGAAGGAAAATAAGACCACCGGAACCAATATTTACGGATTTACCCTATATTCCTTCCCCCGCATGCTTCCCGGGTCCATATTGATTATATCATAAGCTATTTCTTAATGGCTCGGGTGAAAAGCAAGCAAGAGGAAGTTCATTATTCTAGCTAGTAGCATTTGCGCTCTCCCCCCCAAGCATATATATAAGGCTCCCAAAAACTATCGGTTCGGTACCTTCTTGGTCCCGTGGATCTAGATACATGCGATCGGGGAGCCCACGTTATCTCTGCCCCAAAAAAGAAGGTCCCGGAGGGGTTTGCGCTTCCTAGTGCAAGGACCCGACAGGGGGCTCGACTGATAAGGAGAGGAAGGTCAGATTCTCCTTTCGTCTCTGTGTTTGCTTGCTCCACTTCTTTCTCCGGAATCAATATTTCGTATAGAATAGCCATTCGATTAGCATTTCCATCTGATCTGGGACTTTTCGGGCTTATCGAAAAGATTGGGAGAATGAACCGCTTATGGTTCGATTAGTGAGGCACGAGAGACGGGAACGAAACCCACTGTTCGGTAAGCCATGCAGATCGGCTAGCTGGTTGACGGGCGAGCATAGTGTATCTCTTCTTTTTGGTTGGTGCTTGTACGCTATTGGCACTACTCTTTATGCTATCTCTAGTGACCGAAATCAATCTCATTATATATGTCATTATGCATTCATTCCTTATATACGTAATTACGCTTTAGCAGACAATGTTGCTATGGGCATATTGAATTACGTTCTCAAATCCAATCTGCTATTATATATGTTATTCTGCTTACCTTATGACTTGAAACGAAGTGTTTCACGAACGTGAAAGTTAAGGTTCTTCGCCACACGTACCTCGTACCTCGCCCATAACGGTATCGTCACAACACCGTACCTCATACAATGATATCCAGGCCTTAATACAGCAAGCAGTTGAGCTCCCCCATACCCTCACTTACCACTACAGAACACGATGGCGTTCCTACATTGCTTACCTCTACAGAACACAGGTAGGTAGGTTCCTACCTCGAATGGATGGAAGGTCCCGGAGGGGCTTGCGCTTCCTAGTGCAAGGAATTAAGATGTATTACATACATTGATTCACTATTTGAGGATAATATGCAACAGACAGTGGATAGACGAAGAACCATTCACCAAAAGCCTAGAAGAAAGGGGCAACCCTTTACGAGCACTCCTGAGACAGTTTTCAATTGGGATGAAAACAAGCTAAAATGGCCTTCATTTATTTATTGGGGGGATGTCTTTCCTTGGCTGGATGGATGTAAGAATCACTCAGTTGGATGGGTCTGAGAGTGAGGTAGCGGGCAACCACATGACATGGAAATGATGGGTCAGCAGCGTGCAAATATGGCCTTTGAAATATTGACTTTCAAGCCTGAGGCCATTTGAAGCTTTACAGTAGTCGGGCAGAGAGGAAGGGTTGTTAGCAAGTTAGGCAATTATGGGCCAGTTGTGGATCAAGTAATAAAGAAAGGGTTGAAGGCGGGGCTGGTATTAGTGCTTTAGGGCATGACTTACTGGTCGTCTTACTTCTTGCTTGATCGATCGGACGAGGCAGGTGCGAAGCAGCGCTCTTCGAATTCAACATTTGGGAGGTTGAAATCCCATACATACCTCTATTTATGTGGGTGGGAGGCAGCTGGCTGGGATTGATTATTGCATGAAGCTGGACGGTTAGGGCACTTATTGCTGCTTTATCGCACTAGGTTCAACATCGATTCGGGGGACCGGGGGCAACAATTTCACGAGGAAGAGGCAGGCGCTTCGAAGGAACCATTTGGGAGTGAAGAACATAACCCTAGTCATTATTGTGGAGAGATTGCAAGGCAAGCCAGCTTGGATTATTGCGGAACGAACGTGTGGAAACAAGGTCATCCTTACCCCTCCCTTTGGACATCAAATTACTGTTCCAACAAGTTGTGCGTTCAGGCTTCTTCTTTCATTCACTTCTACTTTTTGCTTTTCTCTTCAGAACCTTTTGATTGATTATGCAATATCTTCTTCATACACTTCTTATGCATAGACAGGATTATTACCCACCTTCGGGAAAATGAGGAGGATGCGCAAGCAGGCTCGACCGCCAGGGAGAGGAATTAAGACGGGGGCAGTTAGGAAACAAGGAAGGAGGGATGCATCGACACAGCTATTGATCGAGAGCATGATCAATATAACCTGATTGCTTAAGCTTCATGATCGAACTCCCCTTATCGCTTCATGATCACAATTTCCTGGTGTTGCTGGTGCTGGTCCTGGGACTCTGATCTTCCCCCTCCCTTCTTGTACTACTCCTTCTACTTTTTTCAACAAAGGGGAGGGAGTCGCTACGCTCTGGTTAGATACCGATAACTATTACACACCAATTCTACCGGCATTCCGCTACTAAGCATTGGCCATTATTTCTCAATTAGACCTTTTGCTTCAACCCTTGAGCTTTGATCATTATACCCCTTGAGCCCAGAGAGGTGGTGGCATTCGAGAATGGAAATTTGTTGCATGATTTTTTGTCCTATGCCCTTTTAGCACTATGAGGTTAAATTCCTACAATAGTAGTAGCCATCATGTAATTTTTCCATGTGTTATTGATTTGTTCATTAAGTATTAAATGGTGGAATGTTAAGTATGCACAAATACTTCACATCCTGTAATGTAATGATGAAACTTATTATCTGCATAAACAATTACCAAAAATTCCTTTTCCGTAATAGTATAATTAATTTCATCCATAGTCATGTTTTCACTGATATGGTAAATGGAATATGTTCTTTGTTGTTGAATTTGCCCTAAAACTAATCCTATGGATGAATCATAAGTGTTTGTAGATATATGAAAAGGTAATGCCCAATCAGATCCTCTTAACACAGGATTCGTAGAAATTTTTTCTTTAAGTACATAAAAAGAAATTTGGCAATCATTATCCCAATAGAATTCAACACCTTTTACATGAATTTTAAGTAATGGTGAGGAAATTTTTGAAAAAATCTTAATGAAACACCTATAATACCCTACATGCCCTAAAACACTTCCTACATCCCTTTGAGAGAATGGATTTGGAAAGTTAACAATCACTTCAACCTTTTTTGGATCCACTTTGATACCTAAGAAAGATACATGATGTCTAATTAAATTTCCTTGATTAAACATTAAAAAGAATTTTTCATTACTTAATGAAATATTTGACTCTTGACATCATTTTAAGACTTTTCTAAGCTTATTAATCTCTTTCTTGAAGGTATTTCCATAAACAATAAATTCATCCATGTACACTTCCACACAATCATGAATCAAATCAACATAAAATACTAATACTACCCTTTGAAATGTGGTAGATTCATTACAAAGTCCAAAAGGCAATATTTTATAAGCATAAGTTCCCCATGGCAAAGTAAACATCAATTTTTCTTGGTCTTCTAGAGATATATTTATCTTATTATAAACACTAGAACCATCGAGGAAAGAAATGTATTTCTTCCTAGCCAATTTATCCAGGACTTGATTTATGGATGGTAAAGGGAAATGGTCCTTTAGTGTATCTTTATTAAGTTTCATGTAGTCTATGTATACCCTCCATTTACCATTTTTTTTTCGAACAATAAATAAGGGTGAAACCAATTGGTTGTCATATATAGGGTAAATAAAATATACATCTAATAGATTTTAGAGTTCCTTTTTTACTATTTCTTTCAATGCAAGGTTCATTCTTCTTTGTGATTGTCTAACAGATTTAACACTTTCTTGAATATAGATGTGATGTATCTGCGTATTAGGATTTACTCTTGAAATATTAGTATAATCCCAAGAAAAGGCTTAGGAATATTTCTGTAATAATGTAATTAATTGATATTGCTAGAAATTTTGTAATTTAGAGTTCATATTTAAAGTTCTTCTATGAGAAATTTTGATGACTTTATTGTAGGAATTCGATGTGGAATATATAGGAAAGATTGATACATAAGAAGATTTTAATCTGTCCTCAATCCATGTTTCTTGAAAATGCTACCCAAAAAGAGAATGCAAAGAAAAAAGTTGTGTACTTAATAAGGTTGTTCATAAATTACAAGAAAATTTTCAAATTGTTCAAAAATTGCAGAAATTTTAGACTGTTCAAAAATTTTAGGATTTGCATATTTTTGAGAATTTATAAGACTTGCATATTTTCAAAATTTATAGGATTTACAGATTTTTCACATTTCTCATGTGTTTTAGATTTTGCAAAATTTTCTGTCAAGCTGATGTTCCTGATGACTATCCTGTAAAATACTTTAGAAAATTAGTATGATAAATGAAATGATCGATTTTATTTTCATCATTATTTTCCTTTAGATTAAATCATTATTCAATGGTTGATAAAGGCTGAGTTATTTCATCATCTACTTCATTTTCATCAAACCAATGAACTTTATTTAGTTAACCTTTTGTTTTTAGCAAGGGGTATAAATTAATTGCCTTGATTTCATCACCATTTGTTATTGTCATGTTTCTGGAAGGAAAACTAATGTATGCATCAACAATTTCCAAACATGATATTCCCATGATTAAAGGAGGTCCTCACAATGTAGATTTTGGGCTGAAGGATCATAAAATCTACTAGATATGCCCAAGAGTCAATAGAAACTATAATGTCTTCTACAATTCCCTCAGGTTTAATTTTTGATCCATCTACTAATTCTAACATTGTTGGACTTGTTCTAATGCTATCAATTTTTAGGTTTTCCATGGTTTCTTTTTTCATCACGTTTATGGCAACACCTAAGTCAATAAGTGTATTAGGAACAAAAAATTTGTTGACTATTATTGCTACAATAAGTATGCTTGGGTCGTCATATTTTCTATAATAATTTCAGTGGTCATTAGGCTGACAAATCTACCTATAACTTGTATTGTTGATGGATGCTATTTTCTCTTTCCAATTCTCTTAATACATAATTCCCCTATCGTTTTTCTATAATTTGGTATATCTTTTATTGCTATATGTAAGGGATTTTTTTATAGAAATATTCTTCAGTTGACCAATAATATTAAATTAGGTATGGTCTTTGGCATATCCTATTTTCTAGGAGCCATTGTCTTACGAAAAGGAGATGTCCTAGAGGTTAGAGGTTGTTCTTGTAAAGGGACAACTTGTTTCTTTGTTGTCTTTACCTTTTCTTGTAAAGGGGTTGTTTTTAGTTTTTATGTTTTATCTACAATTTCTTAAATTTGTTATTCAATTACTATGGTATTTTTTGGGTTTAAAACATTATCATATCACAAATTAATATCCTGTAACTCTACAAGAATATCTATTTCTTTTACATAAAATTCTTATAATTTTACTAGATTTTCATATAATTTCATTAGTTTTTCCTGTAATTGTACAAACAATTCTTGTAATTTTACTCGAGCTATGACATATGTAGGTAATGGTCTAAATTCTACATTATAAACAGGTTTTTCCATTTTATTATTTAGATTTGCAACGGGTTGATAACGAAGTTGATTAGGTCATGGGGGTGGTTGATTAGATGGAAGTTGTAATTGTTGGGGTTGAGTTAATTGTGGTTGTTGGGAAGGATGTGGAGTTTTAGGATGGAGTGGATATGGTTGTTGAATTTGTGGGTATTGTTGATATTGTTGTTGTTGATATGGGGGTTAAGGTTGTTGATATGGTTGTTCTTGGTATGGGGATTGAAATTATGGGGGATAAGGATAGGCAAGAACATTTCCATAAGTAAATCCTCTCCTACCTTGTTGGGAGGTCTTATTTTGGACTTGTTGTGGAGGCCATGTCTGCCATGGCATTGGATCATTCCATTTATTCTAAGGAACATTATAATAAATAATATTTTTCTGATTGGGATCTTGATACATAACTATTTTTCATGGTTGACAAGGTCTCCAGGGTACAATGTTGTAGAGTGATTCTGCATTTCCAGAGTCTCCTTGGTAAGTTACTTTCAGCTCAGGGAATGTGGGACATTCCTTAGTTTTATGTTTTTTTTTCTCAAATCAAATAAACTTGAATGTAATCCATAGGGCACTCTCTTAGTGGATGTTTCTTTCAACATTTAGTGAAAAAAATAGAAAACACTGGTTCTTTCTCTTCCTTCTTTTACCTAATATATAAATCATCTATTTGAGAAGTAAGAGGATTTAAAAGATCAATTTTGAAACCCTCTAATAATTTTCCTAATTCAGCTCTACTGATACTTCTAGTAGCCAATTTAGTAACTTTTGAAAGAGGATTTCTTATCCCTGCACTAGTTTTAGCTTTTCCCCTCGAGTAGTTCCTGCACAAATCATTAATCCTATAAAATTTAAGATGGTAAATATCACCACCACCCATTAAATTTAGTATATATATATATATATATATATATTCATCTCGAATTCCTTCTCAAATTCCTTTAAGAATATAGTTCGAATTGTGTTATTACTCAAGTTATGTTGAATTGATTTTTGAAAATTATACAAAAATCTTTCTAGATAATGTTCAAAGCTCTCATATTCTTGTTGAACCATTCGAAATATATTTTCCCAAGAATCTCTATGTCTGCAATAAGGTTGATATTTCCTAAGAAAAGTACTCTTCATATCATACCAATATGCATGGTACCTTCACCGAAACCCTTGAACCAACATAATGCAAGTCCTTTTAATGTTGTAGGAAATGAATGTAATTTGTGTGCATCAGTATTATAAGCATAGTTGTAACTTAAAACATCAAATTAAAATATAAAGGAGTCAGGGTCTTTGGTTACCCTCATAGAACATTGGCAATGTAGATGGTGGAATGTTCTTCATTCAAAGTTCAACTCCTGGAATGTCCATACTAGGAAAGAAAAATGTTTATTCCCTATCATTTTCATCATCATTTGGTGTTGGTCCATTTCTTCCTTCATTTCCATGGCCTCCTCCACCATGTCTATGTCCATTACCTCCTCCACCAATTTTATGTCCAATAACTTCACCTCCTCCTATATTAGATCCTCTTTCTTCATGTGCCATATCTTTGTTCCAAAACATGGTATAGGTTGTATTCTACCCTGTAGGAGGAGAACTAGGATGTATTTCCAATTGAATCCATGATGTATTAATTGTTGAACTTGATCCCTTTTATGCTTCTATTGAACTATCAGATTTTTTTTTTTCTCCTGCAATCAAGTTAGTATATGGGGGTATCATATCCATATTTCTTTGAAGTATTCCTCTACCCAATGACGCTCTAGCAAATATTCCCCTACTATCTCTTAATCTCTACATATAGTATTAAACAAAATAGGATTTGTAGGACACACTATGGTGGTGGAGCAAGTTCTTAGCTCCTGCCTTATATTCCTACTCGCCCATGTTAAAAAAAATTACACTGTAAGGTATAGTAAAGATAATTGCTAAATATATTTGTATTTTTCTTTTTACCAAAACAAAATAAATTCCTAGACACCAATTCATTTGCACCTCCTTGACAACAATGCCAAAAATGTCAAGTCATAAAGTGGAATAAATGATTTAACATTTATATGTCAACCTAGGTAGGTAAAATGTGAGGTGAAACATAATGTGCATAAAATCGATATTTAGCAACTTTCCTATGTAAAACCAGGCACAAAACCAATGTAACACACTACCCCATATTTACTTACTTTCACAAGCCCTCTAGGTTAATGTGAATCAGAGCACACGGCATGACCTGACCTCCTATTTTTAGTTAAGGAAGTGGGGCCTACAAACTGACCACATACTAATCCAAAACTAACATCCTACAGGGACTACAGATCACCCACGAGTTGAGGAAACACCCCTGCTGATCAATCCATGAGCTAGAACATTGTTTCTTTGACCTAGACCCACAACGACACCCACAAAAAGGCATGCACGTGGTTATGAGGATATAACTACACTCATAAGCCTAGCTACTAGTGATTATGACCTAAAATCTTCAGTTTTGTGCATGCAATTCTGAGACCGATACCACCTTTTCATCCTACCCTCTAGAACCCTGCCGAGAATTTCTTGGAACTTTATAGAAGAACCATTTACATCACAAAAAATGCTATACCTTTAAACCTGAAGTAAGAACTTGACCTAGACAAACTAGAACATACTAGACATTTTTTCAAACGCATGGTAAACATGTAAGCTATAGGTCATCAATTCATATCTGAGTGTGAATATTTATACTTTAGCTAGAAATCACCAAGAAGGTTTGATTCCCTCTCAAGTATCTACAACAAAAATTGTTAGCCCATGCATTCATCAACCATTCATTAACTTATCAAAGCACAATAAGAGCCATAGTTAGAGAACATCATAAAAAATGCTTATAACCAACATATAACCAAAATATTAACCATGAAAGAACCACCATCAAATAAACATAATAATAAGTACAAATGATCATAAATCATAATAGGAAAATAGATCTTATTAACATATGAAAAAGCCAACTAATTCAGATAATTTCACATGCCACCAAGCCATAGATTAAGCTAAAACAAATATATCTTTTAGGCATTTACCCCCATGCCATATTCAAAGCACAAATATGGGATCTCATCGGTTAAACCAAGACATAATCAACTAGGGACTCCATAGGTTAAAAAAACTTCACCCTCAACTTAGTGTGATCTCACCAAAACTGGTCCTGAGATTACAAAACCAAACTGAACTTAGATGCGTCAAAATTTCTTAACCATACCTTGAGGAATTTACCTGTCTACATCGACCTATCAAGGGATTCATTGAGAAAACCATATCCACCCCCAACCCTTGATAATTTTCCTGAGACCACATCACCCAGTTCAAAAACCTTTCAGCAATCCAAGGATCAACCAATAATGAACCCCATCACACCATGACTATCGAGGAAATGGAAAGGCAAGGTTGAGACCAATGTCGAACTAGGAAAAACCCATGCCAATTACAACAAATGAACCCATAAACAAATGCATCTACCATGCATTCACACCTCAGCTAGGAAATCAAACATGCATCCTATTACCTACAAAACCTTCCTCCTTAAACTACTAATCCAACCTTTTCCTTGTTTTCCTTCACTTTCCTTTTCTTTGTTGTCCAAGTACTTTTTCTCTTTCCTTTTTTATACCTATTCAAAACTGGGCAAAAACTAAGTCAAAAAATTAAGAATTGATCCTCAAGTGCCCTTTTATCACTAATGCCTCTATTTTATTCATTTTCCTTATTTTTTGTTCTAATTTTCTTCTCACGAAAATATGTGTCTCTTCACCTTCCTTTTCTCTTATTTTCATTTATTTCTTATAGATAAATTCCAATTAATTTCTCTTTTCCTTTGCCAATTTCCTTAGCCATAAATAAACCAAAAGTGATCCCCACTATATGTTTTGCCACCATTCAACTTAGAATACATGTCCCATTACCTTGGTATTATTTTTACATGGAAAATCAACTAGGGGCTATTACAAACCCCTCCCCTTGGTGGAACACCTTTCTTAGTGTTCTATGGCACCTATGACCAACAAACCGTTGAAAACAAAACATACTACCTATGGAGATTTATAACGTAGCTTGTTGCAGTATTTACAATGACCACTGATGAAAACATGACAACCATACCATTTACTGGAGCTTTATTACACAAGTCATTAGGGTATTTACAATCACAACCACATATAATTATGCACATTTGCTTCGACCAACAAATAATCATATTATCCAGGGAGCTTTATAAATATAGCTCTATAGAGTATTCATAATAAAATCCACATATATACATATGCACATTTTCTTTGATCAACAAATAAAAGGATACAATACCCGCATCAACCAACAAGGGAATATAGAGGCTCACACCTCCACCCTCAAAGCAATACTAGGATTCACTTCCTTCCTTGGAAGTCCCAAATTCACTGCCAAAGTCAAACCTCCATCCAATGCCCAATGCTACAATCCTTGCACTACTTGCTCCCCCAATGAATAGTTACTGGCTCATTGTTCTAGGAAACACTCCCAATGTGCTTCTAATTCCATACACCAATGCTAATGACCAAAAAAATTCATTCCCTGACCTTCCATTCTCTACGACATAGTGCCTCGAGAAATTTGGTCACCCCCTTCTGTGTCGTCACTAAGCTTCCAAGGCATATCCCTACCTCATAATCATAATACTAGTCATATCATGCTCATGGAAATCAATGGACATTATTGGGTTCAAGTGTCCCATAATGGCCCTGCTCCTAAAGAGCTTTACCAACATATTTCTTCCTGTTCCAATTCCTTTTCCTAAAACTGCTAATTCTTGTAGTTAGTTTCAACCACCCAAACTAAGCATTTCCATGATTTCTTGTTAGAAGCACATAATTTCCATTAGACTAACAAGAAATTAAAATAAATTCTAATCATACCTCATCCATGGCCCGTCAATAAGGTACACTTGCAATCTTGTTTACTTCCTTTCACATTCATTGAAACTATCTCTTTGGTCAAAACATGATGTATAAACACATCACATCCGGTTAGATCAAAATGCAATCATCATAAATTAGAATCATAAATATGTTCATAATTAAAAACTAAAATAAAATATTGATACTTGTCTTTCAAATAGCTCTTTTCTTCTACCTTTGTTCCTTGTCCTTTTCGTACACACACTCAATTGGCTTCCAAACTTGGCTAGCACCCAGAGCTTTCTAATATATTAAATCATGTACACAAACTAGATCAGTTTCCAAACTCGACCAACACCCATTTCCTTCTCTTCTCTTTAATCACATACACACACTGGATTGATTTCCAAACCCAGCAAGCACCAAGTGCCTTCTCTCCAAAGAAACAAGGGAATCTAGAGACTAAAATGCCTCCTCCCTCAATATTAGAAACAAGGATATCCCAAGACTAAGCCACCTCAATGATCAATATCAGTAACAAGGGAATCTAGAAACTAAATCGCCTCAACCCTTAATGTCAACAATAAGGTCATCCAAAGGCTAAATTGCCTCAATCCTCAATATCACAACAAGGGCCAAAACAATCATATAACTGCATGTCACATCACATTGTACAACACATACACCTAAACTCAGCGTACAACTCCAAACATACACCTACACCTATTCTACAACACAACACATACACCTAAACGCGATGTATAATACCTCACATACACCTACACCCGGTGTACAACACAATGCACATGCGTACACACACTATAATACAATGAATACGTATGTCACGATACAAAACTACACAATACCCATGCCACAATACCACATGTACACAACACAACATGTACAGCATATACAATAAAATAGTACTACACATCTAGATACTGCACTATCACTACCACGCAACCTTGCCTCTAGTATATCTTCCATCCTTTACTACATGCATCCATAATCCAAATCTAGGATCTGTGACTCTTTCACTATCGATGCTTGTCCCAGCATGTCATAGATCACACTGCTTTCATTGCACTGATGTATCCTCCAACATCGCCTATCCATAACATAAGTATATGCACAGTATAAGTAAATAATATCAAACCATATCCACATGATACTAACCTCATAGCTTTGTCAGGGCTACTCTGCCCACTTAATTCCTCATAATACCAGGAACCTCTTCATGCCGTTCACCTGCATAAACAATCATTCTTCCATAAGAATGATCCCTGATGACCTTGTAAGACAATGGCATTCATGCATACATACATATGTAGCATAATCATGATCAAAACATAATTATGAGTATGCCTAAGTTCAAGGTTAAGAGAAAATTCCTTTATCCATGCAAAGCATGCTCAACATTGAGAACAACAGTTCCCAACGTAGCCAAGGCATCTAGTGCCTCAAATTCATTTATTGTACCTTTCCTTTTACCTTTCTTATGATTGTCCTGCCACTATCCATTTATCCAATGGACCCAACCAATAAAACTGCCTGTCATATTCTTGCCTTCAGCTACCCTTATACATGCACCATGCTTCATATGGGTCTTACATTACCTGTTGGGTTTCATTTATCTCCTCCTAAGCTCCATTAACTTTCCTCTTTTCCCCAAACAATTCCCAAGGCCCTCAAAACATAAAAGGAAATAACAAGAAACAAACTATCTAATAAAACCATGAAAAACCAATAGTAATACGACACCACAATTAAAGTGGCATGGTCATGCACCAAACATTAAAAAAAAAAAAAAAAAAGCTGTAAATCAAGTGAAAACAAATCACAAAGCACCGAAAGCACAAAACTTTAAACATACACCATGAATCAATACCCATGGGTTCCCAATGCTTCCAAGGGAAATATCACCCAACCCTTCTTCAAGATTTCATGGTAGTCTCTTTTGCCATGCAATCCCCTACATCATATTTCCATAAACACACCACTATCAATTCATAAATAAACAAAATAATATATTAGTTACATTACCATATTGTAACTAGCACACTGACCTGTAACTGAACATGTATACATATCATTTCTCAAGGGATTCCAATTCTCTTGACAACTCTAGATATAACTAGAACCAACTGTTATACCTATCAAATACATGCCCATGAATCTAGCACTTATCCACGTAATGTCAGATAAGATTGTGGTTAAGAAGACTTCATGTATTCATGAAAAGCACTCATTCATTTGGAATTGTGGTTTCCAAACACATCCAAAGGAAATTTACCTTACTGCAATTGATTTATATAATGTGTTATCACATCACCCATCCGTTAGTTTCATATAAACAAATCAATTGTTACCTTGCCATACTAATACCAAGCATGATTCCTTACAATTGTTCACACATGTCAGTCACACGTTCCAAAGATCAAGACATCGTGTCTATTAATTTGAAATTATCCTTTACCAGGACTAACATCCATGTCATAATCCACAATAAACTCATAGTCATTAGTCATAATACTACAACTAGCACCCACTTTCACGCAAGTACATATCAGTTGTCTCAACACATATTGTGTTAGTACAACCAGCTTAAGACAAGATCATTCCTTCATGTGATCTTATAGACACATACTAATATCATGCACTTAATCAAACATTCAAACATCTTGTAAACATACCATATTAGATATGCCAAATTGATGACATAATCAAAATCATACCTCAATGTATCTTAGGGGAGGATATCATATCTTCACAAATCACTCTAGATTAGTAAAACATAATATCACAAGTATATCGACTCATACATGAATATCATAACCATAACCATCTACATAGGCCGATCCAAATTAGAACAATACATAATAACATCTAGATCTTAAATGCAATGACCATAATCATCGTGTGTATGACTGCAATCCATATAGCAACAAGTTAACCATCATGCATGACTAACCAACGCATGTGCATATGATCGCATTGATTAACTAGCATCTATCATGCATGTAACCATAACAGTAATAGAATGGCATGTGTATATATAGCCATAATGCATATAACAACCATTAACCATAATACATTCATACCCAACATACAAACCTATATCAAAATCTATTTTTTACCCTAAGATACAGTGATGCAACCTCAATCTGATAATTTTCATCTCCTGCTCCATCATAGCCAACATATAAGCATCATAACATATCAACATCATTGTAATGATGCAAACTGCATAATGACCACCAGATGCATGTATGAATTTCTATGCATGCATAACCATATACATTTAGCCCATCTATTCTAAGTGTTTGAACCTGGAAGCCCTGATACCACCCTATAAGATGACACCCCAAATTTACCCGCTTTCACAAGCCCTCTAAGTAAATGTGAAGTGAAGCGCCACTATGATATGACCCAACCTCCTAGTTCTAGTTAAGGAAGTGGGGCCTATAAACTAACCACATACTGACCAAAAAATGACATCCTACAAGGACTACAGGTCACCCAGGAGTTGAAGAAACACCCCAGATGTTCAACCCGTAAGTTGGAACTTTGTTTCTCTGACATGGACCCACCGCACCCACAACAAGACACTCATGTGGTTATGAGGCTATAGCTGCACTCATAAGCCCATATGCTAGATTCCAGTAGTTATAATGTAAAATCTTCAGTTTCGTGCATGCGGTTCCAAGATTTGTGCCACTTTTTTAGCCTAGCCTCTAGACACCTTCTCAGAACTGTCTGAAACTTTCCAAAAGCATTATTTACATGACAAAAATGTTATACCTTCAAACTTGAAGCAAGAACATGACGTAGACTGACTAGAACATACTATAAATTTCATCAAATAAATGGTAAACCTGTAAGTTATAGATCATGAATGCATATATGAGTTTAAATCTATATATTTTAGTTAGAAATCACCAAGAAGGTCTAATGCCCTCTCAATTATTTGCAAAAACCCTTGCTAGCTCATGCATTCATCAACCATTCATTAACTTATCAAAGCATAATAAGAGCCATAACTGAAGCACATCATAGTCCATGCTTATAAACAATAAATAACCAAAATATTAACCATGGAAAAGCTTCCATCAAAGAAGTATAATAGAAAGTACAAATGCTCATAAATCACCACAGGAAAATAGCTCGTATTAACATATGAAAAATCCAACCATGTTAGGGACTTCCATGTACCACCTGACCATAGATTGAGCTAAACCAAATCTTTCTTTCAGCCAATCACCCTCATGTGATTCTAAGCATGAATGTGGGAATCATGAGTTAAACCAAGAAATAATGAACCAGGGACTCCAGAGGTTAAACCACCTCCACCCTCAACCTACTGCAACCTTACTTAAATCGGTCCTGAGATCATGAAACCAAACCAAGGTTGCATGCCTCAAAATTTCTTCACCATACCTTAAGGAATTTACCTGTCTCCACCCACCTGTCAAGGGCTTCCTAAAGAAAACCATCTCCACCCCTAACCCTTGGGAATTTTTATGATACCACCTCACCGGGTTCCAAAACCTTCTAGTAATTCAAATCTTAAGCAAGAGTGAACCCCATCACACCATGGTTATCCAGGAAATGGTAAGGCAAGGATGAAACCACTATCGAACTAGGAAAAACCCATACTAATGATATTAAATGAAGCAATAAACAAAGTCATGTACCAAACATTTGCACCTCAGCTAGGAAATCACACATGCAACATGTTACCTACAAAATCTTCCTTCTGAATTTGTTGATCCAACCTTCTCCTTGCTTTCCTTCACTTTCCTTTATTTGTCTTTTCATTCCTTTTCTTACTTGTCCAAGTGCTTGTTCTCTTTCCATTATTATACATGATCAAAGCTAGGAAGAACATGGGCCAAAGAGTTGTGAACATATCCTCAAGTGCCTTTTTATCATTGATACCTCTATTTTCTTCATTTTCCTTACTTTTCGTTCTAATTTCCCTCTCATACAAATCTGTGTCTCTTCACCTTCCTTTTCTCCTATTTTCCTTTATTTCTCATAAATAAATTCCAATAAATTCCTCTTTTACTTTAACAATGCCTTTGCTAATTTCCTTAGCCATAAATAAATTTAAAGTGATCCTCACTATAATGTCTGCCCACCATTCATCTTGGAATATGTGTCCCATGAACTTGGCCTTATATTTTACATGGAAAATAAACCAGGGGTTGTTACAACCAAATACATGTGGATCCGACAATTGATTTGAACTTGCAATGGTTTTCATACTCTTAAATTCAATTTTAACTTTTTGGGCACAAGATTTGCATATTCAAATACAGATATCACACTTTCTCACCAAAAGCTCTTTTTGAAATAATTGTTGATAAAAATTTGATTTAAGCCAATAATAGAAAATAATCCTAAGTGAAACCAATAGTATGAGCTTATAAACAAATTCAATCAAATACAATAACAATTCCTTTCAAGCTAGAATGAAAACTACCTCAATTTCCTAATCACTATTTTGGGCAAGATAATTATGATTATTTCTAATGATTTAAAATTTGAAAGCTCAATGGATATTAACTAAAGAGATTAGTTTTACTAAACTCTATTCACTAGTTATGTTCTATTGTTAAACTAAATTTCCATAGGAAAACAATGCATGCATTTACATGAATTCTATAGAATTCTCTATGATTACAAGATCAGTATAGGAAATACATAAAGCATTATATTAATTCTTGTGTGATTACCAGATCACTATAGGAAAAATACAGGAAATAATTACAGGAAAGTCTGGGTAATTACAGGAAAATAAGGGATGCAAATTTTTAAAATATATAACAAAGCTAATGAAAAAAAACCAATCAAAGCATAATAGAACTAATAAAATACATAACAAAAGAGATGCAACACATACCAGGGGAGCCTACTAGTGTATGCTACCAAAAAACTACTTTGATAATATAGTAACTTGTGCACCATATTCAAGAAATCCTCCTTATATTAAAAAAAATTAGAAGCTAAATTCAGAAGCTTAACTTTGTTCATGTAAAATAAAAATATATGAAGTCTCTCTAACCTATATCTTCCTTATGTATTGACTTTTATACAAAAATATCAATGTTAAATTGATTTTCCAAAAACCATGGTCATTTCAATATTTCAAACTAAAAATAAAGCAATACAAAAGAAAGATAATGATTCTTGCATAATCTCCTCAATATTTCATGACTTGTATATTGACTTCTAGGCATTACTAAATAATTTACAACTAAAGCAGATAATTCTGGCAACTTCCAAAACAACTTGCAAGAATTGGTGAGTAGATATACCTCATTGACTAGCCTTTGACCCATGGATTGCAAGCAACTACAAGAAGGCCAAATAGGTATTCATCCATTAGATTAGTATGTTAATCATCCTCCATGTGTCAAGATTGTATTTGTTGATGTGGACCTTCAAAGAACTTGGAAAAATTACAGGAATTCTATATTGGGTAAATTCCAATGATTACAAGAATTCATGTAATTGACTACTTTACCCATTAATAAATGAAATAAATGCATATTATAAACATTTATAAACTAAAACGAAAAAAAAAATTCAAAAAATATTTTTACCTTTAATCCTATTTTTCTACAACATTATCTTCATCCAAACAGGTAAAAAGATAGGAAATTAAGGTTCAAATGGAGGATAATAACATCAAAAATGAAGTGGCCAAGGATACCAACATTTAGAGCCAACAACACATGCTTAAGTTCATGGCTCTAAGCTCTTCTTCATGGCTATAGGACCCCTCACCATTCACCCATACTCGTGGTCCTCATGTTAATTCAACCTTATAAGTCGCTTATTAAATTATTTTGAAATTCTTGAGAGATTTCCTACCTCAGTCCAAATTCTACGTTGGTAGGCATATTCTCCTCCATAAATTTCTATTGACTACTTTAGTGCTTCAATATTAGATTTGGTTGTTGAGTTACACCTTGTTTAAGTGATTGTATGTTATGATGTTTAATTGTGCTATTCCAATTAGTCGTAATTCCATCACATCAAACCTTAGACCAATCCAATTTTCCAGTAGATGTATTATGTAGCTATCTTCAGATATAAAATGAACGCCTCTGTGCACCTACTTTTCCCTAAGAAAATCAGTAATTTCCTATAATTTTTTGGTTTTCCACAATTCTCATTGGGCTTGAACTAACTTATATCATCTCCCTTAACACATGGCATGCATGCAACCTTCCCTTCACATTCGTCAAGGCCCTTTATTTCTCCTCGGTGTGATTTTAAAAATCCCATCTAAGATATTTAATTGATGACATCACCAACTAGGATCTTGGCATCTCATCGTCAACATATTGGCATCTAGCTCCACCAGCTTACCTTGTATTCAATTGAAAACACCCAAGGTCCAAAGGCTTGAGATCCTATGGGGTCCTCTACGTCATCTGGACATCTCAACATCAACATCTCAATATCAAGCTCCCTCGAATTCCATTTTTATCAATTGAAAAACCCACTTATATAAATCCTGAGATCCTATGGGCTCTTATACCATGCCACATCATCTTGGCATCTTAGCATTGGTATTTCCTTGCTTGCTCCATTCAAGTGTTGGTTAGGAGTGCCAAGGTCCAAGGCCTAAGACCCTACATATGTCGTATTATGATGATTTTTTAATAATGTCATGCTAGCATGGAATGCCACATTAGCTATTCGCACAAGTTACCATGTCAACATCACCTATTCCCTTGTGCCTACATGGCTTTGTTGCAACCTTCGATCCACTTTATCTTGATGTATTTCCCTTGGAGTTTTCCTTTCTTTCTCCATTCCAAACTTTCTTAGAAGTGTCTACATTTGAGTTTTTAGACCCGAAATTATTCATGATAGGATGACATCACGATAATGTCATGATGACATGGAATTCCACATCATCTATCCACACAAGCTACCATGTCAACATCTTCTATTCCCCTGTTCTTACAAGGCTCTATCACGACTACCTCCCTGTGTTATTGAGACATTAGATTATCATGCACTTGATATATCACCTCAACCTATATCATTGATATTGCGGACCCCCTAATAGTGGTGTCATGTTTATGGAAGGGGGACCTTGTAATCAATCTCCACTATTGATTGAGGCTGTGTGGTTTGAGATTGATTACATCCACACCCCTTCCCTCCCATTAAACATTAACTATGAAGGGGGCTCCCACAATCACTATCAACCATCGATCTATGATTATCGGTCATTGATCTACAATGGTCAATGAGGCACAAAATTCCACCACCACCCATCGATCATTAAACTTTGACCATGAGCGGGGCAACCTCAGAGTCAATCTCAGTAGTTAGATCCTGGCCATGCAGATTTCACCTACCTAACTTGCATGTTGTTTAACACAATTTCATAAGTGAAAAGGTTAAACCACTCTATGTGCATGTGATCTAATTAGAGTGGTTTTTCCCCATTTGGAAAGAGTTCAAACCCACATTAAGTGCGGAATGAAACCATCTGGAACCTTCTGTTTTTTTTTACCAATTTGCATCAAATTTTCAAAAAAATGGTTAGGAATTTGTGGATTTTCCCCATATTATTCCATGGTCAGCTTTATAATTTTCCTTTGTAGTCCAAGTGTTGTGGCATGGTTTTCTAAATCCTCCAGTTATGAGACTGGACTCATTCTCAGAAATTTCCCCAATTCTATTTTAGGGTATTTTAACAAACTCTTGGAAGGAATACATTTAACAACATTTGTTCAAACATTTCTCCAACAACCTTTACACACTAGGGAAAATATCAGTGGCTAAAATTCACAGGTGGGCTGATTTTCCATGCTTTTTACAAAAAAATATTCAGTCATTTTCATTTATTTCCAAAAAATAATTTTCCCAAATTTTATAGTATAAAATTATTTTACCTTAAAAATAGACAAAATTTTATGCATACTTATATAAAATCATTTGAAATTTGAAATTTCTATTAAAACATTGCTGAGCATTTTAAAGTTTACATATTAGGGGCTAATAAGAGTCACCAAGGTTTCTAAATTTTAATATAAATATCCATCCTTAAAATTTCCTTGTTATACACCACATCTACACTCACCACATCTACACTTGGCCCATACAAGCTTGATGTTACAAACTTTGATCTAATACCAGATGTAACGTTCCTTGGCCCACTACCAACTTATTTTAGCCTTTTACTGAGGCTAAATTACATGTTAGTTATCCCTCACAACTTGTGACCTGAAAATTTCCCCTTTTCTTTTGGGAAATTCCAACTTAATGTAATTCATATCTAATTGCATGTTGAAATGCACTACTTACACAAAAATATTTTACATCAATGGCTTAATTAATATTCAAGATACAATTCACTAAACATATAAAACATTTCAAAATAAATAATTATAGAAGCTAAATAAAAGAGATAAATACTTACCTTTTAATGGTGTCCAACTAGCTGTAGGCCTTCTACATTCCACCCATCGATAAACTATGATTTTCGTTTTCTTTCAAAAGCAGGTCACCCTCAAGTTGGGGCTTCAAATCCATGGGAATTAGCTCACCTAAATCTTAGTACATGCTTAGTACCAACAACTAGCCATGGCACTAAACCCAACAACCTCCAACTAGTAGGTTCACATTCCTCATTAGCTTGCACCTAAGTGGTGCACACCCCTCTCTACACTTGTAGTCCCTCAGGTTGTGCCAACACCTTCCAGGGAGTGTTGTATTGGCATCAAATAAGCTACAAGCCTTCAACATTCCAACCATCCATAGATGACATTGTTCTTTTTATTTCAACAGTGGGTCACCCGCGATCTAGGGCTTCAACTCCATGGTAATCAATTAACCTAAATCCTAGTACATGCTTAGTATAAAAAAATTACCAAGGTAGAAAAATCAATAGCTTCCAACTAGAAAGGCTCACATTACCCACCAACATGCACCCAAGTGGTGCACACCCTTCTCTACATATGTAGTCCCTTGAGCTATGTTACTGCCTCTTGGGGCATTTTACTTAGATGAATAGAAATAGTATAGAGCCCATGTGACTTCCAAGAGTTCCACTAATCTCATGAGTCCTTTAGGTAGCCTTATAGGCCCTCACATAGCCAAGGTACCAAACTCGACAACCTCCAACTAGTAAGCTCACATTCCCCATCAACCTACACCAAAGTGGTACATGCCCTTCTTTGCGCCTACAGTCCCTCAAGCTATGCCACTACCTTCCAGAGCATCTTACTCAGCCAAAAAAGAATGTTCTAGATCCTTGTGACTTCTAGGTCTTCCATTGCCCCCAAGAGTCCTCTAAGTACCCTTACAAGATTTCATTTCCATAATGATACCCATTCTTCTATGGCCATATGTTAGAATCCTTTAACAAAAATCCTCTATAACATTGTAGGAACCCTCATCTTCATAGTGCTAACATGCCTCTTTTATATGAAAGCTTTCTTATGCCACTTGGCACTTCCCCAAGCCACTTAATGGACCATGCTTATTTTCATGTGCACTTTTTATGATTATTAAATCATATGTTCCTATTTGTACTCATCCATGGAGTCTCAACACCCCATACTAGTTATTGTCTTTGCAGTTTGTAGCCATTATATTTTTATTAATATGCATGTGTTGTCATAATTACATTATGAGACTTTCTTGCCTCAAAACACATATAAATATCAAAGTGTGAAAATGGGCATACTAGCCCTAAAACAAAACACACTTGTGCACATGAGAACAACGAACCCCATATCAAATTTACACATATTCAGTTGTGCACAACAACACTCAATAGATGTTCTCGGCTCACCAACCTATTTAGTGTGTCTTAGTTTACAATCGTAGTTTTGCATTTGCATGCTATTTACATTTCAGGGGTCTAACAAGGGTGTTACATCAATGATGGAAATTGTCATTACTGCATCTCAAGTGATGAAGGTTAATTTTTAGATTATAGAATTTGTATGTATGAAATAATTAGATATATAAAAATCATACAATAAACTATATGTGAAAAGAGTGATATAGAGTCCTAGAGTTGACACTAACCTCCTCCATGAAATTGTCATGTGAAACGTCCTCTATTAACCCATAATAAGTATATTCATAACTTGAGAAACTATGAGTATCACATTAACTAGGATGAAAATGGCTAGTGTGTTCATATGGTTTTATTATCTAGACTTTGTTGTAGTTCCTAAAGGTCCAACCCATCCCCCAAAATCACCTTAAGATAACTTCTAATGAGATAATATAATGAATGTATTATGTTGTCCTAAGCTATAGGTTGAGGTGGAAATGCAAGTTTTAGTTTTGGTAATTCTTTCTAAAATGGAAGATGTTGAGTAGGAGAGTTAAGTATCCACCTAGGAGGATGAGGCCCTCTCAATGGGTCAAAACTGGCATTTTCTTGATCTTGTGTATACCTATGAACCACACCCTAGAATTCCTCGATGTCAAAGTTGTTGGCATGATAATCTAAGATAAATTCAACTTGTAATATTGCAAGAAAATAAAATAAGATGTCCTTATTATTAGAATGATATTTTTCAACAACTATATACCACCTATACATTTTTCATTTTCTAAAAAGGTTGGTAGGTGCATGAGTCCATACTAATGCATTTATTTATCACTCAAGCTTGTGTTTTGGTTCCAAGCTCAATAGAAAAGGTATCCAAATATCTTTTCAAACTATTTAGATATCTAAATATTTTTTCTATCTAAACTAGTCATATAATACTCAAACATCCTATATTTATTAATAAAAAATATGAGATAATTGGCATTCGATATTGCCACTGAAAGAAGCAATGATATCAAATGATGTAGTGAGTGAAAGGACTATTAAAATAGGAAACTAGGGCCAAATTCCACTTTGGACAACTCATTTGATGGATATAATGATTGCAATTAATTACTTTATTCGAGAGGACCAAATCGATCTAAATATCATAAAATTTGGACAAGGGAAAGTGTATTTTTGAATTATCCACATCTGCATATTTGATCAGGTCGACCCGAAAGGAAATTTGATACCCTGGGAAGGCTATAAATACAAGTGACCTCAACCTCATTTGGACATCATCATGAGACATTCTTCTATTCGCTTTCTTGTTTTTTGCTTGCACAGGTATCAGATATATCCACGGAGGAATGGGTTCATGCAAAGGTGAAATTGCAGGGTACAAAGCTCATGTCATTGTTTTAGGGTTTTGGGCCTCAGTTGCAGGCATGTCACAGAGAGATCACGATTGTAGTCACTCATTGGCAGATCATCCATGCAACTGAAGAATTTCAGTTGCTCACATAAATCCTCCATGTGATTGGGACCTAAATGTTGAAATTTTGGTTGTCAAAAGTTTCGCTCGTTGACCATACTGCTCGACAATTGACCCCATTTATTAACAATTCATTACAGGCTTTTGAATTAGGATTTTGAGTATGAGCGTTTTTGGGTACATTTCATGGATGTTGTTTACTTGATTTTGTTGGATAGTTTTATGGATGAAGATATGTGATGGGCCTATAAATTAGACATAAATTAAGCCCCGTGCCTCTGAATTAAACATAAATTAAAGCCCATTTGACTATCCTTTAGCACATTAAACCTCTATTTTTCATTAGATAATGTATTTTTAACTTTAATATATTCATTAGGAAGGTTTATGAATAATTTCATATTTGTGCCTAATATTATTTATTTTTGTGGAATATTATGAGAATATTGGGCAGATTATGAAGGTTTGGAGGAGTAGATAATTTAGGGACTTGCTCCCTACTACAGGAGGATCAATATTAAATAATAAATAAACAAGATATTGTGGAATTATGGCACATATTGTGGAACTCCAATGATTGAGAAAATCTAGGAATGTGTTCCCTACCATTTAATGCAGATTCCTAGTATTGGGAACCATATCCACTAACAAAGGGATTTTGGTGGTGAAAGATTCCTCCTTTCATTAGGAATGATTCCTAATCATTTTGTATAAGTACCAAGTCTAATTTTCCTCTAAATATAGATTTTGATTAGTCTTCTTGTGGAGAGAACTCGTATTTTTGCACCTCCATTGTATTTTCTTGGAGGGATGTAATTGTATTAATGAAAATAATGAAGATTGGTGTCATTTTCAGCTTCTAAATCTTGTTCTTCTCCATAGGTATCTTAGTTTCCTTGGGCTTGGCCATCTCAAGAGCCTCAGATCCCTTTTTTATCATTTTCTTTTCTTCTTTTCACTTATTATTCACATGCATCTCTTGTTTTTGTTTCTTTCTATTTCTGCATTTAGTATTAATGATTTCTTGTTGTAGGATTGGGTTAAATGGTTGATGTAAGTTATTTTTCAGGATCAAAATCATCATTTCATCCTTTGAGAATATTTGGAAGGTCATAGTAATCGTTGAGCTACTTGGATTAGTCTTCTTATTCCCAAATCTAGATTTCTAGAACTCCTTTATAACAAAGAACAGTAAATTTTTGCTATTTTTTAGAGCATGCTAACAATATTCAACCGAGTTGGTTCCACTTGAATTAGATCACAAAAAAATTATATTTAAGAACAAAATTTACCACATTTCATTTTCACTTGAATAGGTTAGGCATTTGATAGATTTACTAGCTCACTAGTTCTCAAATTTCTGATTTTTAGACTAGTAATGTTTCGTTATTTAATAAATCCTTCCCATGTATAGAGGAATTTGTGGATAGATGCAGAAAATAATTTGTGTTGTTGCAGGAGATTCTACATTTTAGGGAAACCTCATCTCGCCTCATCCACCCATGTCTCCAAAATCCACTAAAGTCTCAATCCAAATTCTTGTTTTATAAGCAAAAATTGCCATTTTGATTGAGAAAATATACCCATCTTGAAGCCCTTGCTTGTGTTCTGAGTAGTTTCCACCACCTACATGCCTTATTATTCTAATATCCACCTCTCCCAATCTCCATTCCACCTCCTAGATCACTTCCTAATATTTCGTCCTAATTTTTGTAATAAAACATGGGATCTTGTAGACATCCTATAGGAACTAGTACTTCCTATAGGCATCCTATAGGAAAACTTGTAGTGGCCTATTTTGAGCCCGAATTGATAAAATCATCACTAAAAGCTAGGATTAGGCCCCTACTTTCCCTCCAATCCATCTGAACCATTGTACTCCTTTTCCTCCACACCTGTCTCCCCTACCAAAGAACCAAGCAAGATTAGCATTTACATTTTTCAAGCAAAAAGATAAAAAAGAAAAAGCTATTTTATATTTACTCATGCACACACCAGTTAGCACTCTCTAGATCAGATTCCATGCTCAGTTAGTTTAAATCATCACATGTGATAAATAGGGTTAAGTTAGGTTCCTTTAACATTTATTTCATGATCTTTATGCAATTAGAATATGTTTCTTTCCTTGTACTTTATTTCTTGCAATATATTAGGGTTTCCATTTCAGTTCATTTTTTGCAATTAGTTTAGGGTTTGATTTCAGTACATGCACTCCCTTGCATCATGATAGCAAAGGAAGGACACATTGTATTTTACACATATAGTGTCGATACCTCTTAAGTTTGTATGAACCCTGGGTTGATAATTTAAGGTTGGTAGAGTTGGGAGTTGAAGCATTCTTGTTGCAATATTGAGGCTCATCAATATGGACCATTGCACTATATTTTGTTGAATCATTCAATGAAAATCTAATAAAAAGAAGAAGTTGAAAGGGTTTTCCCCATAGTGGGTTTTTCCCTGGTCTCCGACCAATCCTAATGTCTCTATGTGTGAATGTTTTTCTTCTATTGTTCCTTTATCTTCCACTGCATTGATGATGATGATATTATTCTTCTACATAGTTACATATGTTGTTTTTTAATAATGTAAATTTGATTAATGTTATGATGTTATGGGGAGAATTTAATGTGTTAATGAAGAAATGAAATTATCAAAGTGAAGAACAATATAACCCTAAGAAAAATTAACATGGTATCATAGTTAGGTTGAAGAAAAATCATTGAAGATCACCCTTATGAATACACCTTTGATGGAAGAATGAGAAGACAGAGGAAATCTAAAAGAATTCTAGGGTTTGAAGGAAACCCTAGGCAATTTTGTTGTTAGGGTTTGATGGATACTATGAGGCTAGGGTTTGGAAGAAACCCTAGATTATGGAAAATATTTGAGATATGGAATCTAGAACCATATAATGGTGAGTGTGAAGATTCTCAAGCACTTGTGACATATATGATGAAGCCCTAGATGGGATAGTTTCTATTAGGTCTGGTTGTTGATGAAGGTTATGAATGTATATTGAAGGAAACAAGTGGACAATGGACAATGATGGCTCTTGAAGGCTTGTTCAAGAGGGAGATGATCACCACTCATTGAAGATAAGTACTTTCCGATTTATGATGCTCCTTTATGTATTTACTTTTGTTTAAATTTATTGATCTGATTATTGGTTTGATTATTACTTATACTTCCTGCATGTATATATGAATATTTGAATACGTCTAAATTCTTGATGAAATGTGATAAGTGAATCCTTATTGAGGATCATCTGAGATGCAAGAAAATATGTCTAGTGTAGGAAGAGAAGAACTATAACTATCCATGACAAAGAAGTTGACAACTTTCTGCTGCTTCCAATGTAAAATAACAAGGTACACATGTATTTGAATATTATAAGGTACATATGGTATATTGTTTCAATGTTATGTTTTAGTTGCAATATTGATGGCAAGGTAAGCCCTAAGGTTTGATGTGAATGTCACCTTCACAAATGGATCATGCATATGAAATTTTGATTCATGATACCTATGATGAAATGATGCACTTGGTAGTGAACAAGTATATTACCTTTTAGACATCATGAACTTCTTGACTTTATGAAGCTACTTAATATTGATCTTTGATATATTGGTATGCTTGATGTTTTGCTAAAATCTACTATTTTGGATATCTTGATCTCATAAAGAAGGCTTGCACATTGATCCTTATATATGGTAACTTGATACTATTGATAATGTTTGTGAAAAGGATGGTAGCCATGATAATAGAATTGTAACAATGAGATTTATAGTCAGGATATTTTGTTGACCATGGTTATGTTTTGATGTGCTTAGTAATTATCGCATATGGTAAAATTGAATGCCCTAACTTGATGGATTGATTGATGTGACAAAGAAATATTATTGTGATCATGATTCTTAAAGTATAACCCTTAATGAAAGATTGATGTAATGATGTAATGGTGAAGTAGTTGATGCTAACATGATATGACCATGATAAATATGTGATATAGTCTGACTTTATGATCTAATAGATATGTTGATGCATTATAGACAGATTGATGACTTCAATGAAGATGACTGAAGTGGCTTCCCATTCATAGGGAGAATCTCTCCATAATATCCTTACTCCTATTAGCATTTTCATTATATGTATATAAGACTCTTTATTGTTTATGGACATGAATAGATCAATATACGATATTGTTGGTCTGCAACAAATTTCTAGTCTAAGAAGAAAGAGTTTTCCTTACTCTAAGCCTCAACCACACAGAATCAAGCTTAAGGGTGTGACTGAAGCCTCTCAAACACATGGAAGAAGGCTTACAGGTGTGGTTAAGACTGTAGGACACAAAATTAAAGTTTTGTGCATATAGTTAGAAGTTCAACCGAAGGATGTCAGTCCTACCGAGATGGAGCAGACAACATAAATTTCTATAAGCAGGGAAGTTTGAATGTTTGACTTACTATAATGTGAATATGTTTACTAAACTTGTGCTTGTAGGTGATTTGGATATGCATATCAATATGTCATTTTGACTTAATCATTGAGGCATATGTATGACAATATTTGATAAACAATTGCAATGGTGCCAATGGTTTAACTAGATTTGGTTGATTGATATAGATAGGCAGCGTTTGGGGTTTTGACATGATGCTTGATAATGATTTGGAACTTTGAATTGACGTTGAGACATGTTTTGGTCTATAGATCTCACTATGATAATAAAAAAATTGACTTTGACTTTATTTCTAATGATTTGATTCGAGAGATGATAATTATCCTTGATAACAATCCTATATGGGCATAGTGACTTTCATTGACTTATATAATAGATATTTTGTGTTGACATCATTAACTTTGACACATTGGTTGAAGTTTAAACAATTGTAATTCAGTATGAAGTAATCTCACAATGAATGTATGGAACCTACATGACTTATCCTTGGTGTATGTGTTTGCATCTAGTGACAGAAATGACTTATATTATGGGCATGTGGATGATTTGATGAAGTTTGGTTTGATATTGCTTGGTAAATAATAAATTTTGGTCATGATAAAAGATGAGAGCTCTACCTGTCACTTGGTCTAAATAATTTGATACAGTGATATTAATGAGTTAGATATTAGTTTTAATCCGACATCTAAAACTTGATAAGTTGACTTAGTTGATTTGATTGCACATTATTGATTTGTTTAAGGCTAGGCATATTTCTTTGGTCAAGTGTAATGTTTGCAGAAATAATTTTAGGAAGTAAGCTCCCCTATCCTGATATGTCCACATTGACAATTATTTAGTGAAACCAGGATGATGTGTTGATCAAAACCTCTACTCCAAAAGTTGTCCAAGGTATAGCTTTAATTTTGGTTTTAAATATTGATGGTCTATTCTTGACAATAAATGAGCCTCTGATGATAAAAGTAAGAGGGTGGTGGCCTCTGAAGCTTAAAATGAAGAATCATGGCATGATGAATTACTTTTAAAGTTTGGAAAATACTATGTATATTGTGAAATTATTGAAGAGTTTTTGGAAAATGGAAATGCAAATCATTGGACACTCCAATTGAATTTCAAGAAGTTGTGAAGAGAGATTATTGAACTTGACTTGGCAACCAATAGTTGATGGAAGAATTGATGTTCCATTTGAAAACCCGTTCGTATACATATATGTTGTGCATATAACCTAAGTGAATTCATAATTGGATCACTTCATACACATTGAGTTGTTGTCAAGCACCCTTCATGGGACAATCAATTTTTTATATGAGATATTCATCCTATGATATGTGATTGCATGGTTGTATTGATGATATTTGGGATTGTTATTGACGTGCACATTTGGGTTTTTCCTTAGTATGATATTTGCCATGATTTTTTGGATGAGAAGTCTGTAGCTCCCTTCGATATATTTGCATGGGACAATCAATTTTTTATATGAGATATTCATCCTATGATATGTGATTGCATGGTTGTATTGATGATATTTGGGATTGTTATTGACGTGCACATTTGGGTTTTTCCTTAGTATGATATTTGCCATGATTTTTTGGATGAGAAGTCTGTAGCTTTAAGCATGACTGAGGTTGAGTACAATGTTTTGAGCATGGCTAGATGTGAGGCAGGATGAAGAAGGTATTTGAAGATTCATTTGAAAAGGTCCTAGATATGACACAAATACATTGTGATGATAAAGAGTGGGAACGGATTGGTAAAGAATATCATATGAATATGGTATCCTTCTTGTGTTATCTATATATATATATATATATTTATATAGCCTGCCATGGAAGAACCCACTTGGCCGAAAACCAGCAGAAATTCTGCTGGTCCTACAGGTCGGGAAAATGCAAGCCTGTGAAAAGTCATTAGCGAGAGTGGATTATAACTGCTCCATTAGCTATTTCTTCCATTGAAAAAAAGTCAGAGACCGATCGGCCGCAGGTAAGGGTTGAAAACCACGTGCTTCAGTAACCTGCCAGGGAAGAACCCACTCGGCTGAGAGCGAGCAGAAATGCGGCCCTACAGGTCGGGGAAATGCAAGCCGGTGGAAAGTCACTAGCAGGCGGTGATGATAATGCACTCACTTAATTTGAGGGTCAGGATAAACCATGACACACAGACAACCGTATATAAGATGCGAATATGCCTTGGTTAGCTCCTCACTAACGTTTCCTATCAATTAAGTTTTAAACTAAACTCCAAATTGTAAAGTATATTGAATGGTCAAATCGACTGATTTCATGATGTTTGCATATTGTCGCGGCGTAGTGTTTGCGTGATTCATGTTTTCTTATTACATTACTTATTTGCGCGGCTTTACTGGTACAATTTGTTCGCAATAGCCCTAACCTTTTTCGGAATATGCCCAAGGGATACCCACGTGATACCCACTGGTTTCGGAATATGCCCAGGGGATACCCACGTGATACCCACTGGACAAGTTGCGGAAGCTCTGGAATGGCGTATATAGGCGATGTCTGGATTGGTTTTGAATGCAGGTGGGGCGGAGTCTCCATGAGACCCACCGAGCAAACACTTTGGAGGATTCTTAGGGAGGTAAACTCTTTATTATTATCTTCATCAGTTTCTTGAATATCTGTTACAGTGGAGGCTTAATTTCCGTATATGTTGTAGCTCATAGATTTCTATATAGTCTGTATATTTATATCATATATTTTTGTGGAACGAAGAGTGATGACTGTAGAACCTGTGCAGATTGTAGTAGAATATGAAAAGATGTTTGGATGAAGCTATTCGCTTCATGATAGGCAGATCGGTGCACAGACACAAATGTCTGTCTGTGTAGTGTAGTGTTTTATGGTGGGCAACTCTGGCACTTTGGCAATGGTTTTATATTGTACCATTACTTACCAGTTTCAACATTATCGTGTCTCAAACGTGAGAGTATATTGTAGACAGTTACTGCAGTAAATCTGCTCAAAGTTATTTGATCTCGAATACTGAAATGGTTTTTGACATCATAAAATAAGCAAATTGTTTCGCTTAGTAATATCGTTTACTTCTGGCGGGAGTGGAAGAAGAGGAGCATAAGGTTTAGCGTACTTGCAGTTTGTTGTGTTATTGTAGGATGTTGGGCTGGGGATTTCTTGGCCAATATGGATATCTTTCGGATGACAGGCAATGCAATTGATTATTTTGTTTCGCTGTGTAACGCTTCGAGGGTCTCTTCTCTCCCATTTAATATATAATAGGAGAAGGGCTGTTGCAAATTTCGACATTTTTTCAATGGAAGTAAAATACAGAGGTTAAATTTGATGGAGAATAGGATGGAAATTTGAAATGATACCTTAAATTTGTGAATAGTTATAATGTCATGTGTAATACACATATGAACGTAAAAGCGTTTTAGGCCTGGCTTCTTGTATTTGCAGTTTGGACTGCTTTCTTCACTTGGGCCGTCTATTTTAGCACTTTGGACAGAGGGTGGGTCATTGCAGGGAAGTTTCGCAGTTGAATTTTTAAATAATTAAAAAACAATAATAAATTAATTCTCATTTTAATTTTAATTTTAATGCATAAAGTATTTTATTACCTTTTACTAATGAAATATATTGTAATAATAAATTTGAATTAAATATATACCATTAAAGTGATCATTATAAAATAAATATTTATTAATATTATTATATAATATAACAATAATATAGCTATTCTTTAATAACTTTTTGTAAAGAAAAATACTTATAAACCTTTTACTTTGAATAAATCATACGGTTTAAGTATTTATTTATCATAAGGTATATGACGCTTTCTTATAGTTTTTCTAATTTAATTTAAGAAGTATTTTAATTCTCACTTCATTTTTCTGTTTTTTTTTACATGTGGAAAAGGCAAATTAAAGATATTTATTTTTATACATGTCAAAAAGGGGTGTTATATTGTAATTAATTTATGGTTTTCTTTTTAAATCTATAAAGTTTGATAAAACTTTTCAAAATTATAATATTAAATAAAATATTCCGAAAATTAAAACTCAATTCTTTATTTTTAAAAATTTAAATTAACTTTTTTCAATTTATAAATGCATAACATGTAATTAATTTCGTGAAGTTTTAAATATAATTATTAGAATAAAAAGTATTATTCATAAAAAAAAAATAAAGTTAAATATATATATATATATATATATAATATCATTAAGTATCTATAGACGGCCACCAATTTAACACCAACAATAGTACTTCCATCAAATCAATTAATAAATATTTATATTTTTTATAATTTTAAAATTAATATTTTTTTTTAATTCATGATTATTTTTAACATATAACAAGCTCTACTCCACCTATATTAAAATATATATCTCATGAGATCCATGGCATATTCCTCATACTTTATTATTGTTGTGAACCCTACTTCATTCTTGATGTCGAGCACTGATCATCGATCACGTCAGACTAGTTAGTAGTTTTTAATATATTTGGTAAATAAATATTTTTTAATTAATTTTTAATATATTTGATAATTTTTTTTTTTTTAATTTCAATTTACGATAACAAATCATAATAACATTATTATATTAAAAACACACATACACACAGATATATATATAATATTACATTACATATAAATGATTTTAATTGACATAATCAAAATAATGTGCGTAAAATAATTTTTTTTAAATTATTTAATAAATAAATATATACTAACTATTAATTAATTTTAAAAATATTTATTATTTATAAATTTAAATTTAACAGCAAATTTGATAAATTGATATTTTATTATTCATATAAATATTTTATTTTTATAAAAAAAAATTAGCAAATTAGTTTATTCTATATATAATGACTAATTTAAAAAACACTAGTTTTATAAATCATAAACTATTATTACATAAACATATGAATAAGTTTAAACATGTTACATTTTAATTATTTTATGAAAAGAATATATTTTTTTTTTCTGATTTATAAGAAAAATAAAAAATAACCAAAATTCAAATACTTTCAAAAAATCAATCATATGATATTTTAATGAAAGTTTTATTTGTTTTAAATATACTAATCAATATAATATAATAAAGTTATTCATATATGTAAAACTATATATGAAAAATATTAACTCATTATTAATTTAAGATTAATATTTGACTTTCTATAAATTGTAAAAAATAAGTAAAATATAAATATATTGATAAATTTGAAAATATCACATCTTAAATATTTTATAAAAATGATAAGTTAAAAGAAAAAAACAACCATAATTTAAATATTTTTAATGAAATCAAAGCTTCAAATTCCATTTGGCTTAGATATACTTAATTATCAATATGATGCAACAAGTTACTTGTATAATTAGAACTATGTATATTTACTATTTAATATGGTAAATTGCAAAGAATAAATAATAATGTTATTAATCTAAGTTAAATATTCCAGCTTTGTAAATTGCAAGAATAAGTAAGATATTAAAATCCAAACAAATTAGACCTTTAGCATGGAACTCTTCAAGAAATAGACATGTTTTTTGGAGTGTGTTCTATGTCCTATATTGACATTATCTAATTCCTCATTCTTACTAGGGTTTTTCAAATAACATTGTCTATATTGATGAGAGTGTGTTTCATGATAATGCATATGTTTATATCATTTCAATAACTATTTCGATAAATTAATGATAATCACTTGGGGTCACGACTGGAATGGGTCACGCCAATCCCTAACATGGTTGTATTTTTACCTATAGGGTTTCAAACCAACAACCTTTTCACCTTGAAGTGCCTTAACAGAACACCCAGTTACTATCTACTTTACGCCTATAAGAATGTAGATGACCATTTTAATTGATTGAATGTTATATGTTCTTTTAATATAGAAACTCTATATTATAGTATCCTATAATTATTCTCAAGGGGATTAGTCTGCTATCAATTACATTTCGCATAAGAGGAAGGTATTAAGCAAATTTGTTACCTTTTCTCAGATTGAAGTATTGAACATATGCTTTCTTTGAAAAATGTTACTATGTCATAAACCCTACGTTGCAATTGATTCATGAAAGTATACTTGGAGTATACCTTTGAATAAAGCCTACTTATAGTGAAAAAATGGTGTACTATCTCTTAAGAATCATGATGATATATTTGGAAACAAAGGGAGAAGTTACCATAAGATTATCAGAGCCCAAAATATGAAGTTGTTGAATTGAAGAAGCCTGGCTGTTAGGTACCTATACTACTAGTGTAACACCTTATTGTTATTAGTAGAACCCCCTTATTATATTGTTGTTGAATTGAAGAAGCCCTGCTGTTAGGTACCTATACTACTAGTGTAACCCCTTATTGTTGCCCATGTAGTCCCCATATTGTTATTATTGTGCCCCATAGAAGTCCACTATTGTTATTATTGTGCCATTCCATTATTGTTGTTATGTCGGCTTTGATTATATTATGACCCCTTAGACTCTTATATATAGAAAGGAGGTCTTGTCATTTGTATCATTGAAGAATTGTTCATTTGCGTAATGTAAAGGAGGTTTCCCCCTCGAAGAGGCTTATTTATAAGGCGTTGATCTATCTTTTCTATCTTTTTGTGAGCTAGTTTCATAACATTTGGTATTAGAGCTTTGGATTCTAGGGTTTTGCTGCTCCAAACACGTCATCATGACATTTTCGCTATAAAATTTTTTCTGTGACGTTTCAGAAGCTAAAATTAAAACCCAGTTGAGAAGAAATCTCGCTAAACCTCGGATCCGAATTTCATATCTTGTCTCGCTATATTTTTGGAGATATGATCTGAGGAAGTTAGGGATTTTCCAAGCTCCAGAATTTCATCTAAAATAGGTCATCGTAGAATTTGCGCTATAAATCTTTCGCACAAAGTTTCAGAAACTAAAAAAAAAAACAAGAACCCGACAACTACGAAATCGATCAATTTTAGAGCATCTCATCAAGTGGAAGAACTTACCCATTGAATATTCCACATGGGGGGATAAGAATTTTATACAGAAGCATCAAGAACTACTCAAGCATTGAGGACAACACTTTTTGAAGGAGAGGGGCACGTTAGGTCCCCATACTACTCATGTAACCCCTTATTGTTATTAGTACAACCCACTTATTATATTTTTGTGCCTATGTAGTCCCCATATTGTTATTATTGTGCCCCATAGAAGTCCACTATTGTTATTATTGTGCCTTTACATTATTATTGTTATGTCGACTCTGATTATATTATGACCCCTTAGACTCCTATATATAGAAAGGAGGTCTTGTCATTTGTATCATCGAAGAATTGTTCATTTGTGTAATGTAAAGGAGGTTTCCCCCTCAAAGACGCTTATTTGTAAGGTTTTGATCTATCTTTTCTATCTTTTTGTGAGCTGGTTTCATAACACTACTAGAATCTAAAGATGATTTTTTAAAGATCACTTAGTTGGCTCAAATATCTTGAGTTGAAAAGGAAAGGATGGGCCCCTCTTCAAGCTTATAAGTTCTAATGCTTTCTTGATAAAGTCATTTGCAAACCCTACACTATGGTAGGTCAAGGACACAAAAGACTAGAGACATTAAAGTTTTTATTGTAAAGAAAGTAATGATGCCAAGAAAGATATCTTCCATCTAAAGATGATTTTTTAAGGTCACTTAGTTGGCTCAAATATCTTGAGTTTGGAAGGAAAGGTTGGGCCCCTCTTCAAGAGTAGAAGTTCTAAGGATTTCTTGATAAATTCATTTTTAAACCCTTCACTATGATAGATCAAGGATGCAAATGACTAAAGACATCTAAGGATTTATTGTAGATAAAGTATTTCTGATAGGAAATATATCTTCCATCTACTGTTTAAGAATGTTGAACTTATTCGTTGTACACTGAAATGAAGGCCAAGCTCTTATGTACAAAATAGTATTGCTACATTGATTTAGAAAAACCTAATCATCATTGGACTCTCTCAATTGATTGTTGACAATGTTGGATATGTGAAAGGCATGTGACTCTAGGATTCTAACATTTCATTATGAAATTGAAAATCTAGGGTTTGTAGGCCATAACAGGCAACAAAATCTTGAATTGGTCGTTTCCACTACAGATAGAGATCCGAGCTCATGTAAGGAATATATGACATCATGATGACATTGTGGATGAAGGTGATTCAAGAAGGCTAAAATCAAGAGGGAGCTAACATTCTTCTCAAAAGTTGTTCTTCAATGGCCTCCTAGTGACGATTGTAGGTACGTGTTGACAGTTTTCAATGGCTTTGGAAACAGAGGGAGAAGAAGTGGAAGAACGAAGCAAAGATTGTGACGAAAGTATTTGTCCCAAAATAAAGATTTGAAGATCCAAGCTTAAGAGTTACCTAGACTTATGCAGAAATGCAACAAAATATAGATATACACATAAACATAGAGATGCAGCAGAAATAAAACTCCATTTCATTAATATCAAAAAACTAAAATATATTTACATACATAAATGGAAATAAACTAGCTCGAGCAATGGTAGCTTATCTCTAGAAGAGATGTGGCGGCTACATGCCTCTGAACTGTGTTAAAATGAGGCTCAAAGGTATATTTATTATTTAGAAACAATGGAAAACCATAAACATCCAAAAACCTAACCCTAGGAGATGAAGCACCAAAACTGCGGGACTAGTTTGAGTAAATTGGTACATCAAATTCTTGTGGTCGTAACTTTGAGATACGATCTCCATTTGGTTATCATAATACCTCTTTCCAAGGATCCCAAAGAGGAAGCCGAAAAAAAATTAAGCCAATCAATTTATAGCTTTTTCAATCTCTCTGTTTTCCCTAAAAATGGTTTTTAGTCCCTCAAAACGGTTATGGAATTTTAGGACTGAAAAAACTGCCAAAAATAGTAAGTTGTGTTACAATTAAGGAAACTAAAAGGAAACAACAATGGGCGTCCAAGTGGAATAGGTGGGTGGCCACCCATATCCACCTAGATCAATCCTCCCCCCTTAGGAAGTAATGGTACCCATTGCGTTTGAGTGCCTCCATGAAATGGGAAAACTTCTGCTAAACTTGGTCCCTGATAAGCCACTTACCTTGGTGCAGGAGTTAGTTAGCTTTGAAAACCTGATACAGTTGGATCTTCTACTGGTAATTTTTCTTGATCTACGTGTCCATTATCCAATCAGTTGTGCCTTTTTCCATGCAGTCTCGGTGTTCTGCAATGTATTATGTGTGTAGTAATGGTGGAAAGTATGGTTGAAGGTGGTCCACATTGAACATTGGGTGCAGTCCAAGGAATGGTGGAATTATAAGCTCGAAAGAATTGTCCCCTACAACCTTAGTGATGGTGTAAGGCCTATATTGTAGTGGGTGAAGCTTGTTGTGGGACCAAGCAAGGCATTCCTTCTGCAAATGTAACCAAACTTTGTCACCCAACCAGAACTTGTGTGGCACCCGATGTTGATCATGACAGTACTTGTATTTAACATTGGCTTTGTCCAATATTTCATTGACTTGTTGGCGAATGTGATGAATTTGCTCAATGAAGTTGTTACCCTGTGAGCTTCAGACTGGACATGAGTTGAATATGCCTAAGTAGTTGAAAATGGTATGGCCACATCAATTGGACACAGTGGCTGTAATCCCAACCCCACCTAAAAGGGGTTGTCACCAGTTGAGCTATAGAGAGCTATGTTGTAGTTGTGTTGGACATAGGCGAGGCTTTCATCCCATGTGCTTGGATGCTTCAAATTGTATATACGCAGAATGTGTACGATCATGTTGTTGACAACCTCTATTTGGCCATCAGTTTGGAGGTGGAAATTCATGGACTTAGTGAGCTTGGTAGACAACATCGACCAGAGACTTGACAAAAATGTACTTAGGAACCTACTCTCCCAATTTGAGAAAATGGACTGTGGGATCCCAAAATGTACCCACACTCATTCAAAGAAGAAATTAGTAGTGGCTTTTGTTGTGATACTCTTCTTGTAGGTTGCTAGAATGGCCATCTTAGAGAATTTGTCGACGACCACGAAAATGCAGTCATTGCCATGCTTAGTAGAAAGAAGGCCCGACATGCAATCCATGGAGATGGACTCCCAATGTCGACTAGGACTAGGTAGAGGAGTATATAAGCCTTTCTTCTTGATGTTCGGTTTAGAAATAGCATGGGCAATGCAACATCTCATGTACTTCCCAACATCATGTCAAAGCTTCGGCTAATAAAAATGCTTCTGTAGCACTACCATAATTTTCTCTATCCCGTAATGTCCAGTGACCCGGCTATAGTGTGCCTCCCAAATCATCTTCGCACGCTCACTTGAAGGAACACAAAGGTGTCCCATGAGGCTTAAAAATGCATCCTGGAGTTGAAATTTTGGAAATTTATTTCCTTCCAGGAGCATCTGGTGTGTGTTGCCAAATTTTGGATTGCCCTTGTAAAGATGTGGCCACCCCACAGTATCATTCCCACAAGTTTCAAGCACAGTGGTCAGCTCCGTGGTCGGTGGTCAACTGATGAAGTTTGCAACATTGTTGTTGTTCCCTTCTTATAATTAATGCTTAGATGGAATTGTTGCAAGTATGTGGACCATTTCTGATGATGATCATTCTCCAACTTCCCTTGTGTCTGTATGAACTACAGGGGTTGATGATCTGTGTGGATGACTGTTTCCTTCCCCAGAATGTAATTCTTCCATTATCGGCAGGCCTCCATAATCAAATACATCACTTTGTCATAAGGGGGATACTTTCGAACAATGTATGAAAGTGTCTCACTGTGATATGCCATTGGATGCCCTTGCTAGGTAATAACTACACCAATAGCATAGTCAGAGGCATCTCTTTCGATCTTAAATGGTTGCTACAGGTCTGGTAAATTTCTAATGTGAGCATTGGTGCACAACAGAGTTGATGCTTCAACTCAGCAAATGATTTCTATTGGGATTGAGACCAAAAGAAAAAAAAATTGCCCTCCCTTGGTGACTTGACTTAGGGGCAAAGTTATATGAGAGAACCCCAACACGAACCTGCGGTAGAACTTGGCAAGAGCAATAAAGTTGTGGAGATCTTTCAAAGTGGTTGGGTTTGTCCAATCCCAAATGACTCATATCTTGTCTAGATCCACATGCACACCAAGATCATCAATGATGTACCCCATATATTTAACCTCGGTCATACCAAAAGTGCATTTTTCCAAATTGACACACAATTAGTGTTGTCACATGGTTTGGAGGACCTGTCAAATATGGTGGAGGTGTTATTCCCAAATCTAGCTGAAGATCATAATGTCATCCAAATACATCACCACAAATGAGTTTGTGAAGGGTCACAAAATGTTGTCCATCAACCTCATGAAGGTTGCGGGGGCATTGGTCAACTTGAAACACATAACCATCCATTCAAAAAGGCCCTCCTTGGATTTGAAGATAGTCTTCCACACATCGAAGGATTCGATTAATACCTGGTGATAACCAGACTTCAAGTCAATCTTACTGAACTGTTTGGACCCATTGAGCTGTTCCAGAAGGTCATAAATCTGTGGGGTTGGATACCTAATCCAAATAGCGATCTTGTTCAATACTCGATAGTCAATACAAAGTCCCCAGGTCCCATCCTTCTTCTGTACCAACACGATCGAGCTCCCATTGGGTGACGAACTTAGTTTGATGTGCCCTTTTTGCAACAGCTCTTGAATCTACCTCTTGATTTCATCATTCTCCAAAATAGAGCGTCGATATATCGGTCCATTGGGTAGTGGCGCACCCGAGGTGAGGTGAAGATGTCCATGTAATCCTCTACAACCTTGTCCATATGTTGTTATCATATAGAGGAGACTCGTCTAGAGGCCATGGATACAATCTTCTTCTTGCCTTGAGGTAAAATCATAAGGAAAATAAATTTATTGGTTTGGGAAATGATCTTATTGCATTGCTTCGCAATGATCAAAGAAACAGTAGTAGGTGGTGATACCTTTGGTATCATGTACAACTTATTGCCCAAAGTAATAATAATAGTGTGAGGCCTAGACTCATACATAGTATGTCACTTCCACAAGTATGGTTGGCCTAATAAAACATCATAATCATCAAAATGGACAACATCACATAATACCTCATCTGTGAAGGGCTTGATGTTGTAGGGAAGGTGACACTATTAGCTGACGCGAAGATCTCTCCCTTGGTGAAGCCACCCGATGGTGTATAGATGTGGATGTGATGTGGTTGGTATGCCCAACTACTTCATGACCTATGCTAAAATGAGGTTCTTTTGGCTCCTGCTGTCAACAATGAACTGGAGCGAAGAACCATTCACCCACATCTATGAGTGGAAGAGTCACTCCCCCTCCTCTGGATCTCCGATCTCATCCTTCTGGATCTTTTCGGTGGCAACGGTGGCACTAGGCTCTATGTTAATAATTTTCTTCCATTTTTCATTCCACTTGTCAATTTCTAACTCAGCTTCAGAACATGCTTCTGATTTGTAAGCCTTCATCTCAACCACCACTGACTACTTCACTTGGCACTCACTTTTTTTTGTGAGTGGGGTTCTTATGGAACTCACATTGTTTCCCTGTGTCCTAGGATACTCTGACTTTGATCGGACTGAAAGTGTTGTCAATGGAAATAGTACATATGGCGAGTGTTTTTCATTGAGCTCAACAAGGGTTTCTTGGATAAGCAAGAAATAATCTTCCATAGAAACTAGTACTATAAAAGCTGAATATATGGTAGCCTATGTAGTTTAGCTTTGGAAGTTGCTTACTGGAATGTTTGAGCAGGTGCTGGAATCGACAATGATATTTTTTTATAGTCAAAGCTACATGGAAGGTCAAATAAAATTGGCATCAAGTACCAATAGATTCATGACATGGTGCAAAATGGAGTAGGAAAGATTCAGTACATGTCCACTGATAAGTAGACAACTGGCATTCTCACAAACCTCTGCCTCGGGTGAAGTTTGTATACTTCAGAGACAAGCTTGGACTAGTGGATAACTCCTCTATGAATGAGAGGGAGCATTGATGTGACATCAACATGGGTATGGCTCAGATTATTGGTAATAACAAGAGTTTGGACCAGAGTGTTGATGGGTGAGAAATAAGGGTAAGGCTTGCACTGTTGGTGACAATAGGAGCATAATCGGGATTGTTGGTGAGATAACACAAGGGATGAATATTCTTGAAAGGAATGCCTTAGAGGCTCGAACACTCATGGAGTGCATGTCTCTTCAACATCATGGCCTAGGGAGAGGCATTTGGATTTGGGACATGGGTTTCACTAGGGTTTGACCATGGGGGATGGAAACCCTGAAGTAGTCAGAGTATCATGAGGTGAGACGCCCACCAGATCATGGTGACTAGTTAAGTAAGTACCATTAGTTAGGAGAGATAACCTGGGATGTGGTACATATTGATGATGATTTTGATGTAGGTCAAGGGTATTAACCTAGATGAACATGATATTGATGTGATTTTCTTTTCTTTTTAGAAAGATCATGTATACAAAAAACATTTAGATAGTCATTATGAATACCTCCCTAGCTAAGTGGGAGTGTTGAAGAATGTAGCTATGGTCGGTCTTCATAATCCTTGATGTATTTATAATACTATGTAAAAACAAGAAAGAAAATTAAATTTTGAATTAGAAAAAATAAAATGAAAAAAAGGGAAATCAACAAAACCACCTAAAATTAAGATCCTTGAAAATAGCTCATACTCACGTAAATAACATATTTACCATAAGTTACTACCCATCATAATTTAACCAATTATTTGCATAAAACATGGGATAAGGAACAAGATGTAAATAAATATACTTGCCAAGATTTTTTTCCCACCATTATTTATCTGTTCTTCAACACTTTAATAAATATGAGTAAAAATGTAAATATGCAGATTTGCTAGAATTTAATTTACAAATAGATGTGATATAATTTACAAAGAGACATGTCTCTTGGGTATATTGAGTATAAAATGCACTTGGAACTTTTCATTTTACACATTGACTTATCACTCGCATATCTATCTCTCTAATACACACGTGATCTCACATATATGAAGTTTTCAACATTGTGATCTCTATTTTCCTTTCATGGTTATTGGTTTAATTTCTGAAGCGTGATTGCTTGATGAAGATAAAAGAACTATAGTATATATTCACAAGTAATTATCATAGTTCAAAAATAGTGTGTGTATCTATTGCACCCAATTTTCCAACATATCAAGCTTATAATATTTTTTTTTCTTTAAGCATATGATTTTCTTCACACACTGATGTTTCTTGGTCAATCATTAGAATTTTACTTGGAATTTTCATCGTTTATGTTGCAACATCTAAGTATGTCTTTACTTCAATTTGATGGGAATCTTTTCTAGGTGTGGTATTAATGGGCTTTGTATTTGTTTCCTTCTCATCATTTTGGACTTCTTTTCTTGAAGAATTTAATGTTTCTTTCTAGATGAGTTGTTTTATTATGTTTTCTAATGATTGCTTATCATTATTAAGATTCTTAATTTGCATAAGTAGATTGTGACTATGATTCCTAATACATGTAAGTTTTTCAACTTTTAATTCCTTTTTTTGTGAGATTCGACATTATATTACTTTGAAATAGGGATACAACCACCATGACCTAGTGATTGTAGCTTCCGAGCTAGAAAACCAGCACATAACCACCAATTTAAAGTATTAAGATTACAAATGCTTCATTTAACCATAGGGTTATTCAAAACCATTGATAACACATAACGTGTTGTTCAAAACACAACAGAATAGTCACAAAATTGGTCCTTGACTAGAAATATGTTACAAACAAAGGGAAACATTTCAGAACTAATTGGAAAAGAGATATAAAGAGAGTCCATTAAGATTTCCATAGAGCAGACGACTAGTGTTGCAGCCGAGGGCAGCTGAGTGAGGACCATCGCTAGGAGATGTGTGAGGACCACATATCCCAATTCAAATGCCAACAAATCCATCACCAACTGCTGTGATGTAACCATAAGTGTGGAATTATCCACCAACCCTGAGTTTTGCTACATGCATACTCCTTACACCTTAAATCCCTTTGCAGGAATTGCCACTGGATCTCCCTAGAACTTCCAACCATGTCAAGAGGATGCACATAAACCATTGACCATCATCGAGACCACCTAGCATCTTATAACCCCGAATTGGATCCTAATTGTAATCAACCTTAGACCAGATGCCTTGATGGCCAAGAGAATTTGTCTTGGGCAAGTTGAAACTGCATAATTTGATGTTAGAAAAACAAAACATCCTGAACCACAGATGCAAGGAGAAATGAGCCAGGAGTGGGTGAATCCTAATTCTTGAAATCACATGTAGGCTCAGGCCTTCAAAGAACAGAAAGCCACCATCATCCATATATCCTTTGGGAAGAAAAAAAAGCCACCAAGGAGCCACCATGACAAGCCTTAGAGCCAAGAGGGCCATGGAACTGTTTCCAAGACTTAATGAATTTTCCCCATCATGTTGACCCTTATAATTGGACACATACTTCCAATATGAAACTATAATATAAGTGCAAGTTCTCTCTCCCTTACTACCGAAATAAATTCTAATGATCTCTTAACACCCCAGGACTAGTGAATTGGTAAACCAATTCAGTTAACTAGGGAGAAGAATAGTACACCCAACATTGGTGGTGAAGTTTTATTGCCAAAGAGAAACTGTTATTGCTGGCATGGTTATCAATGCACACCGTTTCATTTCCAAACTGGAACAGATAGAAATTATTTATATGTTTGAGGACTTGTATAATCTGCTCACATGCATCAGCATTAATTCACCTTGAATTGGATTGAGTCTAGTTGATCAGATCATGATAGCCACCTGTTATCACCTATCATACTCTCTGGTGATTATGTCAAACGATCCTATTTTTATCCCTACTACAGAAAAAAAAGAAAAAAAAAAAAAAGGACCCTGAGAAGCAAACATTGCTGATGACATCAGTATGACGTAGAAGTACAACAGACACATGACAATTAATTTTGATCTTTTCGGGGGCCTAATGGGGAAAATCTAGATAAAATGTGCCACCACTCAAGAAGCGCCATGTGAAGATGATGGCCTCAACATGATGACATCTCAGAGGTCAGTATTTTGGAGGAAAGAGATTTCGTAACCCCTTGTTCAAATTGTTTTATAAAATATTTGATCTGATGGAGGGGCTTTGATGTTGTTCACACCTGGTTATGAGGACTTAGAGGACCAAGGGCATAGAAAAGGTAGGGCACCCATGTGCTATATTGAATATCAGAGGTCGAAATTCATAGAACCCTTTTGAAATTGCATTTCTGAAAAGATCCCGAAGAGAGGGATTTCTGATGTGTTGTTGCGGTTGGTTTCGAGGGCCTAAATAAGCAAGGGTGCAGACCAAGGTTGAGCACCCAAGTGCTATGGAGCCCCTCGGAAAAAGGAGACATCATAAATTTTCTTTAATTTCCAATTTGAAGAAGTTTTGTTGAGAGGAGCCCTGACAAGGAGAGGCATGTGGTTGCAAGCATTCAAATAACCAAGGGAAAATCACAACTACCACAAGGAGATGGGATCTCGATAGGAGCTCAAAGGCTTTAGCATCCAACCATTGAGCCTACAATCACAACACTTGGTCCTATTGGGGAGAAGCGGTAAGGGGGCACAACTCAAAAAGGGGTGAAGTCATCAGAACTATGCAAATTTGTGATACTTTTCTAAAGAAAGTTACGATGAAGGAAGAATCTGATACTATAGCACTCAAGTGTTCTGTCGATGGTCCCAATCAGCAGTCCCATGGAGGTAAAACAAGAGGGGAACTAAGAGAAAAGGGGCTAAGAGCATCGAGATGCTATGATTTCATAACATTTGTTCCAAATAGAGTTACAATGGATGAAGGCTCTGATATTATAGCCCCCCAAGCATTACACCAATGGTCACAGGTGGTGGTTCTATGGCATATGAAAAATAAGGATCTAAGCATAGGAGGGCTTGAGGCATAAGAAATTTTGATTTTCATAACGATATTTTAATTAAAGTTACGATGTGCCTCAGCTCCAAAATGCACCATGGAAGTGTTAAGAGATGTAGTGGGCTCTTATAGAATACCACAGATGAAATAAAGGGATGTATGGGTAAAATGATATGTCATCGGCCACCTTCAATGGCACCACACCTGATCATAGACAGCTCCAAAAGGGGAAGTTTCAAGATTTTAAAGGGAGAAAGTGACAGGTGAATTGGTCAGAAATCATGGGGGAATATTGTAACAGAAGTATGGCCAAATCATAAACCCACCATTGATCCAAACATTGGAGCCTGAGTCTACCTAAGGAAAATAGAGGAATCAACATGGAGATATATTGCTATGTCCACAATGAAGCCTCACATTTCTCATGTTTTGTTATTTTGTAAAAATTTTCATTTTTAAGAAGAGAATAGGATCTGTTTTGTAATCATTAGGACATTCACATGCTCAGACATCTATGTCAATCAGACAACTGTAGCATTTGAAAATATTTTGTAAGTCATTTTTCTTTGCTTCTCCCTATAAAAAGAGGGAAGAAACTCATTAGAAAGGCTTTGAAATTCTATTTCAAGGGTCCAAATTTTGTCTGTTCATACATTCCAAGTTCTTTTTACAGAGAAAGAGTTTCCAAGTTTTGGTTCAATTTCTTGTTCAAGAAGTGGTAATTTTTATACAAATTTTAACTTTGTTGAGCCTTTGATATGGACTCCATTTTGGAAGATTAATAAAGAAGATCTGGTGATTCCAAGCATATTTATGTTTAATATGTGTTCTTCCACTGTATATCATTTCATATGTGTTTCTCTTCCTCAAAAATTGTGTAAGTTGTAGCTTCTGGATTCATTCATAGATCATGGATTTACTTATGTTATATTGTAGCCAACAATACCTATGAAATTGCAGATCTACTATGTTATACTATAGCAAAATGTACCCATGAAGTATTGATCTAGAAACCTTAAAATGCACTCCATAATTTATGGATTTCTTTTCCTTATGCTTCCGTAATTATGCTAGGATTTATTACTTAGGATTATGGGTTTGTCCATCCCTTTGTGTTAAACTATTTCCTTACTTTCCCTCTTCCCATATTTATTGCAACGAAAAATTGCGCTGCATTTACTATGTGTAGGCCATCAGACTTGGACATTTATTCTTGGTATGATCTATATTGATTATATGTATCTTTTAATCCACCTCTATGAAGGGTAATTGAACCAAATTTAAAATCATTTTTCATTTATCTCTTGAGAACAAATGAATCATCTTCAGGAGAGACTAAGATGTCCAAGGCACTCACCTCTCCTCAACCCAGGGGTTATCTCCAGGAGTTACATCATCTTCTGACGCTATTGTTGGGGACCAATCAAAACATTTTCTCTAGGTATGACACTTGTACACCCTTTGGTTAGGTGAGCAGAAAGGGGTGTGGGTTGAAGATCTCTAAGCTTGGTGAATCCACTAGTTTGAATCTCATTTTGAGCATCATGTCTTTCAAAAGGCCTCACACTCGCTTTGACACTTCACAACAAAGAACTCCAAATGTTTCGGGCCCCAAAAAGATAATTTCTAGGAGTCTTGAAAGAAGGAAATCTTGTCACTCCAAGGCCAGTGATCTCTTTCCCATAAGTATCAACCTCCATCTCTCAAAAGGCTGTGATAAATTTCTCTTAATATTCGTCCAAAAACTTGGAATATTATGAGGAAAATTGTACTATGTTCATCCCATTTTCCTCAAGATTCAAGATTGAAGAAGCTTCCATCAGTGCACCTCCCTTCACATTTCATACCTTCCTAGAACCTAAAGAAGTCAAAGATATTCCCATAAATATTCCAACACAGAGAATCAATAATTTTCCAACTCAACTTCAATTATCTACAACTCATATAGCTTCTCAACAAGGCCCTCTTATAAACCTCCTACCACCTCCCTTGCAGAACATGGCTTTCCCTAGTTTTCTCTTAAATAAATATTCTCCACTGGACTTGCCACAAACACTAAATGGCATGCCACAATATTATCTTAAACTCTTTCCAAGATTCACTAGAGAAGATGATATCTCAGCTCAAAGACATATAGAAACCTTATGTACGCTTACAAAAAATTTGAATGTAGAACACCTGGATGTGGTGTTAAGACTCTTTATCTAGTCCCTAGATGGGGGAGGCCATGAAAGGGTTAAAATCCCTCCAAAATTCTTCAATCACTACCTGGGAGGAGATGGATAATTATTTTATGCATGCATGGGGAGAGAAAAGGGACCATGGGTACATCCTCAGTGAATTCAATGCAATGAAGAAAAAACATAATGAAGATGTTTCAGAATTCATAAAAAGGTTTAACAAATTATACAATAGTCTTCCAACTGAAATTAAACCTCCACGGGATGTTGCCAAAGTGGTTATGATGGAGTTTTGGAGCCTGAATCTGGGTTCACTCTTAGAGAAATAAAGTCTTGTACCCTAGACCAGATTCAAATAGATGCTTTAGAAGTTGAACAAAATTTCACCTCCACCAAGAAATGGAAAGGGAAAACTGAGTATGGTGATAGGAGGAGGGGAAATGGTAAGCCAACTCTTTGAGCCATGGGAAGGAAACCAAAGAAAAAAATCTTTATGAGATGAATAAGATGATAAGAAATTTTTCTAACAAGCTTGTAAAACTGGAGTTGGAAAAGAAAAACCCTTGTCGATAGAGTCAACCATCTCCAAGCCAAAATTTCAACCCTCAATATAGAAGACCACTCTTATAGCTCTTGTAAAGGGATATAAAGGAAAAAAAATATCATATTCAACCACCTTTATATTTTGAAGATGATCTAGAGGAACATGTTGAAGAAACCAAAGAGGTTCAAGAAAACCAGTTCTCTTTTCTTTCTAATGAGGAACATGAAATGGAAGCACGTGAGGAAGAAGTGGATGACATGGATTCCCTATTGGATGATGGTGAGATTGATAACTATTGCAGACAGTTTTCTGACTTCATGCAGTCCTAATTACACAGAAAATGTGACCTCAGGTCTTCTAGGAAAATGTCTAGAATGCAAGATCAAAATGGAGATCGTCCCCACTCAAATTTCCCTAAGTTAATAGAGAAAGGAATGAAACTTCTTGACCCAGTCCCACCAAGTAAGAATGATTCATCAAATCATGTTTCTCATAAGCTTGAAGTCCCCAAAATAGATAAATTGTGTCCCCAAAACAAGCTAGACTACAGTAAGGAGAAGGAACCTGTTGAAGTTACAATAACTAATAGGAACTCCTCTGCCTTTAATCTTCAAAAAGAGTTGGAGAAGGTCAAGATCTCTATTCCCTTAACTGAGTTGCTAAAATAGCCTAATTATAAAGATCAAGTATCTCACTTCATGTGTCCTCCTACAATCACTCCTATGTAAGATAGCTTGAACCTCCAAGAAGAAAGACCCATGTATGTATTTGGACCTCATGTTGAGGAGCAAGACTCTTCCACTACCCCATTCTATGTTACCTTGGTAATCCATGATCTCATATTACATAATTGTATGCTTAACTCAATAGCTCCTCATAATTTGATGCCATTGTCATTCATGGAGAAGTTAGGGATGCAAATAACAAAACCATATAAAGACTTGTACTCCTTTTATTTTAAGAGATTAAAATGTTTGGGGATGATTAAAGACCTAATGGTCAATTTGGGTCATCTCCCTGTAAAAAGTGTTGTAATGGATATTGTAGTTGTTGGCGTCCCTACAATGTTTTCTATGCTTTTGTTTAGGTTACGGGGATGGAAAATTAGGGGATCTATCAAACTAGATTTGACATATAGAACCATTCCTTTGTTTGGTGGAGAGGAACATCAATTGTATAGAGAATCAATATTTGTAAAGATAGCTACAAGAGATGATTGTTAAAATAATGCTCCAGTGTATGGTAAAGAGAAGGATTTCTCTTGTTTGTTGTTAGAGGAAAATGTTCAAATCATGGATGAAACATAGGTGGAATGTTCTATCCAGCTAAATAAACAATCATTAGAGTGTACTAAAGTATGGAATTTATACTTTGATGGTGCTTATTCTAGGGAATGAAATGGAGTAGGTATGTTGTTGGTGTCTCCAGAGGCAACCTAATTCCTCGCTCTTTCAAGATAGAGTTTGAAGCCACTAATAATGTTGTTGAATATGAAGCTTTGTTGTTAGGGCTACAAGCTGCTAGAAATATCAACATTGGGTGCTTGGCAGTGTTTAGAGACTCAGAGATGGTGGTGAAACAAGTCAAAAATAAATGCCAAACTAAACATCCAATATTGAAGGCTTACCGAAATGAGGTATGGGATATGATTGAGAATTTTTTCTTGGCCTTTAATATCCAAATTTTTCCCTGAGATATAAATCAGATGGCTAACTCCTTGATTGTAGCTACTAGTAACTTTAAGTCTCCTTAAAACCCCTTGCTCAAATGCGAAGTTGAGGTCAGGTACAGACCTTTAGTACCAGACAATTTCAAGTGTTGGTAGGTGTTGGAAGATGAGGAACAAATCAAATCATTCATGGATGTTATTGGAGAGTTTTCAAAATCAGTGATTGACAAGGAGAATGATAAAGTAATAGATTAACAACAAGTAAGTTGGGGAGAAACTATTGTTGGACAAAATATTTTACCACTGAAGGGCAACACCATCTCGAGGGGTTTGGTCCCATTGGAAAGGATTTTTAACTCAAATGATGTGGCTACTAAGCCAACTGAGTAGGAGCTTGAAGAACAGGTGGAATACTGTAACATTGGTACATAACAAGACCCCAAGGTAATAAAGTTGGCTAAATGAGTTCCTAAAGAATACAAGCAAAGGTATCTAGACATTTTTAAGCAATATCTCGATGTGTTTTCTTGGTCATATGATGACTTGAAAACATTTGATACTATTATAATTCAACACAAAATTCCTTTGAAAACTGGGGTGAAGCCATATAAGCATAAGCTCAGGCCAATTAATCCTCTTTTTATCCAATCAATTGAAAAGGAGGTGAAGAATATGTTACAGGCTAAGATAATTGTGTCATTAAGGTACTCTGATTGGGTAGTAAATCTGGTTCCTATCAAGAAGAAGAATGGAGAAATAAGGTTATGTATCAACTTTAGAAATCTATACAAGGCCTCTAAAAGGTAATTACCCTCTGCCTAAGATGGACTACATTCTGCAAAAGGTGGTAGGATCCACTCAGATGTCCATCATGGATGGTTTCTCTGGATACAACCAAGTTGTTGTACATCTAGAAGATTAGAAGAAAACTAATTTCACTACACCCTGGGGAACGTTTATGTGTGCCGAAATTCCCTTTGTCCTCATAAACACAGGAGCAAATTTTCATAGAGCTATGGATATAGAATTTGTTGGAGAACAGGACAAATTTGTAGTAATTTACGTAGATGACATCATTGTTTTCTAAAAAATAGATGAAGAGCACATTAAACACTTGCATCTCACTTTCGAGAAATGTAGAAAGTATGGTCTATCTTTAAACACCAAGAAATCTCAGTTTTGTCTAAGTTTAGGAAAACTACTGGGCCACGTTGTGGCAAAGGAGGGAGTAAAGATTGATCCCAAAAGGGTGGAAGCCATCAATAAAATTCCATTACTAAGAAATAAGAAAGAAATCCAGATCTTCTTGCGCATAATCAACTTTTTGAGAAGGTTTATACCCAATTATGTTGAAATTATCAAAGAGATCACAAAGATGTTAAAGAAGGACAAGGAAGTAAAGTGGATTGTAGAAGCTTGAGAAAAAAAAAGGATTTTGTAGAGGCCCCAATATTAGTTAGCTCAGATTATCAAAAGCCATTTCTCATCTTTTCTTTTGCTACTCCTTACACGGTGGTTATTGTCTTGTTGAAAAAAAAATGAAGGACACAAGTAACCAATTGCTTTTTTCAGCCAAGTATTACGAGATGCTAAGCTAAAATATAATATTTTAGAGAAACAAGCTTACGCGTTAGTCAAATCCCTAAATGCTTTCAGAATTTATGTCCTCCAATCAAATATAACAGCTTATGTTCCTATGGGTGTTGTGAAAGATATCCTTGTCCAACGTGATAGTGATGGAAAAAGAGCCAAGTGCATTGCTAAAATACAGGAATATGACAAGTATATCGAACCCACAAAGTTGATAAAAGAGCGGGGGCTAGAAAAAATTATGTCTGATGCAAATTTCCAATCATTTGGCATAAACTTACTCGAAGGAAAGAATGGAGAATGTACCTGAACTTAGAAAATTCAGATGAAATACCTTTTGTCCCACTGGTATAAACATATTGTCCATTATTAAATTTTTCTGGGGTGTCCAATAAATTTTGACAAAGTTAAATACAGGACTTTGAGGCTACAAGCCCAAAAATTTGTCATCTCAAATGGCCAACTGTATTGGAAAACCCAGTAGGGATTTTTCTCTTATGTCTAGTCAAAGAAGAGATCCATAAAGTGATTGATGATCTCCATAATTGTGTTTGTGGAGGACATTATAGTTGGAGATCTACAACCCATAAAATTCTCAAAGCAGGATTTTATTGGCCTAAGTTGTTTGGTGAGGTGCATGCATATGTTCAGGCCTGTGAGAAATGTCAAATGTTTGCAGAAAAATAGAGGTTGGCACCCCTTCCCTTAATCCCTGTGTTTATAGAAGAACCCTTCAGGCAATGGGGGTTGGACTTCATTGGAGAAATACACCCACCATCCAGTGGTCAACATAAATGGATACTCATAGCCACTGATTATTTCACTAAGTGGGTGGAGGCCATCCTAGCTAGAAATGCAACTAACATTGTGGTTATCAAGTTTATGGAGGAGAACATCCTTTCCAAGTTTGGCTTCCCGAGGAAAATTTTCACTGATAATGCTTAGGTATTCAAGTCAGTCAAGTTTATTAATTTCTGCCAAAAGTACAACATTATAGTAGGCCACTCCACCACCTATTACCCACAAGGGAATGGATTGGCTGAATCCTCTAAAAAAACATTAGTAAGAACTTTGAAGAAGACAATATTTGAAAATCAGAAGAAGTGGGACTCACAGTCGAAGTTTAAACTATAATGTTACATCAATCATACAAAATTGAGAAAAAAAGAAGGATTTGGCCATTTATTATCCTAGATGTAGAAAGAAACGTGATAGGAATAAATACCCTTTGGATACCATTGATATTTGTGAGATATGTGTTGGTCAACATGTTATAGATAAACGCCCATTTGTATCTCCCTAAATGAAGTATTGAGAGGTGAAGGCCCAAAAGAACCATGGAACTCTTTTTCTTTTTGAATAAGAGAAGAACAAGATCCTCTAGGCCTTTCCAATAGTTCTACAAGCATCCACATTATGATCCTTATGGAAATTGGTATAAACAACTAGAATGCATCCCAATTAAGCAAGCCCCACTACCAAATAAACTCTCTTTATAGTGGAAAAACCCTCAAATCTAGTCAAGATAGGGTACTTCTTTTCAGTTCCACCCAACTTCTTAATTCTCTAACCCCTATTCACCAGCAGGATGGAGACCCCAATAGCAGCTACAATAAAAAGGTCTCATGCCTCCACCTATAATGCATATTGTTTCCATGACTCCTCAAAATTCTATACAACAACAATCACCAAGAGCTCCATAAATACCAACACAACCTGCACCTAATCCAAATAATAAGTAGGCCCCACCTATCTACAACATCAATCCTTCTAATTATCTGAATTACTCTCTGAATTTGTTTGAAATCAATGATTTCCACCTCAAGTTAGGAAAAAAACATAGAATCATCCACCTCTTGTCACTATTGAACACTATGAAAGTGTTTAACCCTAAGGGACAACTAGAGATCAAGAGGAGGAAGAGAATGTAGAATAACAACACACAACAATGATTCCATCTCCTATCCCACCATTTCCACAAATATTGTTAGATGAGAAGCCTAATCAAGATACAACTCTTTGTTGGATGGGATTAGAAATAATTATGTAAAGATCCCCCTTCTTCAGGACATAAAATAAATACCCATTTACAACAAGTTCATCGAGAAATTCTTTTTCAAAGGGTCAAGAATAAATAAAATAAATCCTCCTACCATTCATGTATGGGACAACTTTCTAATATCATGCTCGAGAAAGCTACACATCTAAAGTATGTTGACCCTAGAAGTCTTCTTGTGACTGTCTATATAGATGATACTCCCATTACCAAAAATTTGATCGACAATGGAGTATCTATTAATGTCATCATAAAGGGAACTATGCCAAGATTGAACTTTCGGTTGTCTTTAAGGCACACTCCCACTATTTTGCGGCTACCATATACCTCAATTATATGTAGAGAAGGAATATCGGAATATATAACTGTATCAATTGATTCATGGGAGTACCCTTCTTATTTCATTGGCTTGGACACAAAGAAAAATCTCAATAGTTACCCACGTACTTTGGGTAGGCCATAGTTGGCTACAACACATTCTTATATAGGGTGTAGGGAACGAAAAATGGAAATACAAATGGTTACTCTAAAAATGAAGCTCACACTTTATCCACCTGCCAAACCTTCCTTGGATGAAGAGAATCCAATTTTGATAGAATAAGATGGGGATGGCCCACTTCTCCTTATTATAAAGTTTGATAGATCTCTTTCTCTCATAAAACTTGAAGAAGAAACTATGTTCTCAAATTTTATGCAAAATTTGTATAACAATCCTTTTCTCTTTGGGGACATAGTGATCTTTGAAGATTAGGAAATTACTAGTTTATTGATTGAGGAAACTACATGGAAGAGGTTATATATTGTAAAGGAAAGTTACTCTTCTAATAAGATGATTGAAGTTGCACCCGAGAAGACATTGAGAATCAAAAACAGTTTTATTGTTGCCAAGGAACATAAATTGCTGGAAATTCTACAGAAAATAAGTCTAGCCTTTGCCTAAAACTATTCATATAGGAAATGTATACATCAATACATCTACCAAAACCAAATTTATATAGAATACGAAACCAATCCCATCAAGAAACTACTAAGAAGGATGAATCCAAGACTTAAGGACATTCTCTCAAATTATCTTTAGACCAAAAAAAATACACTTAGATGAAGTAATTGGATTCAAACTTAACTTCCAACAGATGAAATTTGATGAAGCATATGAGCTTAGGGTATAGAGGAAAAGGAAATACACAAACCTACAACATATTTTCCATTATAAACTCTTCTCTAAATAGTCTCAACTATGCCCTAGGCGATAATACTCATGATATCCAATTTTTTTAGGTCAATTTCCCACTCCTCCTTTGGCTTATGGGCTTTTGATTTTGTTCATACCTTTCTTAAATCCCTTTCTAGATTCACTGGATCAATTTGATATATTTTTAAAAACTCACTCTTCTTTGGACTTCGCTCCCCTTTTATTTCAAATTCATAGGACTTCCCACTGCTATTAGCACTGCTCTTTGTTGAGATTGCAACAAGATGATGGAGCTTAGTGAAAAGAGTCGCCTTCACTAAGTGGGCCCGCAGGCTATTTTTGGCGCAAGTCTATTTTTAGACTATGTCTATTTTTAGACATATGGATCATGTCTATGGATTGCAGGTTGCTGTTTATGGATGATTGATCAAGTTGGGAAAAAAATAGATGGACTTCTATTTTTGATGAAAGTGTGAGTGATCACAGTGTGAGTGATCAAAGTCTATTTTTAGACTGGTTGTCAAAAATAGAAAAGTCAAATATTATTATCTCACAATAATATTTGGACTATAAACTTAATCTTATTCTCTTGGAGCACTTCAGTTTGAGCTACAGAGGTGGCACATGCAGCTGTCAGAAGGAAATATGCTTTTCTTATGAGTCAGTTGAGTTGTTTCATGCATGACTTCAGTTAGAACTAAATCAGTTGAGTTTGGTGGAGTTGATTGTGGAGTTGATGGAGTTGTGTTCAGTTTAGCTTTGTTAAACTGGTTGTATTTAGTCTAACTGGAAAATAGACTAGAGATGAGTTGGGTGAATTAGTTATTAATTAATTCACAAGTTATTAATTCATAATACAACTAATGAATACATCAGTTAACTCAGTTTCATGTCAGTGCATGTTCAGTTCAACAGGGACAGGTGGTAGAGAATCAGATTGCTATCAGTTGTGACTATAGTTGTGCACCAAATCTTGCACAATCAAGGGATTGAGTATGCCAATGAGTTTGCTCACGTATTTGCCCACATTATAGCTTGTGCTCACGTCCAACAAAGTGTGAGTGACTATTTTGCAGGTGAAAAACGAGTTTGGTGAGCCATTCTCATCAGTTCTTGAGCAGGTATTGAGCAGTGGAGGCAGGCAAGCAGTGGAAGAGATTTGGAGATCAGATCTGAGCTGTATTGTGTGTAACAGAGGTGGAGATACTTGTGAGAAGTATTATGCTGTGTAATGTTATATGACTCAATCATTAATATACAAATAGTTGGGGTTTTTAGCGAGATGCTTTCCCCGGGATACATACTGTGTTAATGTGTGAATGCTCTTGATGTTTTATTGTTATTGATGTTGCTATATTGATGATCAACGTAGAGGAGCTTATGTATTGTGTATGTTTCCGCAATAGTACATGATCAGGATAATCTCCATTGAATATGTGTTAAATTATTCAAAATTTCTACATGGTATCAGAGCGAGCTAGATAATTGTAGAAAAAGTTTCTACATGGTATCAGAGCTGCTTGATTTGTAGAAGAGATTTTTACAGGATATCAAGCGAGGATTGATCATCAGATCTACTATTCAGGAAGTGTTTACATTCTATTTCTTGAGGCAGAGTCTGTAATCGGGCCAGGTAGCCTCTGGATTCATCCTTCTTTTGGAAGGTGAGATATCCGGTGAATGCCCATACAGTCGATCTCTGTACGAGAAATATTGTGTTCTCACGAATTCTAGATCGGAAGTAGTTGAGTTGGTTTCTGGTGGAATTCGAATTTGTAGCAGTGTTGTTGAAATGTCTTTCAACGGATTGCGAATGTTATTCCAAAGCAAGAGAGAACTGGCGCTCAAGGATAAACTCAGAAACAATAAAGGTGAGAATGGATCTTCATCAAAGGTATTTGATGAAGAGAATTGCGCTTTGGCTGCCAAAGCAAAGAAGGGGAAGAACAAGAAAGCTTCTCATTCCGGTGCGAAAGGCAAGAAGTAGGATATGTCCAAGGTGAAGTGTTTTCACTGTCACCAGCACGGACACTATTCCACTAATTGTCCGCAGAAGAAGAAGAACAAGCAGGCTGCTGGATCTTCAGCAGGAGAGGCTCTAGCCTCACAGTTTGAGCTTGATTTTTCATTGATCGCATGCTTAGTTTCAAGTGTGATGGGATCAGTGTGGTTCCTGGATAGTGCTGCGTCTTTTCACATGACGAGAGATAGAGATTTGTTCTCTGATCTGGAGGACAAAGATCTTGGAGTGCACATCGAGATGGGTGATGATGGTAGATACAGTGCGACCGGTATCGGTACCATTTCCTTTGAGAGGGAGTCTGGTAAACCCTTTGTATTGAAGGAAGTCATGCATGTTCCAGGATTGAAGAAGAATCTCATCTCAGTGGCGATGTTAGAATACAAGGGGTATGATGTTGTTTTCAGCGAGGGAAAGGCCTTCCTGCGTAGCAAGACAACTGGTGAGACCCGGAAGATAGGGGTTCGAGTGAGGAACCTTTATCAGTTGCATGTAGATGGATGCGCAGCAATGGCAGGCAAGGCAGAAGGATTGGTGAGCCGGGATGATGGCGAGTTGTGGCACAGGAGATTGGGTCACCTTCACCATGGAGCCTTGAAGATACTGCAGCAGATCACTACAGGGCTTCCTAAAGGCACACTTGCGCAGTCAGATCAGTGCAAGGGGTGTACTTTGGGGAAGTTTGTGAAAGCCACCTTTCACAAGAAGGATAGTCGCGCCACGACGATCCTTGAGAGAATTCACACAGACCTGTGTGGACCTTTCTCAGTTTCTTCGACAGCAAAACACAGGTATTATGTGATTTTTGTTGATGATTTCTCTCGTAAGTGTTGGATCTTCTTCATGCAGAAGAAGAGCGAGACATATTCAAAGTTCTGTGAATTCAAAGCACTGGTCGAGAAGGAGTCGGGGAAGAAGGTGAAGGCTCTTAGGAGCGATAATGGTGGTGAATACATCTCGGACGAGTTCAAGGATTTCTGCAAGACAGAAGGGATTCATAGAGAGCTCATAGCTCCCCATAACCCACAGCAGAACGGGGTAGCTGAGCGGAAGAACAGAACGATTGTGGGTGCTGCACGGGAAATGTTGCATGATCAGGGCTTACCCCTTCACTTGTGGCGGAAGCATGCAATACAGCAGTTTATGTGCAGAACTGTTGTCCTCATAGGATACTTGGCATGAGTACACCTGAGGAGACTTATTCTGGTAAGAAGCTTGATCTTTCTCATTTGAGGATTTTTGGTGCTAACGTTTACATGCATGTGACGAAGGATGCCAGGAAGAAGTTGTAGCCGACCGCAGAGGTTGGGATATTTGTGGGGTACACTGATACGCCCCACAACTATCATGTGTATTTGCCAGACAGTGGTAAAACTGTCGCGCAACGGGATATAAAATTTCAGGAGGAGAAAGCCATGAAGTGTTCGCTTGAGAGGGAGCTACACTTGCATGCAGATGAGGAGCTATTAGTTCCTAAGGATGAGCTTCAGGACGTGGATCAGCCACAAGACGAGGTTCATGGAGTGGAAGAGACCACTCATGCAGCGCCAACCATCAGAGGGCGAAAGCGCTTGACAGAAGCTGAGGGACTGGCTCAAGATGCAGAGAAAGTTGTAGGACCACCTACAACCCAACGCAGGCAGAGACAGTCACCTGATCGGTACACTGGATACATGGCTCTTATGAGCAAGTGTGTTGTGACTGAGCCATCCTCTTTCGAGGAAACTGTGGAGGATCCCGCATGGGTAGACGCCATGGTGGAAGAGTATGATTCTATTGTGAGAAACAGTGCATGGGAGATTGTTCCTAGACCGGAAGGGAAATCAGTGGTGGGTTTGAGATGGATCTACAAAGTTAAGCAGGCAACTGACGGGAGTGTGGAGAAGTACAAGGCAAGATTTGTTGCCTGAGGTTTTTCACATATTGAGGGGATCGATTATGAGGAGACCTTTGCACCTGTCGCAAGGTATTCTTCCATACGGACGATTCTTGCTCTCTCAGCGCAGATGGGATGGCACATTCATCAGATGGATTTGAAGACTGCGTTCCTCAAAGGAGTCATTGAGGAGGAGGTGTACATTGAGCAACCCGAAGGCTTTGAAGTCTTCAGCAGCGAGTCGCATGTGTGCAGGCTCAAGAGAGCGCTGTATGGGTTGAAGCAAGCACCACGTGCTTGGTACACACGGATAGACAGCTATTTCACAGGACTTGGATTCTCCAAGAGCGAGGTGGATCCTAACCTATACCAGATTGTGGTGGAGGGTAAGTTGCTTATCATTGTACTGTATGTTGATGATTTGATTCTAACGGGTGATGAGCTGTTGATACTGTCATGCAAGAAGGATCTTGCTACAGAGTTTGAGATGAAGGATTTGGGCCTCCTTCACTATTTCCTGGGATTGGAAATATGGCAGCGCGGTGGTGGACTGTTTGTTTCTCGGGGCAAGTATGCTCGGGAGATACTGGAGAAGTTCAACATGCATGGCTGCAAGCCTGTTGATACTCCTCTTCCTGGAGGTTGGAGGAAGGAGGATGCCACTTCGGGAGAAGAAGTGGATGCCACTGTTTATTGACAGTTGGTGGGGTCGCTGATGTATTTGGTCAATACACGACCTGATATATGCTATGCAGTTAACCAGCTTTCACAAGCTATGGTTAAGCCTACCAAGCTCTTCTAGAAGGCGGGCAAGCATGTATTGCGCTACTTGAGAGGCACATCGGGATATGGTTTGTGGTACAGACAGGAGGATGAGGTGAAGCTATGTGGCTTCACAGATGCAGATTGGGCAGGGAGCCCAACAGACAAAAAGAGCACATCAGGAGGGGTCTTCAGTATTGGATTGACAGCAGTTTCTTGGTACAGCAGGAAACAGAGATCCGTGGCACTCAGTTCAGCGGAGGCCGAGTATATGGCAGCAAGTTTGGCTGCATGCGAGGCTATATGGATGAGGAAGATCCTAGTTAGTTTGTTCGGTTCTCATTTGGATCCTACTGTGATTTACTGTGATAACCAGAGTTGCATTAAACTCTCGGCTAATCCTGTATTTCATGATAGATCTAAACATATTGACATCAGGTACCATCATATCAGAGATTGTGTGCAGCGGAGGATCATGTTACTTTCGTACATTCCAACGGAGGATCAGGATGCTGATATTCTGACGAAGGCTCTCACCAGGAGCAAATTCGAGTACCACCGAGGCAGGATAGGGGTTGTTGATAATCCATATCTTGTCGAGAGGGAGTGTTGAGATTGCAACAAGATGATGGAGCTTAGTGAAAAGAGTCGCCTTCACTAAGTGGGCCCGCAGGCTATTTTTGGCGCAAGTCTATTTTTAGACTATGTCTATTTTTAGACATATGGATCATATCTATGGATTGTAGGTTGCTGTTTATGGATGATTGATCAAGTTGGGAAAAAAATAGATGGACTTCTATTTTTGATGAAAGTGTGAGTGATCACAGTGTGAGTGATCAAAGTCTATTTTTAGACTGGCTGTCAAAAATAGAAAAGTCAAATATTATTATCTCACAATAATATTTGGACTATAAACTTAATCTTATTCTCTTGGAGAACTTCAGTTTGAGCTACAGAGGTGGCACATGCAGCTGTTAGAAGGAAATACGTTTTTCTTATGAGTCAGTTGAGTTGTTGCATGCATGACTTTAGTTAGAACTCAATCAGTTGAGTTTGGTGGAGTTGATTGTGGAGTTGATGGAGTTGTGTTTAGTTTAGCTTTGTTAAACTGGTTGTATTTAGTCTAACTGGCAAATAGACTAGAGATGAGTTGGGTGAATTAGTTATTAATTAATTCACAAGTTATTAACTCATAATACAACTAATGAATACATCAGTTAACTTAGTTGCATGTCAGTGCATGTTCAGTTCAACAGGGACAGGTGGTAGAGAATCAGATTGCTATCAGTTGTGACTATAGTTGTGCACCAGATCTTGCACAATCAAGGGATTGAGTATGCCAATGAGTTTGCTCACGTATTTTCCCACATTATAGCTTGTGCTCACGTCCAAAAAAGTGTGAGTGACTATTTTGCAGGTGAAAAACGAGTTTGGTGAGCCATTCTCATCAGTTCTTGAGCAGGCATTGAGCATTTGAGGCAGACAAGCAGTGTAAGAGATTTGGAGATCAGATCTGAGCTGTATTGTGTGTAACAGAGGTGGAGATACTTGTGAGAAGTATTATGCTGTGTAATGTTACATGACTCAATCATTAATATACAGATAGTTGGGGTTTTTAGCAAGATGCTTTCCCCGGGATACATACTGTGTTAATGTGTGAATGCTCTTGATTTTTTATTGTTATTGATGCTGCTATATTGATGATCAACGTAGAGGAGCTTATGTATTGTGTATGTTTTCCGCAATAGTACATGATCAGGATAATCTCCATTGAATATGTGTTAAATTATTCAAAATTTCTACACTCTTCACAACTTATTTTTCCTCTTCAGGTTTCAAACCCATGTCCATCATGAACAATGGATCCTACAACCCAATATAGAACCCAACTCATGGATCCACACCTTCCTCCTAAATTTTGCAGTGGAATCTAAGATTATGAGCAGAGAAAGAGCATAACTCTCTCACAACCTGGGAAGGAAGAAGAGTAGCAGGAAATTAAATATGAATATGTTGATTTTATAATAGTTGAAAATGTCAAATTCTGCAGCGTATTCTAAGATATTACGAGCAGAGAAAGAGGATAACTCTCTTGCAACTTAGGAAGGAAGAGTAGTAGGAAATTAAACATCAATAAGTTGATTTTAGAATAGTTGAAAATGTCAAATTCTGTAGCAGAATCTAAGAGATTATGAGCAAAGAACTCACATAACTCTCTCACAACCTGGGAAGGAAGAAGACTAGTGAGAAATTAAATGTGAATAGGTTGATTTTAGAATCGTTAAAAAGGTCAATTGTTTTAATTTCTATGATAGATTATGTTGGAACTATTAAGGTTAATTTTATTTTCATTTGAGTAAAAGGAAATCACTTGATATAGAAGGGCTATATCTAATAATGGTGTTGGAAGGATTAGAGAGTGATAATTTTTCCTTGAGGGAATTAATAAAAATTATAGAAGATCTTTTTAATATAAGTAAGTATGTTCATATAAGAAGGGAAATGGGACATAAGGTTTGCATATAAGTGGAATATTCAGTAATCTTTAAGGAGGTGCAAAATATACTCATTTCTATGAATAATGTTATTAATAAAATCAAGAAGTTGTAGGTAACCCTTTATTTTCGAGGAACTTCACTTAGAGTTCAAAAATACCCTACTAGAAGATAGCCAAAGTTTAGTTTCAATTAGTCATTCATGTTAGTAATTTTTAATTGTATTACTTATTATCTAGTCATATATTTAACTTGGGACTAAATTAGCCGTTTTTAGTTGGGTCACTTAAGACTGCGCATTTTTGGTAGTATATCACTTGGAAAAGCTATGGTGACTAACTTTTTTAGTTATCTAGTCACTAATTTCTCATTTTCTACTAGTGAGTGAGAATTTTAGATGGTGACGTCTGTATTGCGACTAGAATCATTAACAAAGGACCTAGATTCAAAGAATTTTCCATCTCCTCTATTGTTTCTCTCAGTACTAGTCCTCTGCTTCCCATTCCTCAACAAACCCTGCAAGTGCATTCCTAGTAGCTTTATAGAACCTCATAACATAATTAGTTGTAGTTCAAAACATATGAAGGTTTGTTTCTACTTTATCAGTAACTTTCTTACTATGCATCCTTACTTTTTTAATTTTCGATGTTTCACTATCCCTGTTATAGTTTGCGTCTTGAAAAATGGCAAAACAATCATCGAAATTAGAAACTTCTTTGGCAATTTACTTTATTATTTTTTTATTTTAATTTAAACAAGTACTGACCCAATCAAGTAGTGGACCACTTTCAATTTCCACGTCGATAGATTCTTCATTGTTTCTTGTTTTTAGGTTAGTGTTGGATTTTTACAATTCAATCATGTGCATTTTTTCTGGAATAAATTTCCCATAAGACTCCTTGTCATTTTTGTCAATTGATAATTGATCGTGAATTAGCTTCCGACTTTCAATATATTTTTGTCTTCTTTTGCTAGAAAACGAAACCGAAGTAGTTTTGAATGTGCAAAATAAAGATTGCATAGGGTTTCCACCTCTTTGTTTGCACTTTGTTTCAGTGTCAATGCTCGCTTGTTCACGAACTTATCTAGTACTTATTACTGGTTCTTGATTATTGTGTGGAGCACTATGACCCTGCTCACTTTCATTTGAAACTCTTGACAACCAGATATCACATTTAATAGCACATATGTGTGATAAATAGGCCTTCTGGATCAACGTCTCACCACACTTCATCTTCTTTTAAATCAAAACAATGCAATGACTTTGCAATCTATGCAAGATGGTTTCCATTCTTCACAGTTACTTTTTCAATGGTAAATGGCAAATAAATAAATTATTTTTTCTTTTTTCTATTCAAATTAACTTTCCAATTATAGTATTTCTTGCATAATTTAGCAAAAAAATACTTTTCTATAACAATTCTTGGAAGAAATTGTGGTTTACCTCGAAACCCATAAAGTCAAATAACTGTATTATTTCCTCTTTCTTACTGTATCCCTTTTCCCCATAATGAAACTTGCACTTGACTAGATATTTGATGGGGCTCTTGTCTAGTTATCATGAAAATAAATTTCTTTATGAAAATATCTTGAATTAGACAAAAATTCTAAGTATCTTCCTACCACCAAATTATGGGATAGAAAAACTGCACTGGTTATTCATTAAAATTGAAATTAGGGTTTTGTGGCAAGTCATAAAAGGCATGACTTAAGACAATGGTTGTTATTAGAAACATCATTATAAATAATCTACCACTTTTGAACAAATTCACTAATTGAAAAGCCAATTCATTTGAATAAGATTAGCCTAGTGAAATACACAATTGTTTTTATATGAATAATGGAGCACATAGAGAATGGATCTCCGAACACTAGCCATAGTTTCTTGGCCCATTAGACGAGCATACAACCAACATAAATATCTAAACAATTCTCTAAAAAAATTAATATGTAGAGATGCATTAGATAAATTTTGTGGTATAAAATGGACCTCGTAAGGTAAATTATAAAAATCTATTTTAGAAAGAAAAAAAGAAAAATCTATTTCTTCATCGTATCACCCTACAGTTTTACTCAAATTTCGATAAAGAGCACTCATTGGATGTGATATTTAATTCCTCATCCAAGGGATACCCATTTTTTATACTTTTGATGGACCCTAATACACAAAAAATGAGAAATACATAAAAATAAATGTGATTGCAATCATGTTTTTCATGTTTTTCTCCCCTTTTTTAGCAGGGTCCATTGAAAGTATGTGACATGGATACTCCTTGGATGAGGAATTAAATTTTGCTTCCAAAAATTTCTCCCACTATAAATTTGAGTAAAACCGTAGTGATATAAGTTGAAAATACGAGTTGAAAAAATAGTTTTTTATTTTTTTTGCTTTTTAATTTTTTTACCTTTTTACTCCAAAAATGGTGAATCATCCCTCATGGTAAACATCATCATATTTAATCATATTGGTTCTTATAAATCTTATTTTGGTTGTACATTTTTGTTTTGAGGCTCATTTTTTACCTGAAAATTTCTCTAATGAAAGATAAGAAGGAAGTTTAGAAGTTGGAAAATGAACTATTGTATGATTTTAAAACCACCTACCTGTGACTCTAAAAAATTATTTACTTTAAATAAATCTAAGCACATTTCTGGATTCACTGTCTTGAATACGTGTCTCAATGCCTCCAAACACAAAGAAATTTGAGTACCTTTGGTTGCTAGCTTAATTGTTCTAGTCTTTAAATCAAAATTATGTGTGCGAAAATAAATGATTTCTTTGAAATAAAATACTTATGGAATGCATGAAACATTTACTAATATGATAGACAAAATCTTATTTCTATTCTTCTCTTATGCGGACAGATTCACATGTTGTTGATATGCAACCGACCACTAGAAGCTCTGATCGATAACCGCAAGTGAGTTAATCATATGAGTGCAAATAGCTCATTTCCTTCCCTTTGTATCCATTTTCTCTATGTACCTTCAAAATATTATGTGAATCGATATGCTTGAGGTATATATTGATCGATACACTAAACAATAACCACCTGTTACTATCATGTGTGTGAAATCTATTTTCTAGGACACTCCTTATAAATAGCAATTCAGAATAGAAAAATTGGAATTTACAAGAAACATTAAAAAATAATTTGCATGGCGTAAATAGACCACAATTCCGCCTATTAAATAGTAGAAATTTTGGCATGCTTTTAGAAAACCCGACACAAATTTTTGGAAAATTGAATTACAACTCGACAGCTTCAAGATTTTTGGTATCGTGGTGATTGTTGATAGTATTGAATTTTTTTCTTTCTCTGTTTCGGTTATTTGTTACTATTCTTCACATGAAATATATTCGCTGGAACATTTGAATAAACCACAATTAAAAACAAACAAAGTCATCATTTCTGAGAAATACATCTCGAAATTCATAAACAATTTACTCCATCTATGAAGTAAATTAAACGTTAATAATTTCCAATATTGACAACTAGCTTACAATAGCTCAATAACCACATCCACTATCGACATTTGTCTACAGGTAATAGCATTTACGTTCTCAATTACGCGTCAATTCATTTATTCACAATAACAATATCGAACTGATAGTGTCATTATGCCCTACATGAAAATGATGAAAGTGTGCTCCGCAGAATGAAGTGTTTTCTCCTCTCTTTTTTTTCCTTTTTCCTGGCTGTACATAACACTATTTTGTAATTTCGCGCCTTTTTCCCATTTGCAATGTGCCTTTTTGTTTGTAATTGTTTTTTACAATTGATAAAATTTATTATCGAATAATCTTGATTTCGTCATAAATTAAATTAATTTAACTTAGTTTTATTATTTTGAGGTTTATTGTTGCCTATTAAAAGATTTCATTGTGTGCAAGTAGCTTCTTCCACGCAACATAAGCTTTAATATCAGTTTTGTGCAAGAAAAGCTCCTTAAAATGAAACAACTTTTTATATCTAACACGAGGTATTTAAATACTTAATTGATTTAAGAAAACAAACTATAGATGTCGATAACTAAATTACTTACAAAGGTTTATTTACAATTGATTATTGAAAAACTAAATATGGAGTTTTTACATGATACTTTGAAAACATCATAAATTTAAATTAAGTTAATTTACTTTAATTTTTTTCAGGTTTATAGTTGCTTTATAAAAGTTTTCATTATGTGTAAGTAGGTTCCTTTCCACAATGCAAGCTTTAATATGATCTTAGGACAAGAAAAGCTTCGCACAATGAAACATGTTTCTATATCTAGCTCGACTTATTTAATTACCTCTTTGCTCTAAGAAAAAATTGTACACGTCCATAAGTAAATTACTTACAAAGACTATTTCACAATTAACTATTACAAAAAAAAATATGGAGTTTTTGCACAATGCTTTGAAAAATAAAACCCATGGTTTAATGTATTATTATTATTATTATCATCATCATATGTTGTTTCGGAGCTTTTACCCCAAGAAAGAAGCTTATTCTGCACGATGAAAACTTTGTACAATTAGACATTGATCTCTGCAACTCTCTCTTTTATACATGCACTCATAAGTAAAGACATCTAGCACAAAATAAGTAGTCTCTCTATCTAAAAATACTTAAACAGTAATCAACATAGTTCCAACAAGTGTAACTGTATTCATATTCAAATGTTAAACACAATAAATGCAAGAGATATCTGACAACCAAAACTTTTGCCAAATGTTCATTTCCATTGTAAACAAAAATGAAAAAAAGTAATGAGTCTTTGCGATACACATGCCTTGAGAAATAAAGAGCATAGTCATAGTAACAACAATTGTATTTAGATTCAAATTCGAATCACTATAGCTATCATTAAATTAAACATCACAAACACAATAGATATCTTTGAACTGGAACTAATGCTAAATGTTCATTTTTCATTCTCATCAATTTCCCACCATTACATACAATATAAAAGCTCAAAAGTATAGCCTTATAAATTTATGTTCAATCAATTATATTGAGAAATGTTACATAATCCAGAGGAATACAAGTTTACATGCAAAACATTATCTAAGAATTCTTGATATAACTAGTAAATAGTTTCAGTATTAGGACAAAGTAAAAAAAGATCCATTTTAGTTATCGTTAATCACATAACATTAGCTAATATATAAAATCTCAAAGAAAATACTAGAAAAACACATCTTCAATTAATATTTTTTGTACAACGTTCCAGAATTCAGGTCTATACAACATCTGATGTGAAACATTATCTTAAAATTGTTTACATAATTGGTAAACATAGTGAGAAATAGAAAAGATAGTAATCAAAATTCAAACAAGGTATCATTACAGAGCCATGGTCCAAAAAATAGTGTTTATTGCATAAACCATTTATCAAAATCCTAATACTTAAGTCAGAAAAGTAAATGCATATGTTCGAATGAAGGCTGGAACTGGGATCCCATCAAACGTAATCTTTAAAAATCATCTACAACAAAGAACGAGGAACTGCGTTGAGGAATTAGACTATTGCATTATAATGTACCCATAACATTTCAGTAGTTAAATTATTTGAAAATAAAAACAAATGTTTCAATGTATCAAAAAACTTATAATATGTAAAAGCACAACCCAATAGTGTTTAGGTTTCAATTGTCTTTCGAAATCACACTTTTTGCAACGAACTCCTTCACTTTATCTTTGATGAATTCTGTCATCAAAGTGACAATAATGTCCTTTATAACATGTTCATTGAATATCTCCTCTTCAATTTCTCTAGCTTCTTCTGTAATTGCAATGGCAAGGAAAATTACTCTTCATTAACACTAACAAAAGTAGTTAGCCATTTTGCTAATCCCCTTTGGAGTAAGATCAGTTATATCATCAATCTCTTTTGCCTGTGTTTATTTCAGGTTCTCCAAATCATCCATAAACTTGTCTTTTTCAAGTAATCTAGACTCATTTGTAATGCATATATTGTTTATATCCTAAACAAACATTACCGCCTTTTGATACACATCAACTCTTCTATTAACTATGTGTCGACATAGAAATAATATCTTCTAACGTTATGATTTTCTCAAACCATGCAACCTTGATCTGCCTCATCTGATCAAAAATTGACAACCATTGTTTATCCTTTTCTAGTTCAGATGGTAAATCAAGCTTCCGAATAGAATTTAATAGGTCATTATTTAAGAACTCCCTATCTCCCTTGACCTTATTTTTAACAAACTCAGTAGAAGAATTAGTTCTTTGTTTTAAATGGTGTACATCAAAAGTAGTTTTCCTTGCATATTCAATAATCCACAAACTTTCAAATGTATTACTAATAATATAAGATTTCATTGTCGTAAGAATATTGATAGGTTTCTCAAATCTATGAGATCCAATGGGACTATAAACTACCAATCACGATCCATGCATTACTAGTGGAGTCTTCAATAAAGGACATAGGCTCAAAGTATCTTCTAGTTCTTTTATTTTTTCCTTCGGCTTCATATTTTCTTCTTATTGTCGACCAATAGAATGCGCAAGCACCTCACCACTAGCTTGATGCAATTTCATCAACCTTAGCATTGCAACTTCAAATAAATCAACATTCATTTATGCTCAATAAATAACCTTTTTATCACAAAGTTGTAACATTTCAATCGTCAATCTCCTACTACTCTTGTCATAATTTTCATCCTACATTGTCATAAAATGATCATAAAAAACAATGTCCTCTTCGGCAATTTTCTCCATCATATTCTAATATTCTTGTAAACAAGCACTAACCCAATCAGGTAGTATAATACTATCAACTTCCATGTTCATGGCCTCTTCAATGATGCATGTTTCAGGCATAATCTTGGATCTATATTATTCAGTTGCATTCCTTCTTTCTGGAGTTAATCTATGAAAAGTCTATTCGTCATCTCTGCCACCTCATAACATATCTTGAAGCAGTTTTTTGCTTCCACTATTTTTTTTTTGTTTTCAACTAGTAGATGAAATCATACTAGAATTGTGTCTAAAGATTGATATTGTCCCATAGAATTTGTGCCTCTTTGTTTATATATTCCTTCCATTCTAATGATCACTTTTTCAATGATCTCTTCAACATCTACCACCATTTTTTGATCGTTTGTTGATACACTATGATTTTCTGCACTCTTCTCTCTAATTCTTGGAAACAAGTTTATGTACCTAATAGAACCTAATAAACTCTAGGTATTCCATGAAAATTATTCCTCTATCAAAGCCTTAAATATCTTTAGCTTCACTTAAGTTAAAAGCATCTAAATACTTTGCAAGAATGTTGGCATTAGTCATATTCTTCACAATGGCTTACCAACAACAAACAAAAAATAAATAAATTCAATTTTTCTTTTTTTGTTCAAATGCAAGTAGCCAATGACAATATTTCCTGTAGACTTCAGTAACAAAATATCTATCTACAACAAACTTCAGCAATAGAAATGGCCTATCGTCAAAACCATAAGTTCAAATAACCATGTTTCTTTCTTTTTCTTCATGTTCCCCTTTGCCAAATAAGAAAACTTTGGCCTCTGCAGATATTCGAGCATGCTCTTCTCTAGTTATCATGCAATTCACTTTCCTTACAAATACATCTTGAATTAAATAAAACATTAAATAAGGTATTTGATTCCACAATCTAGGATATTAGAACTGCATTGGTTCCTTGGAAAATTTTGAATTTGGGATAATAGGGTAACTCGTCAAACACATGTCTTGACACGAGAGTTTTTATCAAATATTCCATCATAAATAATCTATTTTTATTATATAATATATCTAACTAAACATCTAACTTATTAGAAATGGCATCACCCCAATTGAAAATATAAGTATTTTATATGTCTCATAAATCACATAGAAAATGCATCTTGGAACATTTGTTGTACTTTCTTGGCCTACTACATGGGCAAAGAGCCAATATAAATCCCTAAACAATTGCCTAAAAAAAGAAATATATATCAGAGAAAGAACGAAAGGAATCTCATTAATTGGAGAAATAAATTCTCGCAATGTCAATCCCGCCTCTTTTTCACTTTAGGAAGCTATTTGCAATGGACAATTCCAAATTCTTGCTTGGTTCGAGTAATTTGATAAAGCATATAAATTCCTTTGGATTCACAGGAACCTTTGTCACTCCTAGCTTGACTTCCCTCATTCTTAAATCAAAATTATTTGCATAGAGATAAGCAATCTCTCTGAAATCAAAGACCTCTAGAACACACCCAACCTTTTTCTAATCTAGTGCTCCAAATCTTGTTACCTTTTTTCTCTTACATTGATAGATTCACATATCACTCATACATTGTGTATGAGTGAAAGCTATCATCGATGTTGGTAAGTGAGTTAACCATATAACTGCAAATAGCAACTTTCCTTTGCTTGCTAGCCATTTTTGCTTTGCAGGAAAAGATACTCTATCAATGACTAAAATTTTCAAATCTCTTAAGTTTATAGTTAATTTTTTTTTTTATACATAAACTTGTTGTTACTATTACTCATGCAAAAAAATTTACACATGACACTCTGAATAAATAGCAATTAAAGACACCGAAGACAAATTTTCCAGAAAGTAATGGGAAAATTTTTCGCAAATCCAAAAGCAACCTACACATTTACTTCACACTTTTATCTTGCTTCAATATCATTAATATAAATGTCAAAAAAAACAAAAAATTATGACATACAATAATAGGCATTGTGTAGCGAAGTGGCAAATTTTCTAGCATGGCCAAAATTCACTGTAGTCTGGCATTTTTTGTTTCTGCAATAAAAGTATGAAATCCTATTGATTTACTTCACACTTTTATCTTGTTTCAATATCATTATTATATGTGTCAAAAGAAATATAAAACGATATACAAAAATAGGCGTTGTTTACTGAGACGTAAATTTTACTCGTACGTTCAGAAATCACCGCAATCCAATTTTTTTTGTTTTTCCAATAAAAATATGGCATCAAAAACCCCATTAACACCCAAGATCATGAAAGTTGACAGCTGTAACCTGTGGTTACAAAAGAATTTGCCATATCTTATAAGGAATGTGTTGAAATTTCCATTGTTTTTTCCATTCAAATTTCAAGTCTCATAAAACTATCACTAAATAGTGATAAATAGTAAATTGTATCAGGGTATTCACAAATAAATATTATGTGAACATGTATTCAACTACCTTCTCTCATGATTTGTCTTGAAAACTTGTCCCCACTACCATGTACAACCGAACCAATTTTTTTTTGTGAATGAATGGACACATTGTTTTAAACATTACGCTACAAAGTTAACTGTCAAGACATGTTTGAGATAGCCGAATGAAGTCGTATATATTCCCTCTCATATTCCTTTAGTATACATATTCCCCATAAAACTTGACACATAGTATTGATACAGTGGGGACCTTATTCCATGTGAACATGTTTAATTTTAAACTTTCCCATTTAGAACGTTTACAAATTCAGTTATGCGGAAACGAAATTGCATACACTTGTGAATCAAACGCCCATGCCAAGTCTATAAACATTTTTATGAATGATAGGTGTTTGGAGGACAAGGTGCACAAGGTATTTTATTTTGTATACACAAAAATAATTTAATTATTCAGAATATAAACTTTAATTTGTAATGTAACAGGCACAACTACATTTTTTTTTTGTAAAAAGCACTAGAAATAATGAGTAATTAGTGGACTAAATACTTATTATTATTATTATTATTACGCAAGATTATATTAAGTATATTTTTAATCCATGTCAACAAGTACAAGTTTTCTATGGGATAATTTATGTGTGCAACAATACATGTACATACTTGATAAATTAAATACTGAAAGCTCTAATAGTTGCTATGTTTTCTGTTAATAAGAGAACAATCATCAAAATGATAAGCAATTGCATACACCTATGAGTCAAATGCCTATGCCAAACCTATAAATATTTTTTCAAATGAAAGATGTTTGAAGGATGGAGTGCATAGGGTACTTTATTTCATATACACAAAATTAATTTAATTATTGAGAACAAAAACTTTAATTCATAATGTAACAGGCACAACTACAAAATGAAATTTGTAAAAGACACTAGAAATAAAAAATACTTTGTGGATTAAATACTTATTATTATTATTATGCAATATTATATTAAGTGTTTTTCTAACCCATGTGAACAAGTATTGATCTGTAGGAGAACATATGCATGCAACAGTGGATGTACGTACTTAGTAAATCGAATTCCAAAAGCAATAATATCTACCCACCATAGTTTTTTCTGTTATGAAGAGAAAAATCATCGAAACAATAAAAAAATTGGATGAGAGCTTTATCTTTGATAATAAAAATATTTCGTAACATGTTTCAAACAAAAAATAGCAACAGGTAGTGATTTTCTAGGCAAACAAATTAGCAAACATTTGAAATCAATACTATAGTAATGGAAAATTCCATTTAACATCAAGGAACAAAAACTAACACTCTGTACATCCACATACATTACGCACATACTAAACATTGCAATGAAAAACTTTGTGTTCCTTACTCTGCACACCCTTTCTCCTGCAACTGTTATTATTACTTGTGTCAATATCGTTACATAGAACACATTCAATAATTAGCAATTGAGCATACCAAATATAATCACAATTGCATGCATTTACTCCATATCTTGCAATTGCTTTAATATCATGGTTATACGTGTCATAAGAAACAAAAGTTTACTATACAAAATGAGTTCAAACTAGTTGTGAACATGATAATACACCATGAAACTGCAAATGCGAATAGAAAACCAGTAAACGTGAATCAGTTTAAAATCTCGCAGTATCGTAGAGCTTCTATATTTATACATTATTGCTATCATCCATGATTTGATAGAAACCTTTTGTAAAGCAACAAAACATCAGAAAATACTCCAAGTTATTAAATGCAATCTGCAAAGAGAAAATGTTATAGGATCTGCTATGTGTAATATGTAATCCATTAGAAAAGTCTCATATCGATATCAACAAATGGCTTCTTTCCTTTCACAGCCAAAGATTACAAAATGATTCCCGACTCATTTCCCCTATAAATCACCACCTGGTACATTTTTGCATCTGATATATGTCACAAAATATATGTATCTAAGATAAAGCTAACATCCAGATCTTTATATCGTTACAATGTCTTTGTTTTCATTAGTATTTAATTCACAAATGTAACAATTGGGATGAAATGACTTATTTCTTTGTATCATTACAAATAACGGTTTTTCCTCACCAAACTAGCTATTTCAAATCATTACACACTCACCTCTCTAGAAGTCACCACCAACTATTTTTTATTGTCCTGATGATTATCTTCTAATTAATAGAAAACACCATTGTGGGTAAATAACATTCCTCTTAACATTTAATTCACCGACTATGCACCTTCCCACGTATCCATTCAATTTACCCATGCATAGGTGGAATAAGAAAACCACACAACCATATATTAATAATAAGCATGATTTCCAAAGCATTAAAATATTATTCTAACGTGAAATTTGAGAACAAATAACACAAATGCATATATGTGGCACTTCAGAGGAAATCTATTGTATAGAAGAAGATTTCAAGTTTTCATTGTAGGAACCTTTGCACTTCGTACAATATATTAATAATAAAATAAAAGCTAGAAAAAAAATTACAATTAAAAGCCCCTTCCACACATCCTTCATTCCGTACAAAATCACAAATCTATCTCAAGCTTTCATTATTCGAACCTCCACACTCCTCACAATATATTAATATTAAGCATTTCAAAACAAATAACACAAATGCATATGTGTGGGACTGCATGCCAACCCATTGTGTGAAAGAATCTCCCAAGCTTTCATTGTGTGAGCCTTTGTATTTCACACAATTTATCAATAATAAATGCATTACAATTAAAATATCCTTCCACACACCCTTGATTCCACATAATTTCACAGCTGAAACCCAATCATCCAAAGCGTTGTCATTTCTTTCACTATATTTATAGGGAAACGAGTCAGCAAGAATTTTGTAATTGTTGGTAGTGAAAGGAAAGAAGGCATTCACTAATATTGATAAGCGCCTTTTCTAATCGATTATGTATTTCAAATATAAGATCATGACATCTGCGCTCTGAGCAATCTATTAATAATAAAATAACCAGTAGAAAATGCAATAAAACTAAAAGATCCTTCCACACATCCTTCGTTCAACACATCACTCATTTTGTACAAATTCACAACTAAAACCCAAAAATTTAAAAACCTCACAGTTTCTCTCACTATATTTATATGGAAATGAGTCGATGAGCATTTTGTAATTGTTGGTGGTGAAAGGAAAGAAGGAATTCACTGATATTGATAGGAGCCTTTTCTAATCAATTATCTATTTCAAGCAACAAATCATGTAACATTTTCTCTGTTAGGTCCCTATAATACTACTGTATTCCCCCATCATTATTGTCATTGTAGCACTTATTGTTATTTATGTTCCCATGTTGTCCCCATATTGTTATTATTTTCCCCATAAAAGCCCACTATTGTGATTGTTGTGCCCTTACATTATTATTGTTATGTCATCTCTGATTATATTGTGACCCCTTAGACTCCTATATAAAGAAAGGAGGTTTTTTCATTTGAATCATACAATAATTATTTGTTTATATAATGTAAAGGAGGTTTCCCCCTCGAAAGAGGCTAATTTTTAAGTCGTTGATCTATCTCTTCTTCTATTTTGTGAGTTCATTGCATAACATTTGGCATCAGAGCTTTGGATTCTAGAGTTTCGCTGCTTCAAACAGGTCCTCTTGAAATTTTCACTATAGCTATCTTCCTATGAAGATTCAAAAGCTACAAAAACACCCATTTGAGAATTAATCTTGATGAACGTCATGTATGCATTTCAAATCTTGTCTCACTATATTTTCAGATATATGATCCAAGGAAGTTAGGCTTTTTGTAGGCTCTTGAATTCCATCTCAAATAGGCGACCTTGGGAAAATAGTCATAACTTTTTATCTGAGCATCAGATTAGAATTTCATAAAAAGTGACAAATAGAGGTCTAACTATAGTTTTCTAGGTATCATTTTTAGGTCTGAAGGTAGAAACAATGACATGTGGAACTTCATACAAGTTCGCTCTACTGAACGAGTCTATAATCAGGTCATTGTGGGAGATTGGGCATAACACTTCCTTGGAGAATCCAATCTCAATGAGAATTGTGGGGTTGAAAATGGGACTCAGAGGTCTACCACAAGATAAAATTTTAGACCTTGGAGATCCACAATTATATAGATACAATAGATTCAATATCAAGCTCCTACAAAGAGAAAAAAAAAAGGTGTGTATTTCTTTAAAATTTGCATAAGTTTTGTTTGAAAAAATAATTTGAAGTGATTCAAAGAGCATAGTGAAGCATAATAATCATTATTTGATGCCCCGAAGAAAGGAAATGGAAAGACCTAGTAAGAAACCTGAAATTTCTACCATGAAGCATGAAGAAGAAGAAGAAATGCAACACGATATATTTAAATTACGAGACCAAGTGCAACAATTTTCGCTCTCACAAAGAGTAACCAAAAATGAAATGGAAGCTAAGATGGATGGTTTCAAGAATAGCTTAAAATCAGACATGGAAGGATTGAAGAATGACATTAAAGTTAATATGAATGACATGAAAGATAATATGGAATATTTTAAGAATGGTTTAAAAGCAGACATGGAAGGTTTCAAGGAAGGTTTGACAAGGTTGCTACAAGAAATTCTTCCTAATGGTGAAAAGGTATTAGATGAAACTCATGATGAGAACAAAAGAAATGTTAATCATGATTTCGTAGACTCTAACATTGGATCAAAGACCAACCATGTTCCAAATATCGATATGAGGAAGTTTGATGACAATGATCTCGTAACATGGATACTATAGATGCAGCAATATTTCGATCTCCATATTGTGCAAAACACACAAAAGATATGCATTGCAACTTTATATTTGGAAACCAATCAGTTTGTATGGTATCAATGGATTTTCTCTCGTAAAAAAATTGTCAGTTGGTCAATTTTTACAGAGGAACTGATTATCACATTATGAGGATACAAAAAGAAACACCTTCTTTAGTCAATTGATAAATATCAAACAAAAGGTTTCAATGGTGGAGAATGTTGAGAACTTCCAAAAATTGAATATAAGGGTAAATTATATTCCAGAGAAGCATAGGATTGATGTGTTCATAGGGACTTTAAGGATAACATCAAACATGAGGTTTGCCTTTTGGAACATGATTCATTGGAAAAGGCATTTAGGTTGGCAAGAAAAATTGAAAGCAAAATTATGACAACAAGGAAGCCTACCACTCACAACTATAAAGATGGAAGTGTTGCTTCCCCTATCCTTCCACAACCTACAATGTTGACACCACAACAATAGGAATAAAATAGAGCAAAAGGATTTCTTTATGGTTGTGATAGAAAATACACTAAAGGTCATAAGTGTGCTGAGAAGAAATTATTTTGCATAGATTATGAAGAGGAGGAAGAAAAGGAGCAAGAAACATCAAAAGAAAAGGGCATACACTAGGAAACAACCCTAGAGAAAGAAGAAATGAATCTGACCATATCTTGTAATGCATTGGCAGAAATTACTACTCCTCAAACTCTCAAGATAGAAGGATATATCAAGAAGAAAAAGATAATAGTGTTGATTGATTCGGGTAGTACCTATAATGTTATTCATTGTAAGATAGCCAAGGAATTTAATTGCTTCCTATATCCAACACCAGTGTATCAAGTGATGGTTGCAAATGGAGGAACCATAAATTGCTTTGGAAAGTGCCACAATATCAAATTATCCATGGGAGAATATGTATTGAATAGTCCAATGCTTTCCATTCAAATGGGTGGTATCGATGTTGTACTAGGAATCCAATGGATAAAATCTTTGGGTACAATAGCTTTTGATTTTAAAGAAGAACTCTTGAATTTTTTTTGGGAACAAAAGGAAGTTGAATTAAGGGGTATCTTAGGGAAACTAGGAAAGATAATCAGCTCTAACGACATGACAAATCTTCTAAAGAAAGAACAATGGGTCATAATTCCACAATTTGTTCACTAGAGGTTCCCACATTGAAATCATCTATTTCTCTAGATCTCCAAAAAGTCTTGGACAATCATTCCAAGGTATTTGAGACTCCCAAAGGCATCCCACCTATTCATGATCATGACCATTCTATTCATTTGATTCTAGGAAGTGTTCCTCCAAACAGCAGGCCTTACAGATATCCCTATGCCCAAAAGAGTGAAATTGAGTGTATGATTGCAGAAATGCTAGAGGCTGGTATAATTCAACCTAGTCAAAGTTATTTCTCTGCTCTAGTAGTATTGGTGCATAATGTTAGAGTCAGTATTTTCATACTGCCATCAGTGATTAAAACTCCTCTTTTATATCATATTAGTGTCCCATGTTTAAATTTTTGTCATTCCACCTAGGTCCTCATGAAAAACATTTACTCTTTGATGGTAGCCCAAGTCAAAATCCCACTCTCCCTCAAAAAATCAATATTTGTTGGCCCATATTCCTGTGTATTACTAAGAATACATTCATTTTAAAAGCTCATTTCATCATGTATTATGTCAGTCAAGTCTACATGAAGTCTGGTTATTCAAGGTCCCATTAGGTCACCAGGTTTTATTCCTCCATGGTCCAGTAAAAAACACCATTCAATGCATAAGGCGAGAAAAAGCATGAGAGTGAAAGAAATGATATCCATTTTTCTTTCAAAGAGGATTTGCAAACATGTAAGTATGGTTTCTAGAGCTCTAATTTTCATTCCAAAAGTATAAGTTATGTTTCAAATTGTACTTTTATTTCAAAAAGAGAGATGTGATAATTTAATTTTATTTAAGTAATTTTATGTTTATCATATGTAATAAGTCACTATTCCTAGCTTTTTACTCAAACCCTATTGCCAATATCATCCAAGCAATATTAAAAATTAAATATTTCCAAAAATCCAGCATCATCCACCTGCAAAGGAAAAATTCAGAAAGGAAATTAGCAAAGAGGTCAAAAAGGTAAAATGAAAAATTAGAAAGTGGGTTTTAAATTTAAAAAATCAAATTCACTCTGCTATAAAGGACTTCTGGGCTTCAAACTCAGCCTCATTTGCCTCGTACCATTGATTGAGAAAACCCCAAGAGACCCTTTTTACGGTTCTGGGCAAAAATCAACAGAATAGAGCAGGTGCTGCGCGTTTTCTTCTAGCGTTGCACGTTCTCTTCTGGCGCTACACGTTTATCCAATGCTACGCTTTCCATTAAGGTGCTGCACGCTTTCCTGAGACACTGCGCACTCTCCATTGACGCTACACATTTGTCCATGAAGGCTACAGTCATCTCCTCAGCTCCTCAAAAGTGCATTAAACCTTCAAACAAGTAAGTAGCAACTAAGGAATCTGTTTTCCTTCCTCCTCAAGTCACTCCCAAAGTATTTGAAAGGTTTAATTGAAGATTTGGTTTATTTTATATCTAAACCCTAGATCTCCCCCAAAAACTACCTTTCACTCTTAATCCATTTTATACACTCCCCTACACCTTTCCCTTTCCCTAAACCTTTTTATCGTAGATACCCTCTAACCCTTTGTCCCAAAACCCTAAGTCCTAGGTGACACAACTACCTAGGCTCCCAAAGCCCCTATATTGCAAACAATTTCCCCCCATCCCCAAGCTATCATACTACTACCCTATATCCCCCTCCATCATGTTGGGTTGTGTTATATTATTTCCACGACTAACTGACGTAGTTTACGGGGGGGTTAGAGGGGGCAAGAGCCACCCCTTTGTTGCGTTGACTGTGCAACGGGGGGGTCACGGGGGGATGACAGCCCCCCCTATACAGGGAGTTTGACAGGGGGCGGTTAGCCCCCCTCTATGGGGTCTGGGTCAGCACCCTGGGGAAAAAAAATTTGGACCCTATATTAGGTTGGGCGAACCTACTTATGGTTTTGGACATGATGGTTTTTGGTCCATGGTATTAGATGCTTTGACATGTATAAATATGTATTGTAACATGTTGTGGCCACCAACAACCCCCCTCCTTATTTAGTATTAGCAATAACACTAGGTAAGTGGGGACCTTTAGTAAAAATTCAAAAAATTCAATTAAGACTTATGTATTATACTCCTTAAGAAAAAATCGCATCGCGCGAAGAAGATAGGACATTTCCTTATGAGTAAAACGATAAATTGCGAGAGTGCGACACGAATTCCATCGCATCGCATGCATTAAGAAAAACTCATATTCGAAAACCTTAAAAAATCGTCGATGGCCGATATGCGACATCGCATATCGCAATATCGCATAAAAAACACGTAACCATTTAACGATTATAACAAATCTGCGATTTTGCGATAACGCGATACTGCGATCGGCGATCTTGCGATCGCACGATATAGTAATCTGCGATTCTGCGATAAACGTGATCGGGCAACCCTGCGATAACACATCTTAATGAAAATGCGATAACGCGATACTGCGATGCTGCGATGCGAATCACAGAAATTGTCCATCGCAAATTTTCTCCGGCTCAACATTCAAGAAAAGTTGTCCATAAACCAAAAATTGGATACACGCCTTAAAGAAAATTAATGAATGTACGCCAAGTGTTAATAAAAGGCAGTTTTGTGTTTTTTGAAGAGTTAGTTCATGTCAGGTGGCATGTTTTTTGTACATCCGTAGAGCTCAGAGCTTTCTCGTCGGTTTTTATTATCATTACTCTCTCCTTATGTGTGAACTGCAGGAACAAAATACAGAAACAATATGAAGCAATGTGCAAGGAGCGATTAAGGAAAAGCGTAAAGCTCCAAAAGCTCGGAAGCAGAGAAGAGATGCCCTCATGAATGGATACCGCATGCAACAAAGCCGCAAATTCCAGAGCGCTACTGAGCTATCCATTACAGATCTGTGAGTCAGAGCCATGGTTGAATGAGTAGTTGAACAATGCTGATATTAACAGGCAATTTAACGCTCAAGGTTAGAAGCTCACAAAAGCAGCATCTTTACAAAATTTTGAAGCTTATACCCGGTGAAAGAAAAGCACTAAAGGCGAAAAATGCACCAGAAAGGCCCGGATCAAAGAACGGAGGCAGTTTCCGATGCGCGATTAGCGCTAATCGTGCATCGCTGAGAAAATTGCTCAAAAAGCAAAGTCCCTAGCTGCTCAGTCATTCATAAGACTGGAAATGCAAGAAAGCAAAGGCAGAGGCAATTTGAGGGTTAACCAAGTGGAATTTGGGTTATTACTGAGCATACACAGTAAATCCACATAGCCAGAGATGATTCTCAAGTATATCTTCTATTTTGCTGAAAAAATGGTGCCAATGCTTGCCATTTCTGTTTTCTTAGCTCAACCAAAAGCGGAAGACAGTCAGCCGACTCTACCTAGGCAAATATTGAATGCTCGCAACATTAAGGAGCAAATGCAGAAATAGTTAGATATTAGATTTAATTTTTAGAAATAACTTTGCTTAGAAAAAGGGCGGTCATTTAAACCGTATCCTGAATCTGTGTAATTAAGTTATTTAGTTAGTAGTATTTAAACCCTTCTCATGCATTTAGAGAAGGGTCCAAAAATTTATCAAAAACTTTTCCTCAGGACATGCGCTTTTGCACCCTCAGAGGAGGTTTCGGTGAATGAATGGATCAAGATTTGTTGATGTTTGCATTTGATATCTGCTACTGATTTTGCACTTCTGTACTCTTAGTAGATGTTAGAGCAAGGAGAGATAAATCATTGTTGCTTGAAGCTTATGAGTAGGACAAGTCATAAATGGTACTTTTATCTCTTGACCATTTCTACTTATATGTTAAAGTGATATACAGTTTTTAGTTGTTTATATGTTATTGCATGAATGCTTGAGTTACCATTTGGCACTTTTGTACGGTGGTAGCTATTTATTTATGTTTAATGTATGAATAGCTTATTATGCGATATGTTGTTCACAACTGTTTTGCCTAACTTTTTATGCAAAATAGTTCATCTTAATTGATTTCCTTTCTTATAATCGTTGAATGATCTTTATTACCAGTTGTTATTTGAAATCTCTTTAGATCGCATAATAAAAGAGTTACATCCTGGGTTAGCATAGATTAGATGTGCTGTTTTTATTAGATTACAATAGCATAGAATTACATTAAAGTTTGAATTAGAATAAATTAGATAGTTACTGTTAGATCAGCAACATCCAATTCTACACACACACACCCATAGATTGGGAAACTGGTCCCATTATCCCCAGTCGGACCCGCTATACCAAACAGATAAGGAACTGCCAACCAAGGTCTGGACCGGGCGGGTATCCCCCTTGTTGTCGACCCGATTTTCGGGGCTTCAACATATTTGGCGCTAGAAGGAGGGCCTGAACTATGAATGGCAAGTAAATCCAAATCTGAATACCATTCTGAGAGTAAATCGCCCTCATCATCTCCCCCGACTTCCCCATTACATTTAAATCCAGAGTCAGAAGTCGCTCGAGTATCAACCGCTACTACACACCCTGATATTTCAAACCAATCTACCATTGAACCTCCTGAAGTCGAATCCCTGATTCACAAACTTCAGTGATTTTCCATCTCCCCTCAAAGGTCTGATAAATCTCAAGGCAGCGTGACTTCGCAGTACAACCCTGCTCATCCCCTGACCAGGCTAAAGAGTGAAAAGTTTGGCGTTCAGCCAACCGAATTACCTCTTCCCACCAGGAAAAGAGCAAGGAAATCACCGCAAGAGTCTGACAGTGAGACTCTTTCGTCTGCATCATCCATCTCAACTACTTCACCGCGAAGTCAACCATCCACACCTCCACTCCAGATCATCGTCCATCCGTCCACTGGAACCCCCACAACCCCTCTTCAATCATCTATGATCATAGTATCCTCATCCTCCCAGCCACAGGGATCACCTTCTGCACTTTCCTCTATTAGCAGTTCAACAATGGCCCAGTCTCCATGGAACAATCGTGGGGCAGTCTTAATGCCTGCACCCTTGAGTCAAATACCGGCCCATCCTAAGAAATGGCTGCCTAAATTCAATCCCGAGGTAGGCATGCTAGTAGAAGAGCACATAAACAACTTCATGCTTTCCATTAATCTCAATGGAGTTACTAATGAAGATGCTGTTGTTCGGATTTTTCCCTATACACTGCAAGGGACAGCTGGGTCATGGTACTTTTCATTACCCTCCAGATCCATCACAAGTTGGGAAATCTTCCAGGACCAATTCCTAACCAAGTTTGGTGATGACAGATCAACGGCAACATTAATCAATGACCTATCCAATCTTAAAGCCGAAGCTAAAGAGCCTATCAAGGATTTCAATTTATGGTTCAACAAAATTCCTACTACTTCCCAGCCCAGCGAAGAAGTACGATGTGAATGGTATATTACCGCTCTGCCATCGAACATAACAATCTTCGTGGACAGGGCAAATAAAATAACCTTAGCTGATAACATGAAAGAGGTGATAGCAGTAGAAAAACGAATAATAGCCCTGGAAAGAGATCCACGATAGAGGAACGTAAGTCCAAAAAAGTCACCTTCAAGGAAGACTCCAAGAAGAAACAAGCAAAAGATCCTTTTGATTTGGAAGGATTGCAGAAAGTTCTAAAGACCATGTCCAATGAGATGGTCAACATAAAAAAGCAAGTAGCAGAAACTTCTTCGAAAAAGCCCTACAGAGATTTAAAATAGGTCCTTCAACGGATGCAAAGCCACCCAATGCCATTTCAAATGCTGAATCTGAGGAAGAGGAAGAAGAAATTGCCACTAAAGGGCAGACCGATGACAAAGAAGTTGTGGAATTACAAGGAATGTGGGATTTCATCCTCCCACAAGAATAAGATCAAGAAGTATTTCCAGTTAGCACACGAAGCAAAAATCAGCTTGATCCTCCCCAAACTACCCCTAAGCAGAAGAGCGCAAGCTCTGCAACAAAGGATAAAGTCACTACAAAGAAAACGACAACTAAAGCGACTCAAACTAGCCCAGTCTAAGCAGATGAAAGGACTCCATCGAAAACACTGATAGTGTCGGATGAAATGGAGTACAATATTATTGATGACATGAAGAAGACTAGGGCTAATATCACCCTTTACAAACTAAGCAAATTAAAACATCAACAGAAGATAATGATGAAAGAATTACGTGCCGTGCCAGTTGCACCTTTGCCTGCCGTTGTACTTTCTCAAGCTTCCCATAACATGGGAAGACCTCCAACTAACGCGATCAATAAAATTGATCCAAATGACATCGGCTTGATTGGAGGAAGATCAAGATCTCACACTCCCCTTTTTCTCCTTACTTATGAAATATTCAATAAAAATGTGCACAATTGTTTGGTAGATTCTGGTGATTCATCAAATATTTTACCCAAATCTATATGTGCCAAGTTAAATATTCAACCATAGAAATCCACAGTGCGCATAGTTCAGCTCGATCGATCTCAAGTCGAAGTGATCGGCGAACTAAATCAAGTAACAATAAGATTGTCATCCAACCCTTAGGTATGTCAGGTTATTGACATTTTAGTTGCTGATATCCCAGAATTCTATGGCTTAATTCTTAGCAGGGATCGGTTCGAGAAACTCCATGGATACTTCGCAACCGATTGGTCGCACATGTGGCTGCCCTACAATGGTAAACCGAATCAAATAAAAGTTGAACGAGAGCTACACCAGAAGTACATAGTAACGAAGTTAGAGGGAGAAAATGAACTGATAGTGTATAACAGCAGTATCATTGGCAATTACTCGGTAGATTCTTTCCTCGGCAATTTCAATGCTCATGCGTCACCCTATTTAGAAAACTTTGTTTTGTCCCAAGTTGAAAATTTTTCTCAACCCAGGTAACCGTTGGTGTCTCTGCTCTAGCTATTTAAACAGGCTTAGCTGGATCTGTTCTTCAACTTGTCCTGACGATGAACCACACTGGTTGGTTCGAAAAGCGTCGACAAATGGTTTCTCATGTGATTTTCGCCGAAAAATCTATCATAAAGTTCGAAATGCATCAATTTTTTAGATAAACCTGTAAATAAATCTTTGTTTTGGAAATTATTTTTTGATGGCTCTAGATCTAACGAAGGAGCAGGAGCAGGATGCGTTCTGATTAGTCGAGAAGGAGAAAAAATCATGCTCACATGTAGACTCGAATTCGATTGCACAAACAATACAGCAGAATACGAGGCTTTGGTTCAAGGCCTGTACAAAGCAATCGGGTTAGACGTCAAGTATCTTCAAGTTTTTGGAGACTCTGAGATTGTGGTTAAGCAAGTACGTAACACTATACATTGCTTATCAGGTCACTTAAAACACTATCAATCTTTAGTACAAGATCTGACTGAGCATTTCATAGCGTTTAATATTTCTTCAATCCCCAGACTCAAAAACACTAGTGCAGACCTTATGGCTAACGTAGCTTCTAAGCTTATTCCCTCCGAAGATTTTAGTCCAGATAGATTCTCAATAGAATTAATCTTTAGACTATCCATTCCTAACAACATCACAAATTGGAGAGTATTCAATGATGATGTTGATATTGTAAATTTCCTCACGTCTGAAGGATCCTACTCCAATCAAATAATTGACGAAGACCAGCATGATCGAAAATTGCAACAAAATAGCACTAATAATGCTATACCTAAGTCGGTGGTCAAGTTAGAAGACTTATACGATTTGAAAGATCGGTTTAAGAGGTCTACCAATTCAAAACTCTACAGTTCAACCTTGAACTATGAATTAGTTAACCTAGGGACCGATACTAAACCACAAAACATTCATCTAGGCCTCGGCCTAGCCCCTGAAGAGAAACTAGCATATATTCGTCTTTTGAGACAATATAAAAATGTTTTTGCCTGGAATTATGATGAGCTGAAAACATACGACACTTCTATCATCCAGCATACTATTCCTATGATTGATAACGAAAAACCTGTCCAACAAAAGCTGAGAAAGATCCACCCCAATTTAGAAAATCAGATAAAAATTGAGCTCAATAAGTTACTGAAAGCCAGGATAATCTTTCCCGTCAGACATTCCAAATGGGTCTCCAATATGGTACCCATTAGAAAGAAAAACAGAGATATTAGGATCTGCATTGACTTTCAGAACCTTAACAAAGCCTGTCAAAAAGACAATTTTCCTCTTCCACCTATGGAGCAGATACTGCAGGCAGTGGCGGGCTCAGAACTAATGTCTTTCTTGGATGGATTTTCAGGATACAATCAAGTGTTGGTACATCCTGATGATCAGTTGAAAACCACATTCAGAACTAAATGGGGCACATACGCATATCGGAAGATGCCATTTGGTTTGATTAATGCTGGTGCCACTTTTCAGAGAGCCATGGACATCGCATTCAAAGGTTTAGTCAATGAATCTGTAGTAATTTATTTGGATGATATAACAGTGTACTCCAAGAAGTGAAGCGACCATCTCAAAGACCTGAAACTAATCTTTCAATGGTGTTTAAGGTATGGAATTTCACTTAACCCAAAGAAATATTTTTTCGCGCTAAGTGAAGGGAAACTTCTAGGATTCATAGTGTCAAAATCTGGTATTTACATTGATCCCGACAAAATCAAAGAAATTTTTGAAATATCCCTACCTCATAACAAAAAAGCCATGCAATCTTTCCTTGGTCAAATCAATTTTGTAAAGAGATTTGTTCCAGACTTTTTGCGAATCGTGTCTCCTTTGCAAACCATGATTAAAAAGAATTCAAATTTTAAATGGGGTCAAGATGAACATGAAGCATTCAACCTGATCAAGCAAGCTATTATTAATGCTCCATCTTTAGCAACCCCTAATTTTTCAGAATCTTTTATTTTATACACATTTGCCTCAGATAAATCATATGTTGTGATTCTAACTCAAGTGAATCAAGAAAAAGCGGAAGCTCCAATTGCGTTTTTTAGCTCAAATTTACAAGGTGCTGAACTCAATTATTCAGACGTGGAGAAACAGGCTTATGCTGTTTTCAAAGCGGTCAAATACTTCAGACCTTTCTTACTTAAAACCCATACTAAGATCATAGTACCATTTCCAGTGGTAAGGAATCTTCTAGTATAGAAGGATGTGGGTGAGAAAAGGGCCAATTAGGTTACTGCCTTACAGGAATACGACCTTGAGATAAAACCAGCAAACATTGTAAGAGGTCAAGGCTTCTGCAAAATGCTGGCCGGAGCATCGCAAATTTCTGAAATTCCATCTGAAGAGGTACAAATGTGTGAGGTAAGCCTAAACGATGCAGAATCATTATATGTTGATATCATTTATTATCTTAAGAACGGGTATGCCCCTTCACACCTTGATCATACTAAGAAAAGAGCTCTCAGGTTGAAAGCTAAACAATATCAGCTCATAAATGATATTCTTTTTAGAAAAAATTATGATTATGTTCTTCTTAGGTGTCTTGAAAAAACTGAAGCTGAAAAATTTTTGCAGGAACTCCACGATGGGCCAGCAGGCGGACACTATGCTGGAGATGCTACTGCACATAAAATATTACGCACAGGATATTACTGGCCCACGCTGTTCAAAGACTCGCACAGTTACGTGAGAAGATGTCAAGTCTGCCAAACTACTGCTGGAAGACAGAAGAAGCCATCCCTGCCACTACAGCCGGTAAACATCGAGCAACCTTTCAGTTAGTGGGGCTTGAACATAATAGGTGAGATCGTTCCTCACTCTTCTAAACAACATAGATAAATTCTCACGGCAACAGATTATTTTACTAAATGGGTAGAAGCAGTTCCGCTCAAGACAGCTAATTCTGAAAATATTATTGATTTCATAGATCAATTTATAATCACTAGGTTTGGATTGCCATCCGCTTTAATGTTTGATAATGCATCATACTTTTCTGGAAATGTAATGACTGAATTTGCACTTAAAAGAGGATTCAAACTTAAATATTCGGCCAATTACTATCTGCAAGGTAATGGGTTAGCTGAGTCAACAAATAAAAACCTAATCAGGATTATTAAAAGAACAGTTGACCAGAATCAAAAGAATTGGCACAAAGCTTTGGTATATGCTTTATGGGCAGATAGAATAACGCAAAAGCTTCAATCGGAACTTCTCCCTTTAATTTAGTTTATGGGAAAGAAGTGGTTCTTCCGACTCACTTAGCCATTCCCTCTTTTTCTTTAGTACAATACATTGATGAAGTACCCACTTCCTCCTTACAGCTGAGACAAATGGAAATAATTAAATTAGAAGAGCAATGAGAACAAGCTAAGAAAACGCATGCTCATCATCAAGCGCTAGTGAAATCCTCTTTTGATTCAAACATAATGACCAGAAAAGATTTTCAGATGGGAGATTTAGTTTTAAAGTGGGATAGGGCTCATGAAGAAAAGGGCAAACATACAAAATTTCAAAGGATGTGGCTTGGTCCTTTTCAGATTGTTGAAGTCATAGGTCCATCAACATTTGTGTTACAGGATTTAGCATGTAAAAGGGATCCTTTGCCTGTTAATGCACAAATTCTAAAGAAATATTTTCATAGAAGATTATTCTTCTATTTTTGTAGAATAATTTTTCTTTTCGTAATAAAACCAGTTGTGAGTGGTTACATTAGGTATTTACGAAAAAGACACCAATTCTCTTTCATATTTAGAGCTTTTCGCTTGTATAAATAGCAAATCTTTTGGAAAACTGATCTTTATTATTGACAGATACAGTTAAAAACTTTAGCCTAGATATGATACTAGTTTCAACTTCAAAAATTTTGATGAAAGCAACCTTTAGTGAAGAAATTGTTTTATATCAGCACAATGAAAGGTATCAATAACAAAATGAAGATTCTCTGTAGAATAGCTGTTTCCAAAAACTCTATTATTGTCGTCCAGAGCTATCTTAAGGAAACAATGACTTCCTCCCTGCTAAGGAAAATCGCAGCTTTCAGAGGGATAATCCAAGGATACATTATATCTTGAAGAATAAGAGGTCTCATCACGAGCCGGCTTATCATGATCACAGATATTATAACTTGCTAACTTTGCCAATATTGTCTACCACAACAGGGCAACGACTCAAGATTGTTGCAATCAAGAGACAAGGGGTCTCATCACGAGCCATCTTGTTCAGCAAAGTTATGAATCGAGTGAGTGACTGTGTCATAATTTGGCTACCAAACCAAGACATTGTTCTTTAAGAGTAAAAAGAAAATCAAAGCAATAAGTATGAAATTGGATTTTTCTTTGAAAGCTGTAGGTCACCTTGAGTAGGATACAGGATCATTGCTAGGTAACAGGTAACCCTGTCAAGGCTATAAATGCCTGCTGGCAGCAAAGGCTCTACCTATGACAAATGAGCATATTTAAAACTGGTATACAGAGGAGAATTTATTTTATCTTTACAAGACCAAGTAATGGCTGATATAAATACAAGGACTAGCCTGAGGAAGCAAATAATTAGAATAGAAAGAGGTTGAAACAAAATATCATTGACAGTTTAAAGCATAATGTACTCTATCTTTCCATAACAAAGTTTAATTTTCTAAAAAAATTTCTATTTTGGAAGTTTGAAAAATTCAATAGAAAAACAGAGATAACTGGTCATTCCAAGTGAATCGCCAATTGTTGTGGCCACCAACAACCCCCCTCCTTATTTAGTATTAGCAATAACACTAGGTAAGTGGGGACCCTTAGTAAAAATTCAAAAAATTCAATTAAGACTTATATATTATACTCCTTAACAAAAAATCGCATCACGCGAAGAAGATAGGACATTTCCTTATGAGTAAAATGATAAATTGCGAGAGTGGGACGCGAATTCCATCGCATCGCATGCATTAAGAAATGCTCATATTTGAAAACCTTAAAAAATCGCCGATGGCCGATATGCGACATCGCATATCACAATATCGCATAAAAAAACACGTAACCATTTAATGATTGTAACAAATCTGCGATTTTGCAATAACGCGATACTGCGATCGGCGATCTTGTGATCGTGCGATACAGCAATCTGCAATTCTGCGATAAACGTGATCAGGCAACCCTGCAATAACACATCTTAATGAAAACGCAATAATGTGATACTGCGATGATGCGATGCTGCGATGCAAATCGTAGAAATTGTCCATCGCAAATTTTCCCCGGCTCAACATTCAAGAAAAGCTGTCAATAAACCAAAAATTGGATACGCACCTTAAAGAAAATTAATGAATGTACGCCAAGTGTTAATAAAATACAATTTTGTGTTTTTCGAAGAGTTAGTTCACATCAGGTGGCATGTTTTTTGTACATCCGTAGAGCTCAGAGCTTTCTTGTCAGTTTTTATTATCATTACTCTCTCCTTATGTGTGAACTGCAGGAACAAAAAACAGAAACAATATGAAGCAATGTGCAAGGAGCGATTAAGGAAAAGGGTAAAGCTCCAAAAGCTCGGAAGTAGAGAAGAGATGCCCTCATGAACGGATACCGCATGCAACAAAGCCACAAATTCCAGAGCGCTGCTGAGCTATCCATTACAAATCTGTCAGTCAGAGCCATGGTTGAATGAGTAGTTGAACAATGCTGATATTAACAGGCAATTTAACGCTCAAGGTCAGAAGCTCATGAAAGCAGCATGTTTACAAGATTTTGAAGCTTATACCCAGTGAAAGAAAAGCGCTAAAGGCGAAAAACACACCAGAAAGGCCTGAATCAAAGAACAGAGGCAGTTTCCAATGCGCGATTAGATGCGCGATTAGCGCTAATCGCGCATCGCTAAGAAAATTGCTCTAAAAGCAAAGTCCCTAGCTGCTCAGTCATTCATAAGACCGGAAACACAAGAAAGCAAAGGCAGAGGCAATTTGAGGGTTAACTAAGTGGAATTTGGGTTATTACTGAGCATACACAGTAAATCTACATAGCCAGAGATGATTCTCAAGTATATCTTCTATTTTGCTAAAAAAATGGTGCCAGCGCTTGCCATTTCTGTTTGCTTAGCTCAACCAAAAGCAGAAGATAGTCAGTCGACTCTACCCAGGCAAATATTGAATGCTCGCAACATTAAAGAGCAAATGCAGAAATAGTTAGATATTAGATTTAATTTTTAGAAATAATTTTGCTTAGAAAAAGGGTGATCATTTAAACCGTATCCTGAATTTGTGTAATTAAGTTATTTAGTTAGTAGTATTTAAACCCTTCTCATGCATTTAGAGAAGGGTCCAAAAATTTATCAAAAACTTGTCCTCAGAACATGCACTTTTGCACCCTCAGAGGAGGTTTTGGTGAATGAATGGATCAAGATTTGTTGATGTTTGCATTTGATATCTACTACGGATGTTGCACTTCTGTACTCTTAGTAGATGTTAGAGCAAGGAGAGATAAATCATTGTTGCTTGAAGCTTATGAGTAGGACCAGTCATAAATGGTACTTTTATCTCTTGACCATTTCTGCTTATATGTTAAAGTGATATACAGTTTTTAGTTGTTTATATGTTATTGCATGAATGCTTGAGTTACCATTTGGCACTTTTGTATGGTGGTAGCTATTTATTTATGTTTAATGTATGAATAGCTTATTATGCGATATGATGTTCACAACTGTTTTGCCTAACTTTTTATGCGAAATAGTTCATCTTAATTGATTTCCTTTCTTATAATCGTTGAATGATCTTTATTACTAGTTGTTATTTGAAATCTCTCTAGATCGCATAATAAAAGAGTTACATCCCGGGTTAGCATATATTAGATGTGTTGTTTTTATTAGATTACAATACCATAGAATTAGATTAAAGTTTGAATTAGAATAAATTAGATAGTTACTGTTAGATCAGCAACATCCAATTCTACACACACACACACCCATAGATTGGGAAACTGGTCCCATTATCCCCAGTCAAACCCGCTATACCAAACGGATAAGGAGCTGCCAACCAAGGTCCGGACCGGGCGAGTATCCCCCTTGTTATCGACCCGATTTTCGGGGCTTCAACATAACATTGAAAGGAATAGAATGAAAATCAAGCTACTCGTCCCGGTTTTTGGATCCAGGGGAAAATCTTTGTGTATATATGTTTTATGTGTTATGTTCTCGCATTGTTTATTTTATGTGTTTTAGAATTCGCATACAAGTAATTTCTGTATGGGGTTAAGACCTACATTTGGTATCAAAGCTGTTTTGGCTTCTAGGGGATGCCTTTTTTGCTGAGGGGTTTCACTCAGGCTAGTGGTAGACCCTATTCAGTGGGAGATCTACGAGATCGATTCTAGTGGTGAAAGAAGATGGTGAGGAGTGGAAAGATAAATATCGAGAAATTTAATGGTTAGAGTTTTGAGTTATGGAAACTCAAGATGGAGGATCTGTTGGTGGATAAAGATCAGTGGATCGCGATAGATCCAAGTACTAAACCAATGAGAGTGTCCAATTAAGAATGGAAGAAGTTGGGTCAGAAGGCAAAGAGCACAATATGATTGTGTATCTTAGATTCAGTATTATTAAATGTATCAGGGGAAGCTAAAATGAGGGCTTTGTGGGACAAGTTAGGGACTTTTTACCAATCTAAGTCTCTGGTGAATAAATTGTTCCTATGGAAAAAGTTGTATAACCTAAGATGAAAGATGGAGACCCGGTGACTGAGCATCTGAATGCATTTAATACTATGGTAAGTCAGTTATTATCTGTTGATATTAAAATTTCAAATGAAGATAAGTGCATTAGTTTGTTGTGTTCTCTACCAGATTCATGGGATAGTTTAGTTATTGCAATAGGTAGCAATGCAACTGCTTTGTAGTTTGTTGACATAGTCTCATCCTTGCTAACAGAGGAGATGAGATGGAAAAATATTGAGAGCCAAAATGGTGATGCCTTGTTTGTACAAGGATGGTCCCATATTAGAAGCAAAAATAAGTCATCAAGCGGGAGATCTAAATCTCCAGGAAACCAGTAAAGGTGGTGTGCTAGAAATGCGAAAAGGAAGGGCACTACAAAAGGGACTGTAAATCTAAAGCTTCTGACAAAGGAAAGGGATCTGATGATGCTCCTTCTGCAGAGGCGAAACCACCTCAGATGAAGGTGGGGATGTGTACTTGGCTTCTTCAAGTACATACATAGATCATGAGGCATGGTTGATTGACTCAGGTGCATCCTTTCACTTCACTCCCCATAGAGAGTGGTTCTGCGAGTATGAGAAATACGATGGTGGTGATGTCTTCTTAGGGGATGATAGGAAGGCTAGAATCGTTGGTCGCGGAAAAGTAAAGTTGAAGTTGCAAGGTGAAAGGGTTAGAAAACTTCCGGGTGTTCTGCATATTCCTGCATTGGCCAGAAATCTGATTTCTATAAGCAAGTTGGATGATGCAGGTGTAAAAATAGTGTTCGAGAAGGATACCTGCAAGATGGTTCGGGAGCACTGGTATTGATTCAAGGAGTTCGGATTGGAACTCTGTACAAGCTGCAAGGTAGCACTATTGTTGATGGGTGCAATAGTTCTGTGGTTCCTGAAAGTGGAGCAAAAAATATAGTGGTCTCTCAAGAGAATACCATGTTGTGGCATCAAAGGCTTCGACATATTAGAGAGAAGGGCTTTCGAATACTTCATGGTAAAGGTATGGTAGAAGGTAGGAGTAAAAGCTCTCTGGATTTTGATTTCTGTGAAAATTGTGCAAATGGGAAGCAGAATCAGGTGAGTTTCCCCTCTGGTGGTAAGAGGGCGAAATAGATATTAGAGCTTGTGCACAGTGATGTGTTAGAACCTGTAAAGGTTGCATCACTGGGTAAGTCTATGTACTATGTATCATTTATATATGACTTCTCAAGGAATACATGGATATTGTTGTACCTTAAGAAACCAATTTCTTGGCTGTGTAGAAATTGTGGTTAAGACATTAATGATTGTAATTACTGTCACTTGATTATATGTTGGGTTCTCAAATGAAGGACCTAGAAAACTTGATTTTTAACTATTAATACACATGTGACTTGAAAATCTCAAAATACCATTTACTTGCTGAATATAAATGATAAATGAAGAAGGAAGAAGTTAGAGACAATATGTTGCTTTACACAGAATCTATTATCTATGACACTTGGAAAAGTTAAAGACAATATGTTGGTCTTTCACAGAAACTACTATCTGTAACTTAGAAGAATTATGAAAATGAGAACTGAATCATAGACAATATGCTGCTTAGCACAGAAACTACTATCTGTGACCCTTGGAGAAGTTAAAGATAATATGTTTCCTTACACAGAAACTATTATCTATAACTTAGAAAGGAAGGTGAAAACTTCAAGTATAGGAGCGCTCTTTTAAGGAATTTTAATTTTATCTACATAAGCAAATAAAGACCTACAGCTTCATTACTATACTTGAAAGAAGAAAACATAAGATGACACATGACAAAGAAGTTACAAAATTATACCCAACAATTCATGGAAACTTCTGATTCTTTCATAAATCAATAGTTATATCAGGAATACAGTGGCCTAGTCTCTGGGTTCTCCAAAATTCCAACAACAACCTTTTTCTTTGTAGTTTTTCCTCTTTTATACATTGGGAATAGTTATTGATCTCTGAAACTATCAAACTACTTAACTGCTTCTCTAACTATCTGAAGTAAAAATTATTACAGAATTTTACAGAGGGTAAAAGACACCTCAAAGAACATACAATAACAAGAAATAACTGAACTAGAAGATGAGGATAACTATTGGCTTTTCAGCTCTGTTAATCGGCTCTTGAGTTCCTTTGTGGATGCTTTAATAATTCTTAATCTGCTTTAACTGTAATTAACTGCGTTAGACTTTGACTTGTGTGAAAACTGGGCTTATGTATATATCGGGCATTTTGATTGGCCAAAATACAAAGAAAACATGCCCAACTGCCTTTTCTTCAGATTTGGTTTTAACACTGATTTTCCCTTTATACAACGAAATTAATGCTAATCTTTGGTTTACCGCGGAACTCAAAAAGAATTAAATCGGCTGCATAAATCCATCAGATCCACCCGTTCAATGCTCCATTGACTTCATATCACAAATTACAATCAGCCCTTTCAAATGATATATCAATATAAAACTTAATTATATGTGATATAATGGATGCACCGAGAGTTTAAAACATAATGCATATATTTTCGGGTCCGGCTACCGGTGATTTCATATAAGTGCCGTTTCTTTTCGTGATTGTGATTTAATCGCATTGCTAACACACACACATATATTGGGTCCATCCTCCATCGTAGATTTCAACCCCAGGATCCGACGGCTGATATCAATTTCGGGTGGCCTACTTGCACGAGAGGTACCCACTAGAAATGAACGGTTTTTCTCTCGCCTCTAGTTGCTATGCGTCAACCATTGAATGGAATCGAGCACTTTCCTCTAAATACCATTTACCATTTTTCATTTGCCTAAAATCCCGCTTATAGATTTAAATCCGCCCTTCGTCTTGGCTAACACCCGGACTTGTTCACACCCGATGATCGTAGATCTTCAACCATCGACGACGGCGATGCTCCTTTAGATTTCTCTTCCACCAGCAATTTTGGTTAATCTCCACCATTCATTCCTTAATTCCAATTTACATGATTTAGTCTGGATCATTCATTTCCTTCGACCTTATTCGTTGATCTCCAAGATCCAATGGTTCATGTGCGTTCATTCTTCATTTGTCCCCTTTGTTATCGCTCAGGTTGTTCCCAAAACTGGTAAGAAAAGGGAATACGACCAAGGTAACGACTAACCAATCTTTTGGATGCAAATTCTAGCTAATCTGCAGCCAGAGAGGGCTCTCTCTTTATGATTTAGCTTTGTTTCGGGGTATATTAGGCTAGTTATGAAATGCAAGTATTTGTTTGATTTTTGGATGGTGACATTCAATAGAATAGGGGTGCAAAGTATGAGAAGTTCAGACCATTGGGTTAATGGAGTCAATGAAGGTGAACTGCTGGATATGGTTTCTTTGACAAAAGGAGGAACTACATAGCAAGATAATTAACCATGAAACAAACTGTAAGTTAAAATCAGATGAAATGGGGTCAGGGGGTGAAGGGCAATCAAGAATCCTTCATCATGCTAAAAGAGGGAAAATGGATGAATATTACCAGGGAGCAGTTAAGGATTCCTTAGTTATATTCACGGTGTAAGAACCATGGAAACAGGAAAAATTAAGAATTCCTGCTTGTGCTAGTCCTGAAGAAAACATAAAAATAACAGAAATTGAACACAGAGTACAGTTAAGCAAGTTCTGGGTTATTCTTTTTCCCTGTTATTCAGAGTATGATATGTAGATGATATATAAAACACAAAAACAGTAAAACAAGAGTTAAAAAGACTTATTTATCCATGAAATAATTCGAGAATTCTGCAACATGGGCTTTTGCCATCAATTCCATAACCAGAGAGTTCATCAGCAAAGCATTCCAGCAACCTTTTATTTAGAAGAGTTCTCAAATTTACAGCGCAGTTCCAAAATGGTATCACCAACCCCTAATACTTAGCTTGGGGAGGTATTTGTACAAAAATGTTTACAAAATATCTCAAAGAGATAATATCTTGCAATAACTTCTTTCACCTACTCTACAGGAGAAGTAAATGATATTGGGAACAAAGAGAAATGAATGCAGAAGTAAGAGATGTTGCTGTTTGTTTTGTTGGTGAGATGCATTGATTACTTGCTCAGCGAGTCGGCCGATGGATACTTTAGTGAAATTCTGCGCTACTGGCGTTGCTTTCCTGGGTGCTTTGATTGTGCTTTGATTGACTGCCCAACGCAATTTTTATTTGCTCTTTCCTCCACTTTATGACATCTGTTGCATTCTGGGAAAATAAACAAAACTTTGGAATCTGCCTATAAAATTTCCAGCACACTCTGCCACCACTGGTCATCTGGTAATTGGTGTCTGCGCATTTTTATTAGAGTTTCATCAGCATCCGTGTATCTGAAGAAAGTAGGCTGGACCGTGAAGAGATGTCTCACTTCATGCTCAATAAAAAACAGATTTTCTAAATTGTCATATAGGCTCTGTTCAGATGGAAATGTCTTCTCTCCTGCAGAACTTGATGATGCTGTGACCTGGTTATCCACATATGTATTCAACCTGTGTACATAGTTTGCATGTGTCATTAATCTATAGTCATTAGTTAATAAACTGGGCAGACCCTTTTCCTCCAAAACTGTAAACTTCTGTGTGAAAGCATTTATCTCCATTTGCATTTCCTGGCACTTCCTTTCCAGATTTTGTATGAAGTTCCTCATGGTCAGAACCCTTTTAATTGTTAGAATAGTGCCTGTCCTGTCCCTGATATCCAGTGCTGCCAGATCTTCCTTGGTGTGGGTATTCAAAAAGTGTATTAGCCTATTGGCCTGTTCGGGCATGTGTCCCAACGAATCCATGGCCTTTTGAATTTCTTCTTGAGCTGCTGCCACCAAATCAATTTGCTCATGAATTATCTGTATTGACTTCCATATATTAGTGATGGATTGGCCAATGTTGGCCCACAAAATGCTCCTGATTTCTCTCAGATTCTTGCCTAACAAGAGGTCATTTTCCAATGCCTTCACTTTATTTTCCAATGTTTTTACCTCCCTTGTTTTTTCTGCCACAGTCATCTTGGATTTATCATAACTCACTTCCAATTTTTCCAATTGCTCTTTAGCATCTTTCAGTTCTGATACTTGGAGTCTTAGATCTTCCATAGCTTTTATCAATTCCTCGGTTGTCATGGTAATGTTGTTGCCTGCTGCTGTTGTTGTTGAAGTACCTGCTGTCGATGTTGGGCCAGTGGGAAGGACTGTTGTTGTTGTTGTAGGAGGAGCAGTTGTAACTATTGGAGCTGTTTGAGGTGGCTGGGAGGTTGACACTCCCTGTTTTTCCTGTAATGCTTTCTCCAAAGCCTGCTCCATTTCACTTAGCCTTTGATTCATTTTTATTAGCAAATCCATCATGTCTTCTTCTTCTTTTTCTTTCACTATCTTTGTGGTCTGCAGATGCATAGTAATTGGCAGCTTTAACTGCTTCTTGGGGGCAGCTATGTCATCCTCTTTTTTCTTTATTAGTGCTTTTATTCCCTTGGGATCCTTGGGATTATGTCCCAGCTCAATGATAATTTCCTCCAAGGACTTTATCCTGTTGTCCTTGGCCAAAGAGGATGCCTTTTCCAACTCTAGTTGGGCAGATGTGTTGTTTAATGAATTCTACAATTGTTGAGCTAGTATGGCTTTGTCTGCCAAAGTGGAATAGACCATTTCACCAGTTTGTTTGTGCAACTCAATCTGGTCCAAAGGGTGAATGTCTTTGGCAAGAGCCTCCAGATTTGTTCTAATATAATCAGCAGCTGACTGTGGCTGCTGCACTCTGGGCTTGAAGTGACTCAAGATCATTTTCCCTTCCTTAATATCATATGCAGACATCAACCTTTATTGTTTGGCGGGGGTCATCTTGAGAAACTGATCATAAAGTTGCAATCTTATTGGCTCATTCTGTGCCTTGATGTCCATGAATGTTCTCTTAATATCAGAACTCTGCTTGCTTTGTGGTCTTGCTGAAGAAATTTCCACACTATGTTGTTTTCCCAATTGTTGTCCATGAGAACTGGTGGATGTTTCTATCACTGGGGAAGTCAGTGGGTTGGCTTCCCTCTCACTTCTTGGACTTTCAATGATCTCCTCTATAACTTCCTCTTTAGGTAGAGGATCCACTCTCTGCCTCTTTGCTTCTGGCTGCTCTGCTAGCCCACTTATAGGTGTGGCCTCTTCTCGGTCCCTTTTTCTGCCCTTTTCCTCATTGAGAGGAGTCTGCAATGCTGGTATTTCTAGAGCATTGGTCTGGGCAGGAGGAATTTTCCCTTGGCCTTGTTTCTTTGATGATGTTGGCTGATCTACCATTTCTTGTTGCTCTGTATGCAGCACTTCTTTGCCTTTGGATGTCCCTGCAGTTGGTGTAGTGGTTTCTTGGGCTGGTTGTCGTGAAGTTGTAGCAGATGATGTGCCCACTCCGATATGTTGAGGCAATTTGAAGATACCTCTCCAAAAGAGTCCAGGTCAAGAGTCTTTTCAAGATTTTTCATTGCCTGTTCCATTTTTTCTTCTTCAGTAATCTGTTCTACCAATGTGCCCTCTACCCACTCATCTTGATTAGCATACTGCTCTAATTCAGGGATTCTACAATGGTCATAGCCTGATAGCCTATTTTTTATCTTTCTATCACGGATGAATCCATTTGGGTCATAGGGTACCCACCAAAAACTCCTTTTTAGTTTGAGTTGCTCACCTAATATCTTTTCAGCATCTTTCCACCCTTCCTTTTTGTTAATAATGAAGGGGCCTAATTGGTTTCTTAGCTTCAGCTGAGCCTTCTTCTTGGCAGCATAAAAATGAGTCAAATCTGAGCTAATAAATTGCCTAAAGTATTCAAGAGCAAACAGTCTCATAGGCACATACTTTGGTAGTTTATAGGGGCATAGCTCACAGCCATATATTCTGATCTCAGTGTGATTTTGGTAAAAGTACCAGTCACCTATTTTATAGCTTTTGGATAGCTACAAGATTTTCTGCATGTCACCTGAGAGTCTGGGAGGAGGAGTTCTCATCAGCAGAGATGAGACTGGATATATAAATAGATCAATAAACTCACAATAAGTATAAGGAGAGTTATGGACTTGATGGAAGACTGAGGTCCAAAATATCACAGATCTCCTTTCTCCTTTTGCATCCAATTTCCTGACAGGGAACTGAAAACTATCTGTTTGATAGTACAAGAACAGATGATATATATATGATGTGTACTTGAAGACTCCTTCTCTGTTTAGACTCATGAATTGTTCATGGATTTTGTTGCTAATGAAGGTAGCAAAGTCAAATTTGATAGCAGGAGGGTGTCCTGGAATAAATATGGACATCAGAGCTAAAATGGTCTCATCAACATACTCACTTGTTTTAAATCCCAGGACATAGGATATCATATCAATAACAGATCTTCCAGCTTCATTGAACTAGACATGGTGAAAAGGAGGTGAATCTCTGGGCTGGAAATCTGGGCTCATGAATAACTTGGCAATTCGGCCTATTTCTGCAGTGGATAGTTTAGAGCCTTGGTCCAGCAAATATTTCATGGAAAGAGGAGTGAGAGGCTGACTAGGTTTGAAATGCAACATCTCATTGATTGAGTCAGGAGTTATATAGAAAAGGACAGTGCCATTTGGAGACATGACTGCTCTTTGAGTAGGCTCATAGTTGGCACAGCACAGGCGGATTATATCTGGAAATACATGAACTGATGGGAGATAGTATATGGGCAGATTGGACTCCCATATCCCATAGAGATCAGTTTTGTTTAGGTAACTGTTTCTAATTTCACAAAATGTTTGCAGATGATTTTTGTCACCCATTAAGTCCTATATTTGGAAGTCCCTATCAGCCAAGGGCAACCATTCCAGCTCTTTGTGAGGTGCATTCAGGGGAGCAACATTGAGGGCCACTGGAGCCTCCATTTTTCAAATTATCTTATGACTTTTCAACTTGGAGCTTGGGTTTTTACAGCAACAGCAGGTAAAATGACAGTTTCTGGGGGGGCTTTTTCAGAGAATTTTGCAGGCCGAGACCAATTTGCATTTAGCTTAGTGGGCAAAATTGCAGAGGGAGATAGAGTTTGAGGAATTTCTCAGAAAAAATGGGCAAATCAGTGGTTATAGTGCGCAGTTCTGAAGGCAGCACTGTGTTTTTAATTCCAATTTGGGTCCTCCGGGAAATTTTGCAAAAAAAAACGAAGAAAAACGGGGTTTGGGGCAAAATTCGGGTAAATACCTGTTTTAATGAATGCCCTGTGCGAAATGCAGGTGGCGGGCCGAGCTTGAAGACTGGTTTGCAGGCTTAATTTAGCTGGGTGGCGGACTGTGCAGTCAAACAGCTGTTTTGGTCGAAAAATCGCATGCATAGGTTGCACAACGCAAATAAAAAAAATGAGCGGAAATGACTCTTTCACGCCTTTTGACAAAAATTTGATTTTTGGCAGGTTTTGGCGTGCTTCGGTCGGGTGACGTCAGCATGACGCATCTTTTGTCGTGTAGCGAGGGTACGGAGACTGACTTGGCAAACGACGTGGCGGGTGACACGGAGGTGAGGTGGAGGAGAGCATGTCGGATGACGTCAGAAAAGGTGACGTCAAAGGGGAGGGGGCATAGGCGGTAAGCGGTTTGGCCCCCACACCACCTTTGGGCCAGGGGGTATTGGAGGGGGGGCAGTGATCACATCGAGCGCTTGCCACCTGTCTTATGTACAGCAGCAATACCGCCCATCCCTCGAGCGCTATCGTTAGGCATAAAAGGGCTTGCGATATGTATCAGAGCCATCGGATCGGTGGGCTATGATCCGACGGTTGGCGACGAATAAAAAAGGCGGAGGGCTATGGCACAGGGACCCACCGTATGATTTAACGTTTTGTAATGTTTTGTCGTGTATATAAACTTTGGGTTTTTTGGGCGGGTTGGTTATTCATTTAACCAAATGTTAAATGAAATCCAATGGTATGTGTGCGTGCGAGGTGGGTTGTCCATAAGGTTTCGGATAAACCTTAGACCCCCTTTAAAACATTAACATATGGCTTTAATTAAGCCCGGGGTGGAATATTAAAAACTTTGGGATTTTTATGTATTTTATACAATAGGGGCGGGGAAAACATTATATAGGAGTTATATAATAGAGTTAATAGGTTAAAATGAGGAATATTTTCAAACAAAAGCACTAAGTAAAAAGGTGAAACTTAGGCTTAGGGGAGTGAAAGGTATCCAAGTTATGAATTTGGAAAACCTAGTAGAATGGAAGAAAAGTATTTTTACACAAGAAATGTGGCTTCAATGTCCTAAGTAGAAACAGAGTTTCACTTAGTATTTTTCACAAAATGAAGTGAACTAGGAGCACTGAGCAGATCTCAATGTCCTTGAGGGGATGTTAGTGAATGTTCTTGGAGAAATGAGGAGGGAAATTAGTCATGCTTCAACTGTTTTGTAGTCACCTTGCCATGGCACTTATGATATCCATGTGACAAATCATTTTCAAAAGACAAAATTGCTCACAAACCTGCTTTTGCAACATCAAAACTGCCTACCCAGCCTATTACACATAACATTTTTTCTTCTTTTTTCCTTGGGTGCATTTAAGCTAGCAAACCCTTACTTTTTCTTTTCTTTTAACTGTCGTCCTATCTAAGTCTGCCCTTATTCCTTCCAGGGGCTCAGATTTAACTGTTGAGCTCCCTTGCTTCTCTACCTAACTACTGATCTACCAAGCTTGAACTGTTTGGACAGAATTCATTCTCTATCTCTAAAACAAGAAATTTAAACAAGGACTGGCCAAGATTAAGCTGTTTGGCCATCCTTCAACTGTGACAGAAGTCACTGATTGCACATTTTGGACTTCTTTGCAAAAATAGGATAGCAGTGGCATTTTGGACTAGCACACTTTCCTGGTCTTTTCTTTGGGGTTCATTTTCTTTCTTTTTGACCAATTCATTCTTTTTTCCCTTTGATTTTTCTTTTAAGGCATACCCTCTTTTCATTTTTTAATTTTTTAATTTTTATTTTTTGAAAATATGGAACCTTTGCAGCATGGAAAGGATGATCATATTTGGCATTTGATCAGTCAATCATGAAATATGACACCTATTGGTATAGGAACCTAACAGTGGCTCCACTTGGGGATGGCTTTTCCAGGTGAAAAGCTAAGAACAGCAGGTCAGACAGCCTTATATTCAACTCTTGCTGGAACCTGAAATTTCCCTTAGCTGTAAATAACCAAACTGTATGTCTGCTACATATATACATTTTCCATAAATTCATTGAAACAATTGCAGCCCTGTTTTAACAGTTTGTCTGAGTGTTCGCCAACATGTTTTCAACTCCCAAGTCTTCTTTTTTTAATTCCTCTGATAAACTGAAAAGGTACTACAACAAGGTGGCACAATTCCTTGACTTTTTCTCAAAATTTGCTACATCTTATTCCCTATCTTATTGCTGTAATAAACTACAGAAAATAAACACTATTATGTACAAATTACAGTTATGAGATCTCAACAAAGTGGATCAAAATAATGTTTGAGCATCTGACCATTGACTGGCCCATCTTCTGCTTTTGTACCATCCAGGCTTTTCAAAAAGTAAGTGTTGTTTCCTTGTACAGCCTAAATAGCAAAAGGCCCTTTCCATAGGAAGTCAAACTTCAGATGTTTTCCTTTATCTTCCCTTCTGGAATCCCATTTGAGTACTTTGTCTCCTATGAAAAAATCCTCTACCTTTGTCCTTTTGTCAAAAATCTTCTTAAGTTTCTCTTGTAGAATTTAAGATCTTTGATACACTTCCTCTCTAGTCTGTTGTAAATGAATTGTTTGATTGATTCTCCTCTGAATGTCATTGGGTTCTGCTTGCATTTCTTGCCGCAAACCAACTCATAGGGGCTTGTTCCAATGGATCTTTTTGTAGTCAACCTGTCTGCCCAAAGTGAATTAATAAGCTTCTTATGCCTGTTCTTCTTGTTTTCCTCTAATACTTTCTTTATGATATTGATCAAGATTTTATTGGATGATTCAGTTAAACCATTACCTTCAGGGTAATAGGTTATGGAGTGGCCCAGGGTAATATGGTATTTGTGACAAAAATTGATCATTCTTTTGGATTTAAAAGCAGCAACATTGTCAGTTATAATCTTTTCTGGACAGCCAAATCTAGACAAGATATTGGTTTCTAGGAATTGCATGATCACTGAGTCATTGGCTTGCCTACAAAGGATGGCTTCTATCCACTTGGTAAAGTAGTCTGTGGTAGTCAAAATCCACCTATGCTGGCCAGAAGAGGGAGGGTGAATTTCTCCAATGAAATCTAAACCCCATTGTTGAAATGGTCTTTCAGTGGAAATTGGCTTTAGAGGTAGAGGTAACAGCTTTCTCTTGCCTTTAAAGATTTGACATTTATGGCAAGAAACTACGAATTTCTTTACATCAGCAAACAGGGAGGGCCAATAAAAACTAGCTCTTAGGATTTTATCAGTAGTTGACTTCCAATACAAATTTCCACCACCGTCCCCTGCATGAAATTCCTTCAACACTTTGTCAGTTTCATCTTTTGTTAGGCAGCTTAGTAAAATGCCTTCATGATTTTTCCAAAATAAAACATTATCTACAATACAAAACTTTGAAGCTTTCATTTTCAAGAATCTCTTTTTAGTTCTGGATAACCCTAGAGGAGCCTGCAGGTTTAACAGTACATAGCCTATATCAACATACCAAGGTGATTGTAAAAAGGCTTGATTGATCTGTGAAGTCGCCATCTCCTGTTCGTTATCCAATTCATTGATGTCAAGGGCTTGGAAGTTGGTTTCAGTCATAAGTTTAGCTAATCCTTGTCCTTTTATCAGCTTTGTTGGTTTAATTTCAATGTCATATTCCAAGATGTTAGCTATCCATTTACCCTTTTTACCTTCAATTCCTTCTTGGGTTATAATGTACTTGAACACAGAATTTGATACATAAGCTATTACATGAGAGTATAAAATGTAAACTCTGAAACCCTTATTAGCTTTTACAAGAGCATAGGCTTTTTTTTCCATGATTTGATATTTTAAAGGTGCATCTCTAAGTGCTTTGCTGAAAAAGGAAATGGGTTTTTCACATCCTTGATCATCTTTTTGTAATAGGACAGCAGCAATAGTATGTTCTTATGCAAATGAGAAGATTATGAAGTCTCTATCAAATTTTGGGCTTGTGAGGACTAGTGTTTTAGTTAAAGCTATTTTGATTTCTTCAAAGGCTTGCTTGGCTTCTATTGTCCAGTTTACTTTGGAATATTTCTTCAGCATGTTATTCAGCAATTTTATCAGTTCAGCCAAGTTGAGTATGAATCTTCTTAGAAAATTGATCTTTCCTAGGAAGGCTTGCAGTTCTTTGATATTTCTAGGGTGAGGCACTTGGGGAATAGCTTGTATTCTATCTGGGTCAATTCTAATGCCATATTTTGAGATTATGTGACCTAATAGTTTGCCTTCTTCTATGCCAAACAATGTTTTCTTTGGATTCAGTGATATGCCATATTTTCTGCAAATTAAAAACACTTGTCTGAGATGTTCTAAATGTTCTTGATCTGATTTGGAAAAAGCAGTGAGGTCATCAAGATATATGCCTATAAAATCATGGATCTCTTTTGCAAAGACTATGTCCATGGCTCGTTGAAATGTTGCCCCTACATTCTTAAGTCCAAAAGGCATTTTTACATACTTGAAAGTTCCCCAAGGTGTTGAGAAAGCAATTTTATCTTGGTCATCAGGGTGAACTAGGATCTGATAAAAGCCTAAGAATCCATCCAACAATGGAATCCTGGAAGCTCCCACTACCCTTTGTAAAATGTGATCCATCTTGGGTAAGGGGTAGTGATCTTTTAGAGAAACTTTATTCAGATTTCTCAAGTCAACACACAGTCTTATCTCTCCTGTTTTCTTCCTTGTGGGCACTAAATTTGAGATCCATTCTGAAAATCTAATGGGTGCAATTATTCCAGCTTCGTACATTCTTTTGACTTCCTTTTCAATAAGGGGAAGGAGGACGGGATTAACCCTTCTAAGTTTTTGTTTAAAAGGTTTTTGATTTTCTTTTAAGGGTATTGTATGCTGGATCACAGAAGTATCATAGGACTTAAGGTCTTCATAGCTCCATGCAAAAACATCTTGAAATTCTTTAAACAGTTCAATGTATTTCAATTTTTGGTCGGGAGGCAAGACTTTGGACAATTTTATCATTCTAGGATTCTGTTGAGTGCCTGTGTTGCAGTCCTCAATTTCTACGTTTAAAGGCTGCACTTTTGGCTTTCTTGGAATATCATTAGAGTCAAAAATATCCTCCAAAGGAGTCAAGCCTGTGGGTAAAAAATTATCCTTTAATTCAATTACTTCAGACTCTTCTTCAGCAATTTCATCAAAGTCCATTTGCTTCAGCTCTTGTAAATTTTTGCTAGTAAAGATTGTTGGATGTAAAATCTGATTTGCTGTTTCAGTTGATATATGTTTTTCAATCTTATCTATTTACTGATCTTCACAAATGGTGCTTGTGTCTATGTTTGTGCTTGAAAACTCCTCTTTTAAAGTCAGGAAATTGTTGGTTTGTGTGTCATTGTCAAATACCTGCCAATTTTTCACATTATCTGGTACAACAAGTCTGTGTTTAATTTCAGCAGTAAAATGATGATTAGGCTCAAATGGCAGCTTACAAGTGCTAGCAAATGCTGCCAAACTATGAGCATGAAAATTATGGTTCCTTGAAATTTTGGTAAGCTGTGATTCTAGAAAGGTATTAAGTATTTCAACCACTACCCCTCTATAAGCTCTTAGCCTGAGATCATTTGTAACAAAGTTTCCTTTCATCTGTTGAATAATCAAATTAGAGTCTCCTAAAATTGAAATCCTAGCTGCCCCTAGACTTTTGATCAGTTTGAGTCCTAGCAGAAGGGCTTCATATTCAGCCATGTTATTTGTGCATCTAAATTTTAGCCTATATGCATGTCCTTCAGCATGATCATTTTCCATGTTATGTATCCAAATGCCTACCCCTTCTCCTAGTTTATTCACTAACGCATCAAATTCTAAATACCATAAGATTTCTTGATTACAGCTAACATGAGGAGTTTTAGAAAGCTTCTTGGTGAGAAGATTTGGGTTTAGTAACCCATATGGTTTGTCTTGTGTGTTTTTTGCATTAATTATTTCAGCAATTTCTAAATCTTGAGCAGTGGATTGTTCATTTATGCTTTTTCCTTGTGCTGATTCTAGAAGATTGTGATCAGTTTTGGGACACATTTCAGCATTTTATAAGATGAAATAATCCATATCAGAATGCATGGAATAAATGGGGAAATTTTGGGGTTTCTCTTGACTGTTGACCACATATTTCATCAAAGTTTCCCGGTATAATCTCTTAGGTTGGCCAAAGACTGAGATGGTAGCATAAGACATGTCCAATTGTAAAGATCCTTGGAGTTTTGCACCCTAATATCTGGACAAGAGCATTCCATATTTTAGTGGGATATTAGCTACCACCACATCCATTAAAATTGTCTTGGCAGGGTATTGAAAAAGAGATACACACAAATCTTTGATTAGGCCTAGACACCTGACCTGGCTAGAATCAAAGGAAAACAAGTCTTTATATGCCTTGTGATATCTAGGTCCAATTTTTCCATCACAGACTTATGCATTAGATTATGAGAAGCTCCCGAATCAAACATTGCATTGTGGAGTACTTTGTCATGAATTTTTAGGCTTACATAGAATGGAGGAACTCCCCCATCTACTAATTTACCATTTACTTCAGGGCCGAAAATCAATTCTGGTTGGTTATCTAAAACATTCACTGCGTCTCTATTCTCTGACATTTGAAGTGATCTGTTGATTTGTTCTCTATACACCTCATGTTTAGCCAATTCGGATAGTGGAATGGCTATTTTTAACTTGCCTATTTCGGTTTCTAGGTTGAAAGGTTTTTCCACTTGAATTTTTGCATTTTGGGCAGCAAGCTTTTCTTTTTCTGCTGTGTTTTCAATGGTTTTTTCTCTATCAGGAGTGCTGTTATGAACTAAATCTGCTTTAAAATTAATTTCAGGAGATTTGTTTGTATTTTTTTTTGGAGGAAAGGAGGTGGAAGGCTAACTGTTTGATGACTGTAAGTCTGATATGTCCTCCGCCGTGGGCTCTTTTGGGTTGAAGTCTGTTTTAGCAGGGAGTTCTATAGGGGAAGTTTTATCCTTTGCTTTTTTAGGCTTCTTGGTGTCTTTCTGCTTGTTGGCTTCAGAAACATCAACCGTTTTTCTTCTCAGTTTATATTTTTTATGAACATCATAGGCAGCTGCATCATATCCCTCTCTAAAATCAAATGATTCTCCGGATTTAGTTTGAAATAGATTCAAAGTATGAGCCTCTTGGTCATCTTGGGTTAAAAAGATTTGTTGTTCACTGTTTAGACCCATCACATTAATCTGAGTATCCTCCGTTGGCTCATTAGAGGTTGACGCTTCAGCATAGTTTTCTTGGAATGGAGGTCTAATGTTTTGGTTGGGACCAGCCTTTCCGGTGTTGGGATTCTGATTTTTCCTGAAGTTTGGATTTCTTCTGGTGTTACTTGGTTGACTTCCCAAGAGGATTTCCATTCAATTATTTCCACTCTGTCACCCAGTCTATCCATTCCCTTGATGATTGCATCTAGTTTCTGTTCAAATGCAGAAGGTTCTTCTTTGAAGGGAGTCCTTCTTTCAGCTTTAGCTCGTGCTCTTTTAAAGATAAGATTGGCCTCTACATTGACAGCTATGCTCTGCATGTCTTCTAAGCTTGGAGGATCTCTTTCCCTTAGCTGATATGCCATGTCAGAATCAAATCCATCAGGGAATTTGATCAAGGCTAGGTCAGGTGGAGGTCTAAGGTTCTGAGGAATAACATTGTACACATTATTGAATCTAGCACAGTAGTCTTGAACAATTTCTTGTAGGCCTCTTTTCAGGCTTTCATATTCTGATAGGATATGTAATGGGTTCTTCTTCTTTTCCCATCTGTTTAAAAAGGTTTGATAAGGGGCATCTGGATCAGCAATATTGTTTACAGGAAGTGCTCTAAACCAAGTCCTAACATCACCGGTTAAGCTTTGGACAAAAATTTTCATTCTGACATCATTATCATCAATTTCATAATTTTCAAAATAATCCATCATTTTCTTAGTATGTTGTTGTGCTGTGTAGGTGTCAGTACCATCAAAATAGGTAATCTTTCTTTGATAATCTTGAGGCATAGCCCCTGGATTTGTAGGTAACTGCAGGGGAGCATATCGGTTTGCCATGTTTGCAAGTATAAATGGGACAGCTGGAAGAACAGGGATAACAGTGGAAATATGTGTTGCAGATGGAGGAGTGGAAAAGATGTTTTGAAGTGATGATGGTGAACTAGAAGACGCTGCAGCAATGGCAGAAAGGACTGCTGCTTTTCCGGGAGTAAGCTCAGATTGGGTAAGGTTCTGCTGAAATGTATCAAGGTTTAAATCAGCAGAATTTTCTAGACTTTCTTGTCTTCTAAGGTTCTTAGAGATCAAGTTAGGATTTTCAAAGATAGCTGGAGGATTTGGATCTGGTGTAACAGAATTTCTTCTTTGGAGCCAGCGTCTAAATCTATTTTTGGTATTTTCTGGAAGTATTTGAAGAACACTGCTTTTGAAAATATCTTTTTAGGAAATTATGAATCGTGAGAGTCTTAAACTTTCCTGAAGATATTTCGAAAGCAAAAGGAAACTGATCAAATTTTTGAGACAGTTGTTTAAAGCCTAAAACTAGACTGGAGATAGACTGAAGCAGCTTTTATTTACTCCTGTAATTGCATAGCAAAAATAGTTTCAAAGGCTACCTGGCTAACTTTCGGCTCCATCTGTAGCTTTAGAAAATAGACAGCAGTAACAAACAGTCATTCAGTTCCCCAGTCAAGTCGCCAATGATGTTATCACTCAGCTTGTTCCCGAAACTAGTAAGAAAAGGGAATACGGCCAAGGTAACCGCTAACCAATCTTTTGGATGCAGATTCTAGCCAATCTATAGCCAGAGAGGGCTCTCTCTTTATGATTTAGCTTTGTTTCAGGGTATATTAGGCTAGTTATCAAGTGCAAGTATTTGTTTGATTTTTGGATGGTGACATTCAATAGAACAGGGGTGCAAAGTATGAGAAGTTCAGACCATTGGGTTAATGGAGTCAATGAAGGTGAACTGCTGGATATGGTTTCTTTGACAAAAGGAAGAACTACAGAGCAAGATAATTAACCATGAAACAAACTATAAGTTAAAATCATATGAAATGGGGTGAGGGGGTGAAGGGCAATCAAGAATACTTCATCATGCTAACAGAGGGAAAATGGATGAATATTACCAGGGAGCAGTTAAGGATTCCTTAGTTATATTCACGGTGTAAGAACCATGGAAACAGGAGCAGTTAAGAATTCCTACTTATGCTAGTCCTGAAGAAAACATAAAAATAATAGGAATTAAACACAGAGTACAATTAAGCAAGTTCTGGGTTATTCTTTTTCTCTGTTATTCAGAGTATGATATGTAGATGATATATAAAACACAGAAATAGTAAAACAAGAGTTAAAAAGACTTATTGATCCATGAAATAATTCGAGAATTCTGCAACATGGGCTTCTGCCATCAATTCCATAACCAGAGAGTTCATCAGCAAAGCATTCCAGCAACCTTTTATTTAGAAGAGTTCTCAAATTTACAGCACAGTTCCAAAATGGTATCACCAACCCCTAATACTTAGCTTGGGGAGGTATTTGTACAAAAATGTTTACAAAATATCTCAAAGAGATAATATCTTGCAATAACTTCTTTCACCTACTCTACAGGAGAAGTAAATGATATTGGGAACAAAGAGAAATGAATGTAGAAGTAAGAGATGTTGTGCTGTTTTTTTTGTTGGTGAGATGCATTGATTACTTGCTCAACGAGTCGGCCGATGGATACTTTAGTGAAATTTTGCACTACTGGCGTTGCTTTCCTGGGTGATTTGATTTCACTTTGATTGACTGCCCAGCGCGATTTTTATCTGCTCTTTCCTCCACTTTATGACATCTGTTGCGTTATGGGAAAGTAAAAAAAAAAACTTTGGAATCTGCCTATAAAATTTCCAGCATACTCTGCCACCACTGGTCATCTGGTAATTGGTGTCTACGCATTTTTATTAGAGTTTCATCAACATCTGTGTATATGAAGAAAGTAGGCTGGACCGTGAAGAGATGTCTCACTTCGTGCTCAATAAAAAAAAGCTTTTCTAAATTGTCATATAGGCTTTGTTCAGACGGGAGTGTCTTCTCTACTATAGAACTTGATGATGCTGTGACTTGGTTATCCACATATGTATTCAACCTGTGTACATATTTTGCATGTGTCATCAATCTATAGTCATCAGTTAATAAACTGGGCAGACCCTTTTCCTCCAAAACTGTAAACTTCTGTGTGAAAGCATTTATCTCCATTTGCATGTCTTGGCACTTCCTTTCTAGATTTTGTATGAAGTTCCTCATGGTCAGAACCCTTTTAATTGTTATAATAGTGCATGTCCTGTCCCTGATATCCAGTGCTGCTAGATCTTCCTTAGTGTGGGTATTCAAAAAGTGTATTAGCCTATTGGCCTATTCGGGCATGTGTCCCAACGAATCCCTGGCCTTTTGAATTTCTTCTTGAGCTGCTGCCACCAAATCAATTTGCTCATGAATTATCTGTATTGATTTCCATATATCAGTGATGGATTGGCCAATGTTGGCCCACAAAATGCTCCTGATTTCTCTCAGAGGCTTGTCTAACAAGAGGTCATTTTCCAATGCCTTCACTTTATTTTCCAATGCTTTTACCTCCCTTGTTTTTCTGCCACAGTCATCTTGGATTTATCATAACTCACTTCCAATTTTTCCAATTGCTCTTTGGCATCTTTCAGTTTTGATACTTGGAGTCTTAGATCTTCCATAGCTTTTATCAATTCCTCAGTTGTCATGGTAGTGCTGTTGCCTACTGCTGTTGTTGTTGAAGTACCTGCTATCGATGTTGGGCCAATGGGAAGGACTGTTATTGTTGCTGTAGGAGGAGCAGTTGTAACTATTGGAGCTGTTTGAGGTGGTTGGGAGGTTGAAACTCCCTTAGTGTCAGTCTTTCCAGCCTTCCTCCAGTGATCAAATATGCTCTTACAAAGTGGTCTCAGAGTTTCCAAGTCAAATTTTGTCATTTCAAAGAGTTTTCAAGCAAAATTTGGTCACTAGGCATTAGGTCTAGGGTTTGCCCAAATGTCAGTCCATGTCATCATTCAGCTGAGCCTATCATCATTCAGAGGGTTTTCATTATCATGTCAGTGTCGAATGAGTCATTTCACACCTTGTTCATGCTTTAGTTGTGCCTTGGCAAGGTCATTTCCCTCTCCTAGGGTTTTGAAGCTAATTTCTCTTGGATGGTCAAATCATCGGCAAAACTTGTCTCCTGATGTTCATACACCTTCCCCTATCCTTAAAGTACCTTATAAAACACTTCCCATCCCCTAGATCCGCCAAATTCCTCATTTTTGCACAAACCCTAGTTTCTAGCTACAACTTGGCAATTT